>JAFEMH010002560.1:0-331282 GCA_022495995.1 Adenophora triphylla var. japonica | reverse complement strand
GGTCCAGGTCCTTGTGCTCCAGTTACTGCAATGTCTCAAAGTTACCCTCGGCTTGCGTGCTCATGGTAAACGAGGCCCTGGCTAACCGAGCTCAGAGCTAATCATCACTTCCGACTACCAGCCCCAGTGGCAACCGACCCGTGCCGTCAGTCAAGCTTAAAGCCACAAGAGCCGCCAAGGGCAACAGCGAAGGAGACAAAGCTCCTCACCCTGCTACAAATCAGATCAACCTCGGGAATGCTTCCGGCAGCCACCCCGAAAACATCTGTAAAGGTCTTCCCCATAAGACAGAGTCAGCTTCCGACACTGGAAATGACCACCTCAGCATCAACATGCTCAAGTTCGATTCTGCTCCCAGTCGTCACGGCCACGAGATTCGCATATCCCGCCGACAAGAACCGCTAGCCCTGATAGACTTGGCGATCCAACGAGATCACGAGACTGTCAACATCGCAGAATTCAACACCCCCGTGGGTTCAATCAAACAGATATGGGCGAACTTCTTGGTAGTCGAGATCAAGGAAGGCCGCGTGGAATGTCCCAGCCCCACTTCCTTCGTCAACATAATCCATGTGTTTCCGCCATTCGGAGATTTGGATGTGATCACAGTTCTGGACACTAGTCAGACGGCGCGCACCTACGGAGAATGCCTAGCTCTCGCAAGGAAGGCCCTCATGGAACTAGCCGCTCAAGAGAACCGTCTCTGGGACGAAAACCAAGCTCAAAAGACCCACAGGGACCAAGCCCTTAAAGTGTCACAAGCAGCTTCAGACAGAAAGCTAGAGGCCACTCTAGACCAGTTTGACCTCAGGGGTTTTCCTCACGCCAACTTCCTCGACTACCGTCTATTCTCATCCAACCCCCTCTGCCAAACGAGGGTGGCCAACGGTCCCGATGACCTAGGAGATGGAATGGTACAGTACAAAGGATACCTAACCATACAGCAGGAAGGGTACCAACACTTATCTCCCCGAGAAAAGCAAGTTCTCTGTGAAAGTGACGATGAAGACGATGAAACCATTCTCTTCCAAGCCGGGCATGAAGTCAACAAAACCGGAATCCCAAGGGTCCTGGGAGGATGGAAACGGATCATTTCCGCACTCAAACTGAAAGACCAACTGAGGGAGGAAGGTCTATTCAAAAACAAGAGAAAGATAGAAATTCATCTCCAGCAACTACTCAGGGAGATTCCACAGACTGCGGCATTCGTTTACAGAAATGATCAACTGGGACAGCAACCAGTTATATGGGCAGATGTTCGGAAAGCTGTGTACACACCTTCCGATATACCCGCCACTCAGATAAAGTGGAAAGAAAAGCTCTCCCCGATGGAGGTTTACCTAGACTATCGCACGCAGTTCAAGGAAGCACTGGCCATTCTCACATGGGAAGAAACGCAGGCACTAACTCTCGACGCAGGCTCTGCTGCAAGAAAGTTAATCTAGGCCAAGAGTGGAGGAAAACTAGCAAACCATGAGTATCGCCAGACCCAACTCCAGAATGCTCTAAGTATGCTCAGCAAGATGGAAAGGAGCGTGGTATACCGTGAAGAGATCAAGGAGACTGTTCACTTGAACCAAGAACTCTCCAACCTCCCCCGGAGGGTCAGCAACGCTGTAAGTACCCAAATCTGGCTCATGCCTTCCGATTAAGTTTTCCGGCAATCCCCCGGACTTTCCTAAAGTCCGGAAGCAATTCCGGAACTGTTCCAAACCTTCCGAGGAATGAAAGGACTGCTTTAAATTAAAAAGGCACGTTTTCCTTAATATGGAAAACCTTCTAGAAGTGCCACCTTGCATGATTCTAGAAACATGCTGAGTCACAAGGGATAATGCCGCACGGTTGCATTAGGAGAGAACTCCTAGCCGCACGGCCTCATTTGCTCTATCCAGACTACCAATAAATAGAGGCCTCCTCTACCCATTTTTACAAACAATTTCCAGCATAAAAACTCTCCTAAAATACCCTACGAAGATCAGGAAGCTGAAGGTGCCAAGAAGCCACCCCCCTCCTCCTTGAAGCCTCCAAGAGTTGGTCCCTCCGCTAGGCAAAATCCCAAGAAGAAGAGGTCACCACCATTGGTAACCTCTCACCCCCCTTATCTTGCATTATACTTGCTTTATGTGATTCTTGCTCCTTGCATTCATATATTGCTATATCTTGCTTGGGACTTGGTAGATTATTGTTAAAGATCATATCTTTATTCATGTAAATCATATCCCCATCCCCTTTGCATCCTTTGCATTACCATTGCATCCTTTGCTCATAAAAATGTGATCTTTAGCATCCTTTGCTCATAAAAATGTAGTCTTTGCATTAAAGGTGCATCCTTTGCACCTAAAAATCCTTCTTTTTACAATAAAATGCATCCTTTGCATATAAAAATCATGTCTTTACCATAAAGGTGCATCCTTTGCACCTAAAACCCATTTTCATATACAAAGATGCATCCTTTGCACTAAAAATCATGTCTTTATAATCAAAGTAGCATCCTTTGCTTTCAAAATATAGTCTTTATGCATCCTTTGCATATAAAACACTATTTTTCCACATAAAAATGCATCCTTTGCATTAAAAATCCTTTCTTTACATAAGAAGCATCCTTTGCAATCAAAGAGCATCCTTTGCACCCAAAAATGTCATCTTTTCACTAAAAATGTCATTTTTAACATGCATTCCCCTAGTCCCCAATTGGTACTTGATGCAACCTTCGGAAAGGACCGGTGTAAAGATCCTATCTTTACATCGTTTCTTCCATTAAAGGTGCCGCAATCTCTTTAGAAAGGGATAAACCTTGAACCTATATCTCCGATTATCGCTTGAGACAAGTATGATAGCTCCAATATAAGCTCAATCGTCTCAAGGCGTAGGATTGATGGGCTAAGGACACTCCTTTCCTAAAGAACCCCATTTTGGACTATAAAAGAGAGTCCTTCTCTCGATCACGCAAAGACCCAAGGTCAAATAGCGGTGATCACAAGTCCAAGATGGGGACGGGATCAAAGTCCCGAACATATAAAATCTAAGGAATCCCGAGCGACAACCAACTAAATGGTTTTTAAGTCCGGAAGACAACTTGGGACATTCCCCCCCCCCCCCTCTTTTCAACACATGCACACAAGAAAGCACACAAGCAAGCACGAAAAATGGAATCTAGGGAGACTTGCTACGGCAAGGCACCTTGGGTGAACGACGATCCGTTCTTCCCAAGGGGTAACTTAACCTCCGAACCCTAAAAAACCTTTTTTTCAAAGTTTTGAGGAAATCAAAATGGCGTGGCGACTCCGTTTTTCAAATTAAACCGGATGTTTTCAAACTCGCGTGAATCCAATCTAAAAACAAAAAATAGAATTTGGGCACACATTCACAGTTTGGCGACTCTGCTGGGGATCATCCCAAAGGAGAAAAGCTTTCATTTTCAAAATAAACGATACCCGATATATAGGTGGAAACCATTTAACCTTCCTGTATCGCTTCCTAACCCGGGGCTTGGGATAAACGGTGGTTTAACAATCCCACGTACCGGTATTCCTTTTCGAAAAAAAAAAAACTAAAAAGAAAGCTTTTTTCCTTTGAGCGGGTTAGACTCCCGTCGCGGATTCTATTTATCGTGCTTGCTTTCTTTCCTTGCATTGCATTGCATCATTTGCATCTTGGGAATTGTGCATACTCTGAACAGGAAGCCTACTGAAAGGTGCTTAAAATATTCGGGAAGCAACCTGAAATTGCAAAGGAGTGGAACCTGGAAAATTGATCCATGCAGTCGTACGGCTTAATCCTCCTTGGATTCTGACCGGGCGGCCTCAGTGGCAATTCCACCAGGACAAATTGAGGTTAATCTGGCAGCCTTGGCAGCATGGGGCTATTCAGTTCCAAGACCGGCGAGGCTCCCAGGAAAATTTACGTGCCTTATCTGTTGCATTTTCCCCGTCCTGAAAAATCAATTCCTTTAAAACACATTTCTGAAAATCTCTGTTTTAACTCAAAAAGGAACATTTTTAGGAGGCTGCACACTACGCGCACCTTATATATCCTGTACACTTTGCACGCACGTCCCTTTAAACTCGGGGTGATTTTTCAGCTGCAGTCACGGATAGCCTTACGATGCTCCCGTGCGCGCACGGAATCACCCCAAACTCCCCATGGCAGCCAGTGTCGACCAATGCACAGTCCGTGTCACACGTTTCAAAAAACCGTTACATTTGGTTGGTTTTTGGTCTAGTCCGTGTCATATAGCCCAGTTACATGTCCCCGAAAAGGTCAAGCCTTAGTTCATAACGGAAGTCAAGGTCCTTCGCACAAGCGAAACTCTGCCAAAATTTCGACAAGGAAAAATTGGTAGAGTCTTGACTCCGGCATTGACTTTGACCTTGACCATCACAGAATGCGTAAGAGTCGAGACCAAGTCCTTGCCAAAAAATCCCAAGATCTTTCGCTCAAGCGAAGCTCTGCCAAAATTCCGACAAGGAAAAATTGGCAAGATCTTGGCCCGGCATTGACTTCGATTTTGACTCACGCATTGCGTATGCAACGAAGTTCAATGTGACACTGTGTCATCCGACTTTTGCCACCCGATCCATGCCTATTATCTTCTCGGACATTACCGAAAAGTCAAAACGTCATTCGCGCAAGCGAAATTATGCCGAAATTCCGTTAAGGCTGAAAGACGAGACTTTCCCGATACTGCCTTGACTATAATTCGCATCGCTCGTGCGTTAAAAGTTCCTATGACCCGCTAGACCCATTAGGAGCGTTCTTCTCTCTCGGTCGGTGGGATCCGCGTGCCCTATAGGACCCTCGCCCGGGGCTATCCACCCTGGGAGGTCGAAATACAGGTGGAATACGAGGGGCTTATAGACGTAGTGACGGAACCCACTGATCCAGGATCTAGAGTAGTTGCGAAAAAGAAGGGCAGAACCCCTTTTCCAACCAAATAGAAATTAATAAAAGACACTGTTTTAAGTAAACTGGAAGATTCTTAATTTGTATATTGCTTGAGCCTTCAACCTAAACACCTACCCCGAGTCTAAACCTCTCCTATCCCTTTCCAGCAGCGAGAAAGAAGTGGGTGAGAACACCGGGTCAGCAGCTTGTCGGCGCAGAGATCTCAGATAACCCGTCAGAATCCTCAAGTCTCAACTTTCCAGTGTCAAAATGGCCAACGTGGTAGTCAACAATGGTAATGACCAAGTAGTCGGAGAGGCCATCCCAGTTCAACCCAGACCCCATATCTGGTATGATGTGTGCGATTGTGAAGACTGTCTGGAATATGAGTATCAATAATGGATTAACGGAGACGCTCCTTCAAGAAAGAAGAAGAAGAGGAAGTCCATGCAACAGAAATTAAAGGAAAGGTATGAAGTCGGGGACAAGAGCATAGGAACTCTAGGGGAGCCTTCAGGCCAGTTTGACTACTACGTCAGTTATGCCAAAGAGCCTACCAAGGAACCCGTCATTCAAAATGCAGTCCAGCCTGATACCCCTGTGGTCAGTGACCCTCTCGAGGCAGAAAGTTCTGAATTTGTTGCCATCGTGAAGTTCAATGAGAAGCTAGCAGATTTGGAAGCAGAATACAGAAAACCCATAGAATACGTGGCCAATCAAGGAAGAATCAAGGTCTCTCCTGAAGAAGACTTTATCAGCATTATCCAGGCCAACCCTCCCGTTGGCTATAATGACAAGGTCGTGGTATCAAAGATCAGTAAAGAGAAAATGAGTTATCAGTAGTGTATTGATAAGATGAGCCAGACTCTTCAGTCAATGAGTCCAGTTGTCACAGATGAGCTCGCCGAGAGATTGCATCATGCTACTCTAGCTCCCCTCACCATCTTTCCACGGTACCGGCCTACCAATGATTTTCGACAAGTTTTCGATCAGTTCGAAGTTTCCTACTTTCTGAAGAATGCTGACAAAACTGCTACTCCCCAGGGCAACAGCAGGAAAGAATAAACCCCAGTCCAACCCGCGTCAAACACTTCGAGTCAATAAGAAGTGTAGGGTCAAGAGTCAGTTGAGTCAGGAATCTTTGAATTCCAGTCCTCTGAGTCATCCGAAGGCCTCACGCCTGAGGATTATGAACATGTAATTAATGTCATCTTTCCCCTTGCTTTGAATGGAATGACAAATCTTTCTGAGTATCCTCTTATTGCCAACTTAACAAATGATAAATTAACTCAAAACTTAACAACAGTTAATAATGAATCATTTGAACAAGATGCAAACACACTAAACGAACAATACATTAAAGAAATCTTTAAGCAGGTTACAGAAAAAGAGAAAAACCGGGCCCAAGCTGCCGAGGAGGTTTTGACAAGTGTTAACTTGGGTACTGTCAAGGAACCTAAAGAGACACAGATTGGAAACTTCTTCCAGTGGGTTGAAAGGGACAGACTGGTTAATCTGCTCAGAGAATACATGGACGTCTTTGCATGGTCGTACAAGGATATGTCAGAGCTAGACAGTTCAATAGTAGAGCACAGAATCCCTCTAGCACCAGATACTAAGCCGCAGCGTAAACCGAGAAAAATTAAGCGAAGTGGTCTCTACAGGTCAAAGAAGAAATTGAGAAGCTACTGCGGGTAGGATTCATCAGAGTCATCGAATATCTGACATGGTTGTCCAATATTGTGACCGTAACCAAGGCCAATGGGAAGGTGCGCTGCTGTGTAGATTTCCGAGATCTGAACAAGGCCAGCCCCAAAGACGATTACCCCTTGCCAAACATAGACATCCTGGTGGACTTCACTGCCAACTACGAAGTCAAATCCTTCGTTGACGGCTTTGCAGGCTACAACCAGATCAAGATGGCCGAAGAAGACCAAGAAAAGATAGCCTTCACCACACCGTGGGGAACTTACTGCTATATAGTAATGCCATTTGGGCTTAAGAACGCTGGGGCTACTTATCAAAGGGCAGCGACTGCACTTTTTCATGACATGATCCACAAGAAGATTGAGGTCTACATTGACGACATGATAATCCACTCCAAAGGCGAGGATGGACAACACTTTGTTGACCTGCGAAAGTTCTTCGAGAGGCTGAGACAACATTCCATGAGACTAAACCCTGCCAAATGCACCTTCGGAGTGACAAGGGGAAAAGTGCTCGGGTATATGGTCACGGAGCGAGGTATCGAAGTCGACCCCCAAAAGATCAAAGCCATTATGGACATGAGGCCACCTCGAACCCAGATAGAAGTCAAAAGCTTTATGGGCAAACTGCAGTACATCAGCCGCTTTGTCAACCAGTTGACCACTATGTGCGAGCCCATCTTCAAGCTCATGAAGAAGAATGTAGACACAGAATGGACCGAAGAATGCCAGGATGCCTTTGACCAGATCAAGGCGTACTTAGTACATCCTCCGGTACTATGCCCCCCCACATAGACAGAAACCTCTTCTGCTCTATCTCACTGTCACTGATACGGCAGTTGGGGCTATGCTTGCTTAGGAGAAGAAAGACTCTCGGGTAGAAAATGCCATTTACTTTGTCAGCCAGAAGCTGCAGGGGAGTGAACTCAATTACTCAGCATGTGAAAAGACTTGTGCAGGACTGGTCTGGGTAGTCGGTAAGCTGAAGCATTATATGCAAGCCCACCCTGTGAACTTGGTCTCGAAAATGGACCCCATCAAGTACATCTTTGACAAGCCTTCCCTCTCGATGTGTCTAGCAAAGTGGTCCTTCTTCTTAGCTGAATACGACATCAACTACGTGACCAGAAAGGCCATCAAGGGTCAAGCATTGTCAGACTATCTGGCAAATTTCCCCAGTAATGAGGATCATGGGCCTGAACCCCAGTTCCCAGATGAAGGGATCTTTGTAGTTGAGCCTGAAAACCGATGGCAGCTATTCTTTGACGGAGCTGCTAACAAAAGAGGAAATGGCTTAGGGATGCTACTGGTTGATCCGAAAGATGAGCACACGCCCATAGCCCTTAAGTTGAACTTCCCTGCCACGAACAATGTTGCCGAATACGAAGCCTGCATTGCTGGTTTAGAAGCTGCCTTAGAAAGGAATGTCAAGGAGCTCGAAGTTTATGGAGACTCAGCCCTGATCATCAACCAGGTCTCCAACAAATGGAAGACTGTGGACCCTAATCTTCAGCAATATCATGCCTATATGGAGGAGTTGACTAGACAGTTCAGAGAAGTGACTTTCCACTACTTGCCAAGAGAAAAGAACAAATTCGCAGATGCCCTGGCTACTCTAGCCTCACTGGTAGAGATCCCCGAGGGAAAAGCTATAAAACCCTTCAGAGAGGGTAGAAGAGAAGCCCCAGTTTTTTGTTGTGAAGTAGACTTGGGACCTGAGCCTATCAAGGAACCCTGGTACAATCAAATTTACTAGTTCCTCAAAGATGGAGAGTCATCTTTCGGAGACGAAGAGGGTAGACCAAAAGAAGGTATCAAAGCCAAGAGCTTGCAAGCCCTGAAAAGGTTGGCCTCCCATTATGTCATTTTAGGAGGCAACCTGTACAAGAAGCGGTACCAAGGACCGATCCTCTTGTGCGTCACTCAAGAAAGGGCCAGAGAGTTGATGACCGAAGTCCACAATGGTCCCTGCGGTCCTCATATGAATGCTAGAGCCATGATGCAAGTGATCCTCAGAATGGGTTACTACTGGATTTCCATGGAGACAGATTGTGTCCAGCATGTCCGAGCGTGCGACAAATGCCAACGGTTTGCCAACCTCAACCATCTGCCGCCTCATGACATGCATCGCATGACGACTCCTTGGCCGTTTGCAACTTGGGGTATTGACGTGATAGGGAAGATAACCCCGGCAGGAAGTAATGGGCATGAATTTGTGTTAGTAGCCGTCGACTACTTCACCAAGTGGGTAGAGGCCAAGTCCTACAAGGTCCTCACTTCCAAGAAGGTGGCCCAGTTTATCAAGGAAAACATAATGTGTAGATATGGGGTGCCCAATGAGATCATTTCTGATAATGGGTCGCACTTTGAAGGAGACTGCGATAGGTTACCGTCGTAATTCAAAATCACTCGCCACAAGTCATCCCCATACGGACCTCAAACTAACGGAGCCGTGGAAGCCGCTAATAAGACGCTCGAACGGATCATCCGGAAAATGGCCACCCGTGGTCGTGATTGGCCCGAAAAGCCGCACTCGGCACTCGGGGCTACAACGTCTGTCGAACGGCCACAGGAGAAACTCCTTTTGCCCTAACCTACGGGATGGAAGCCGGTGTTACCGGTGGAGTTGGAAATCCCGTCATTAAGGGTCCTCCCGGAAAACAAAGTGTCAACGAAGTAGAATGGCTACGTAGCCGGCATGATGAGTTGGCCCCCGCTCGATGAAAGAAGGCTAAAAGCCATGGAGCACACCCGAGCCTACCAGAGGCGAATGGCCGCAGCATTTGACAAAGGTCAAGGCCGGGGACATCAAGGAGGGTGACTTAGTGTTGAAAGTGAAGCCCCTACCGTAGACAACCCCTGGGAAAATGGGAACCCGTTTGGATCGGCCCGTATGTGGTGCGTAAGATACTATCGGGAGGAGCCATGAAGCTTGCGGCACTGGATGGCAATCCCTTTGTCCACCCAAATAACGGTGATAAGCTCCGAAAGTACTATGTCTAAGAAATAGAAATAAAAAAAAAAAGAAAAAAAAAAAAAAATGTTAGTGCAAAAAGAGTAATACCCAGCTAGGCTGAAAACCTAAAAAGGGCGGTCTAGGCAAAAAACTAAGGTTGCACATAAAAAAAGAGAAAAAAATCTTAGTGCAAAAAGAGTAATGCCCAGCTAGGCTGAAAACCCAAAAAGGGCGGTCTAGGCAAAAAACAGGGCTGCACATAATTTTTTTTTTCAAAAGTTCACCAGAATGAACTACGAAGACCCGAGACCCTTAGTCTTTCTTGTAAAAGGGGAACGTAGGCAGCCATTTATGGTTCGGTCTAAACAATTAAAAAAAGGGCGATCAAGTTTTCATGAAATACGTCCTAAACAATAATAAAGGATATTCAAGTTTTCATAAAACGGGTCCTAATCAAAAAGACATCTTAAATTTCCATGAAGTTGTGTCTTGATTAATTTCTAAGATAATATCTCTTGTTCATTACAAGTTAAAAACTTCTTGATGAGTTCAAGCACGGTCTACTCTTGACTCTACTAACCTGCTACAAAGATCTAAAATACAATAAAATGCCTAATAAACTACTGTGTTTGCAAAATGGCAATAAGGGAATCCTAAGAAAAGATCTGTCAGTTGTCATTCACTGAGTCTTCTTTGGTCTTCTTCCCTTTACCTCGACCCCGTCGAGTTTTCTTTCTCTTCTTCTCCAAGATGTCGGTCTCCCTCATCCCGATCTCCGGTATCCTCACTGGAGCCTCCATCAAACCGGTGTCAATAAGTGCCCTCTCAATACGGGCACGAGTCTGCACTTCCTCCCTCTAAGCCTCAGTCAAGGGAGAGACTTCAGAAAACCTCTTATATCGAGCCTCCATATCTTTGATAAGGTCACCCGACTGGTTATGGCGACTCGCCTTAGCTTCAGTCTCCCTCAGAGTCCTACTCGAGTCGCAGTCAGCCCCCAATAAAGCCTGACGCCTCACTCCCAATATGACCTGAGTCGCTCCCATCTCCCTCTCATACCAATCCAGGTAGGCCGTGGTTAAGATGGTACTCTTCCTGCTTCTGAGGATAGCCCTGGGTGGGAAAATAGTATATGTCCAAGCCCTCGAGAAGAATGAGAAGCTGGCTGGATCCCTCATGTCAAAAGATACCACCTCCATGGTACGGATGTCCTCCCAATCACCCAATGGCTCCTGTAAGGCCCCGAACTGCCTGGATACCAAGCAAGGTATGTAGAAGGATGACCAGCAGAACCCTGGAACCCTCACCACATAGGACTTCTGAAATGTCCTCCTGGTCTGCAACCTCCAGTGAGGTACCCACCAGCGAATATTCGAAGTGGATAACCTAGCCATCATCAGCTTCCAGTCACCCTGGTCCTGCTGTCTAGGCAAACCCCTCCGGGAAATCACCCAAGGACACTGAGTCGGTAAAGCCCCTGGCAAAGCCCCGAGCCTCTCCTGCAGCCATAAAGTCAACAAGGCCGGACTCCCAGACCTCATGAAACGGTCTCCTCTAGCCATCATGTCGATGCCGTGCAGGGTCTCACCCAAAACCAATGGGACAATGTCCTTCCCAGCCCTGCAATCCCTAACCATGTCCAAGAGACCACCATGACAGACTCCCACGGACTCAGCAGTGAACAGGGACGAGAATATGCAGAGGATAAAGGTATCCATAGCCACCGTGGTCGTGGCCATATCCGAGGACCCGAACCTGCCCGGGATATCAGAAAGGACAATCCTATCCGGAGCTATCATCATCCCCTCAGCCTCTCCCAGAGATATCTGCAGAAAAGATGCAAGATTTGCTGCCACCGGCACATCTTCGATCAGAGGAATCGATATAGCCTCAATTTCTGGACCCCCAATCAAGGCTCGGAAGTCTTCATAGGTTGGGACAATCTCATTGTAAGAAAAACAGTAAACGTGTCTCCGGACGTCCCAAAACCTTGCTGCTGCTCTCAAAAGGTCCCAATCGGGCGGGAGATCCTTCAAATGCCATAAAGATTTGATCTTGAAGGAAGAATCGAACAGCCCCTTGTGAGATTGAAAGTTATATCTCACCCAAGATTGAAGATCGGACAGAAAACGGTCTCTTTTCCCCTTTTGCAATCTAACGGGTTTCTCCATTGCAAAATGATCAAAGTTGATGTCTTTAGGTCAAATATGTGCTCTGGGAACAGTTGGGACAAGTCTAAAGTGAAAATGAAATGAAATGGCCAAGCCTTGATTTTATTTTGAAAAAGACCAGTCCAGACAGAACTGTAAGCCGCACGGCCTCTTTTGCTCCCAGGACCAGACCGCACGGCTTCATTTGCCTGATGTGGAAAATAATTTGCAGCAACCAAAGTTGCTGCCCAAGAGGAGTTCTCACCCCACTTTCTCAATGAAACTTGTCCCAAAACATGTCCAAAGACCATCCAAGCAGTTATATACAATCATAAATCATTTTGGCCCAGTTTCAGCCTCAATTCCAAGCAAAAAAGCAGCCCCAAGGCTCAAGTAATATGCAAATTCATAAAGCATAAATTTAAAAAGAAAATAAAACATTAATACATTGTTTTCGCCCCATCGGCGCCCAAATAAAGCAAAAAATAAACAAGTTGTGCATAAAATTGTTCATTGTTTGTTTTCCTCCTCCTAGATAGATTCTAAGGACCTCCTAGGCCTCTGATTCCTCCTCATCACTACTCAGCTCATAGAAGCTCACCTCTCTCATCAAATCCTCGCTATCACTCACATCAGAAAGATGAATATTCACATGTTCATACTCAGCTAGCTGCTCCAGGATGCCGGCATTTGGTCCCTGCCCCCGAGGCAAGTCACTGGAAGAGTACTCTGAGGCTGATGAGGTGGATGTTGTGCCCCTGACGTGCCTCCTTTTGCGCACAGGCTCCTGCACGTTCGCTGCAGCCTTTGAAGCGCAAGCCAGCTTCTTCAAGAGGGACCGGCACAAATTTTTCCAGCCCCTATTCTGTCTGACCAAGCTGTCATAAGTGCGAGCTGGAACCTGAGAAAAAGAGAGGAAAATCTTAGAAAAATCTCTGAATTGCAAAAAGCAAAGAAGTCTAAAAAAGGGAAAAGACCCTAAAGTGTACTCACAGTGTTGTCCGGCGACAGAGTATACTAGGGCTCCCTCGAGTCGGGGACTGGTATCCTGAACCTCCTCGGTACCCCATTGACCACATAAGAGAGATGAGCAGGAGGCATCGGCGGGTCAGTAGGCTCGGTCTCCCCATATCCCTTAGTGACAGCCAGCTTCACTAGCTTCTGTGGCGTCCTCAATCGCTGCTCCACAAAAGTAGCATAAGGGGTAGCCATGTCAAAATACTCCTCAGCTGCTACACCTGCCTGATACCTCGCTATCTCATCCGCCGGCCAGTCCTTGGGCTGCAGCATCCGTGCTGGAGGATCATGAGGGATAATGGCATCCAATGGAGGGATATGGCCATGCTGCCTAGAAAAATGGTCCCCCAGATAGATGACATCACATGTCAGCCCGGTCAACCATCGCCTCTGCCTCGTCGCCTTCGCGGCCTCTCCTAGCAAAATCTCTGGATACCTCCCCCAAGGATAGAAGTCCACTCCATCATGCCCATCCCTGTTGATGACTGGTCTCACCATCTTGTAGTCAAAGGTGATCCGGGTCTTCCCGGTGAACTTGTCTCTCGCATCTCCCCTCCAGCGTATCATAGCCGGGAAGATCCCCGGATCACTCTGTTGGTTCCACGGAAAGAACCTGATCACCTCACAAAACCAGACCTGCATGTTCAAAACATCAAAAGGGTCATTTTCTCTCATAAAGTCTCAAAGACAGAAAAGAAAAGAGAAAGGAAAGAAGGTGAGAATACCTCAAGAGCAAAGGAGAAGCAATCCATCAAAGCAACCTTATTCCGACTGTACATGTCCAGGGAGAAGTAAAGCTCTGCCAATTCGGCCTCGCCCCAAGAGACCGTCATAATCCCATCTACATCCTCCAAGGAGTCAAGAAGGCAAGTCATAGCCAGCGTCCCAAAATTGGCAAAAATGGTGACTGACAGCATCAACCACATAAAAGTCCTCGCAAGCCGTGGGCGGGCCACCTCATTAGCAAGAAATCCCTCTGCATGCGCTTCCGGATCGCCACCTCCACATTCCTAGTCTCCATCCCGAGCCCGTTAGGAATAATCTCAAACCCAACCAAAGCTCTAAACTCCTCCACCGTGATATGGTTCCTCCAGGTCACAGGCCTCCCGGTGAACTGTAAGCCAGTGATAGCAGTGAAGTCTCGCAGTGTCACTGTCGCCTCCCCGCCTAAGGTGAAAGGCCGTGGGTGGTGTCCCACCAGAACTCCGAAAGGGCCTGGATCAAGCCCTTGCTCTTCGAGGTAATGTGAATACCTCTGCCGATAGCCTCAATGAATAAATCCAAGCCGGTAGCCCTCACTAGCTACTTGGGGTTCACCCCATCCTTCTCAAAATCGGGCATCCTCTCCCATAGCCTCACTGCAATCTCAGAAGGTCCCCTAGACTTGTTCTCCTGTAGACAAGCACAGCAAAAGAAATGCGTCAGTCCTTCATCTCATTTCAAAAGCAGGCATATATTAAAAAAGTGCACATATTTTCAAGAGAAAAGCATTCATAAAAATTTTCTAGCATCCTATGCATAGAAAACATGTCTTTCATCACTTGAAACACGTCATGTCAAGCACATTGCTCTCCTAAGCACAAAATTCTGATTTTCAAAATTATTTGCACATAAGCATTAATTTCTCAAAAATGGCATGCATGAATCCTTTTCATCATCCAAAATCCTGTTTTATCATCCATGATCAAAAATTGACCTAGTTCTAGCACATGCAAGAACTCTGTGACATTTTAGACAATTATTTTTACTCTATTTTCAAAAAAATGGGTCATTCTCATTATTTCTTAAGAAAATTGCACATGCATGATCGTTTATCTTCTTAGCCTCATAGGTTAATCATCAAGATTTCAAAATCATCATCAAAAATCCTAAGAAAATTCGAGAAAATCCTAAAATTTGGGTCAAGCCCTAGAATCAATCAAAATTCAATCAAAATCGATGGAATCGAGCAAATTAAGAATGCTTACCCCAACCGATTGAGGATTCGTCGATTTGTGCTCCCTCCTGCCCGGATAGAGCTCCGATGGAGGCGTAAGGAAGTCATACTTCCTCTCCGTGCGGACAAGCTCTCTCCTCCTCCTTCGAGCGGCCTCGAAGATGTTCCTCCTTGCTTGCCTTGGCATCGGATTCCCCTCCGGATCCATCTCAATCAATAGAAGCAAGGGATTGAAGGATTTCTTGGAAAAATTCTCTCCCTCCTCTCTCTCTTTCTCGGCAGAAGAAGGGCGGCAACAATGCCCAATGCCCGTTCAAATCTGATTTTAAATAATCTGGAAAAATCAGACTTCTAGCCGTGCGGCCTCTTTTGCCCCCGTCTCATGCCGGGCGGCTTCTTTTGCCCTGAGCAGAAATTACAGTTTTGCCCCTGGACTTTCCACTTAGGCATATAATTCCTGTTATCCTTTAACTAGGATAACGTCATTTTCCAAAAGATATCCGTTATCTCCTAAGCAAATAGACTTTCCTCCCCAGTCGCCTCCGTTACTTCCGTTATAACGGAATGACGCTAGGTGACAACCTCCGAATTGTCAGAACTCTAAACTTTAGCTACCTCTATCACGAATAGAGAAGTACGCTCAAGTTCTTCAAACTTAAGCTACCTCTATCACAGATTGAGAAGTACGCTCAAGTTCTCCAAACTTTAGCTACCTCTATCACAGATAGTGAAGTACGCTCAAGTTCTCCAAACTTAAGCTACCTCTATCACAGATAGTGAAGTACGCTCAAGTTCTTCAAACTTAAGCTACCTCTATCACAGATTGAGAAGTACGCTCAAGTTCTCCAAACTTTAGCTACCTCTATCACAGATTGAGAAGTACGCTCAAGTTCCCCAAACTTAAGCTACCTCTATCACATATTGAGAAGTACGCTCAAGTTTTCCAAACTTCAGCTACCTCTATCTCCTCGACAGTGATGTAAGTTTTAGTCAATTCAGGTGATAACCTCCATTAATTGTCAATCAGGTGACAACCTCCATTAATTGTCAATCAGGTGACAACCTCCATTAATTGTCAAAACCTCAAGGATCCTAGACATCGTTCCTAACTATCTAGTGATGCTTGAACTACGATCAAGGCTTGATTCCTCCGGGATACGTAGGTAGCCTTTCATAAAGGTCCAGCCATCCGACCACCTTGGTCACCCTGTTCCTTTGTCACTCCTCAATGGTGAAGTAGCCCCTCATAGAGGTCCATATACCCGACCACCTCGGTCACTTCTAGCATATCCTCAGTAGGATCAATCGCTTGATCTCCCAGATCACTTTCTCTTATATTTCCCCAGCAAGAGATCAGTTTTCTCTTCACCATTTCCCTGCGGATCTTGTTCTGAACTATCGACAACCCCACTCGCCCTGCAAGTGACGTTGTCGAGGGGCTTCTGTAAGTACCCAAATCTGGCTCATGCCTTCCGATTAAGTTTTCCGGCAATCCCCCGGACTTTCCTAAAGTCCGGAAGCAATTTCGGAACTGTTCCGAACCTTCCGAGGAATGAAGGGACTGCTTTAAATTGAAAAGGCACGTTTTCCTTAATATGGAAAACCTTCTAGAAGTGCCACCTTGCATGATTCTAGAAACATGCTGAGTCACAAGGGATAATGCCGCACGGCTGCATTAGGAGAGAACTCCTAGCCGCACGGCCTCATTTGCTCTATCCAGACTGCCTATAAATAGAGGCCTCCTCTACCCATTTTGACAACCAATTTCTAGCATAAAAACTCTACTAAAATACCCTATGAAGATCAGGAAGCTGAAGGTGCCAAGAAGCCACCCCCCTCCTCCTTGAAGCCTCCAAGATTTGGTCCCTCCGCTAGGCAAAATCCCAAGAAGAAGAGGTCACCACCATTGGTAACCTCTCACCCCCTTATCTTGCATTATACTTGCTTTATGTGATTCTTGCTCCTTGCATTCATATATTGCTATATCTTGCTTGGGACTTGGTAGATTATTGTTAAAGATCATATCTTTATTCATGTAAATCATATCCCCATCCCCTTTGCATCCTTTGCATTACCATTGCATCCTTTGCTCATAAAAATGTAGTCTTTGCATTAAAGGTGCATCCTTTGCACCTAAAAATCCTTCTTTTTACAATAAAATGCATCATTTGCATATAAAAATCATGTCTTTACCATAATGGTGCATCCTTTGCACCTAAAACCCATTTTCATATACAAAGATGCATCCTTTGCACTAAAAATCATGTCTTTATAATCAAAGTAGCATCCTTTGCTTTCAAAATATAGTCTTTATGCATCCTTTGCATATAAAACACTATTTTTCCACATAAAAATCCATCCTTTGCATTAAAAATCCTTTCTTTACATAAGAAGCATCCTTTGCAATCAAAGAGCATCCTTTGCACCCAAAAATGTCATCTTTTCACTAAAAATGTCATTTTTAACATGCATTCCCCTAGTCCCCAATTGGTACTTGATGCAACCTTCAGAACGGACCGGTGTAAAGATCCTATCTTTACATCGTTTCTTCCATTAAAGGTGCCGCAATCTCTTTAGAAAGTGATAAACCTTGAACCTATATCTCCGATTATCGCTTGAGACGAGCATGATAACTCCAATATAAGCTCAATCGTCTTAAGGCGTAGGATTGATGGGCTAAGGACACTCCTTTCCTAAAGAACCCCATTTTGGACTATAAAAGAGAGTCCTTCTCTCGATCACGCAAAGACCCAAGGTCAAATAGCGGTGATCACAAGTCCAAGATGGGGACGGGATCAAAGTCCCGAACACATAAAATCCAAGGAATCCCGAGCGACAACAAACTAAATGGTTTGTACGTCCGGAAGACAACTTGGGACATTCCCCCCCCCTCTTTTCAACACATGCACACAAGAAAGCACACAAGCAAGCACGAAAAATGGAATCTAGGGAGACTTGCTACGGCAAGGCACCTTGGGTGAACGACGATCCGTTCTTCCCAAGGGGTAACTTAACCTCCGAACCCTAAAAATCTTTTTTTTCAAAGTTTTGAGGAAATCAAAATGGCGTGGCGACTCCGTTTTTCAAATTAAACCGGATGTTTTCAAACTCGCGTGAATCCAATCTAAAAACAAAAAATAGAATTTGGGCACACATTCACAAACGCACAGTTCAGTTCTGGCAACCACTGTTGCACACTGACATTCGAACAGCTGCGTCAAACCGTAGGCTACCTCCCCACGGAGGCACCCAAGCCAGTATCCTGGGACAGAATCCGTAAAGCTGCCGAAGCTCCCGGGAACACATCTACAGTCAATGAATTGAGGGAAGACATATGGCCCTATGCTACGAGGAATCCTCCTCTGACTATGGCTCAACTCAGAGCGGCCTGTTCAGAAGGAACCAAGCCTGATGTCAGCGTCCTAACCCGATCGGGTCAAATCCATGCATTACCACCTAAGGCCACCAAAAAGCCGACGGAGCCAGAACTGCAATCCGGCCAGCCCGAAGACGCAAGTTCCGTGAAAGAGGACCCGATCCTCACTCAGCAAAAGCAAACCCAGGCGAACATTTCCCTTTGGTCCCTGCTCACATCTTCATATCCTCACAAGCTCAAGCTAGTGGAAAGTCTGGCCCGTACCATGGTCCCCGTGGACGCAACCCCAGATGAAATCATTCAGATGATCGGCAACATCCACTACGGCAACATTATTACCTTCACAGATTTGGACCTTCCAAAATTTGGGGCTGATCACAATGAGTCGCTCTACATCACAGTCCAGCTGGACGAGCGTCGCCTTCCCCGTGTGTTGGTAGACGGAGGTACCGGAATGAATGTCTTGCCCGCCAAGATGATGGACCTGCTTGACATCAAGCCCACAGATCTGAAGCCTTCACCACACCTGTCCAAGGCCTATGACTCTACTTCCCGTACAGTTCTCGGGGTTGCTACTCTTAATATCTGGTTCGTCAAGCGGATGATCCCCACCGAATTCCAAGTGTTAGACATTCCAATCCCTTTCACAGCCATCCTGGGGCGACCCTGGCTGCATCAAATCAATGGCGTGGCATCCACCCTTCACCAGTGCCTTAAGTTCATGCAGGGCAACGAGCTAACCACAGTCTACGGCGACAGCGTCACCACCGAGGGGACCAGCACCAACGACATTCCTGTGTTAGAAATCAAGCATAATGACGACATGACATTAACTGGATTCACTCTGGAGACCTCCAAGATCCAAATATGCAACGTGGACCTTCCACTGTTTCAAGACAAGATTCCTCCTGCCATGAAGATGATGAAACTCATGAACTTCATCCCAGGACTGGGGCTCGGCAAAAGGTTACAGGGCCAACACTAAGTCATCGAAGTCAAGGACCACACCACGGTCCAAGGGCCCGGTTATGTGCCAACACCAGCTGACATCAGGGAAAATAAAAGGCTCGCCCACACCAAGGCAGCAGCCCGCAATAGGGGAACCTTCGACGGCACACCCAACCTCCGACCTTACAGTTTCGACCTCGCTCATTACTTCACCAAGGGAACCGACAGCAGAACGGTGGGGACCGACAAGGGAACCAACAGCAGAACTGAGGGGACCAGCAAGGGAACCGACAGAGCGAGGGACCGACGGAACCGAGCCAGAATCGAGGGGACGGAACAGGAACCGATGAAGATGAGAAAGAAGCAGGGATAGTCAGCACAGAGACTACGTAAAGGATGGAACAGGCTAGCACGGGACCTCAAGCATTTCGAGGACTCAAGGCTAATCCGATAAGGGAGCGTTCCTCGACATCACGGCTCTACCTGGACCAACCGCCACCACACCCAAAGACGAAGTACACATTCAAGGGAATCCTGCACTTGGAAGAGCAACTCAGTGGTACTCTTCACGGGAAACAGATTGTTCGGAGCAGCCACCGAGGCCACATTCGAGACAGTAACTCCAAAGCAGAAGGAACCAGAATTCATAGAAGACGCTCTCAGTGGACCAGCTCTACAGAGTCTTTTTGAAGAAATCATGGAGGTGCCAAATCTGATTGACCTGGGCTCCGAAAACAGCATGATCGCCATGATTGAGACAGAAGAAGCCAAGCCTCTCGCCCAAACCCTCATCAAGCATCCAGCAATGCCACTGAAGAATTGGGTAACTTTTACCGGACCAAGGGCAAGCCAGACAGAAATGGAAGACAAGCTGGGCCTGGACCCACATCTCCCTAAACCCGGTCTCGAACCCTCTGAGTCAGTCCTTGTAAAAGTCCAGTCCTCTGAGTCGTCCAATGGCCTTACGCCGGAAGACTATGATAATGTAGCCAACCATGTATTTCCGTTCTCGTTTAATGAAAAGTCTGACCTTTCGGAGTATCCTCTCATTGCCACTTTAACAACTGATAAGTTAACAAACAACTTAAAAGGCGTTAATAACTCAATTGATAAAGAAGCAGACACATTAAATGAACAATACATTAAAGAAGCTCTCAAGCGTGTAGTTGACCAAGAGGACAATCGGGCCCAAGCTACCGAAGAGGTTATGACCAAAGTGAACCTGGGGTCAGTGCAAGAGCCTAAAGAGACACATGTGGGCAGTTTCTTCGCCGATGCAGAAAAAGAAAGAGGCCCTGATAAGCCTCCTCCGGGAGTACGTTGACGTGTTCGCTTGGTCATACCAGGACATGCCGGGACTCGATCCCTCGATCGTAGAGCACAGAATTCCCCTGGATCCTGAATCCAAGCCTGTCAAACAGAAGTTGCGCAATATCAAGCCAGAGTTGTCCTTGCAAGTGAAAGAGGAGATTGAGAAAATGTTCCGAGTTGGTTTCGTCAGAGTGATTGAGTACCCGACCTGGCTTTCCAACATCGTGACGGTCACTAAGGCCAATGGAAAGATCAGATGCTGTGTGGATTTTCGGGATCTCAACAAGGCCAGCCCTAAAGATGATTTCCCACTGCCTAACATCGACATGCTAGTCGATACCACGGTAAATTTCGAGGTAAAGTCCTTTGTGGATGGGTTCGCTGGATACAACCAGATCAAAATATCCGAGGAAGATCAAGCCAAGACTGCTTTCACGGCTCTGTGGGGACATATTGCTACACGGTCATGCCGTTCGGTCTAAAGAACGCTGGGGCTACTTACCAGCGGGCTGTAACAGCCCTCTTCCATGACATGATTCATAAAGAAATCGAAGTATATGTCGACGACATGATCATCCACTCCAGAGGATCAGACATGCAGCACATGATAGATCAGAGAAAGTTCTTCAATAGACTCAGAAAGCACTCCATGAGATTGAACCCTGCGAAGTGCACCTTCGGCGTCAAGCGAGGCAAGGTACTAGGGTACATAGTTACAGAAAGAGGTATCAAGCCAATCCCAAGAAAATCAAGGCCATCATCGACATGAAGCCGCCTCAGACTTTGACAGAAGTGAAGAGCTTTATGGGAAGACTTCAGTACATCAGTCGCGTCATCAACCAGTTGACATCTCTCTGCGAGCCCATGTTCAAACCGATGAACAAGAATGCCGACATCAACTGGGATGCCGAGTGCCAAACAGCTTTCGAGAAAATCATGACCTACTTGGTGAATCCCCAATTCGTGCTCGCCACATGAAGACAAGCCACTACTCCCGTATCTCGACAAGAATGTACACGTCAATCGGAGCAATGATGGCACAAGAACAGAAAGATTCCAAGGTTGAGCATGCAATCTACTTCGTAAGCGGAAGATTCAAGGAAGTGAACTCGGCTACTCAAAGATTAGAGAAAACTTGTACTACCTTGGTATGGGTAGTCGGGAAACCGAAACACTACATGCGGTCACATTCGGTGCTCCCGGTCTCCAAAATGGACCCCGTCTGATATCTCTTTGACAAGCCATCCCTGTCAATGCGACTAGCCAAGTGGTCATTCTTTCTGGCTGAGTTCGACATCAAGTACATGGTCAGAAAATCAACAAAGGGCAGAGTAATGGCAGATCAGCTAGCAGACTTCCCAAGAAGTGAGCCCAAGGGTCCTGATCCGCACTTTTCGGATGACAGAATCTTCTTACTCGACAGCGCAAACCGCTGGCAACTCTTCTTCGATGGGGCAGCCAACAAGAAGGGGAATGGTATTGGAATGCTCCTTGTCGATCCCAATGACGAGCATACTCCCATAGCCATCAAGCTGAATTTTGAAACAACCAACAATGCAGCAGAATATGAAGCCTGTGCAGCCGGTCTGGAAGCCGCCCTCGAGCGCAACATCTCAGAACTGGAAGTATACGGAGACTCAGCATTGATCATCAATCAAGTATCCAACAAATGGAAAACGGTAGATTCTGGCCTTCAGAAGTACCACGCATACATGGAGGAGCTCATTGCTCAGTTCAAGGACATCTCTTTTCACTATTTGCCAAGAGACAGGAACCGCTTCGTAGACGCCCTGGCAACCCTCGCCTCTCTTGTCGAAATTCCTGATGGGAAATCAGTAAAACCCCTCAGAATAGGCAGACGGGAAACACCCGCTTATTGTCGTGAGATCGAAATAAGAAAAGAAACGATCGACGAACCCTGGTACAATCAAATATACAAATACCTCCAAAACGGAGAAGCTTCCTTCACAAATGAAGATGGAAAATACAAAGAAGGGATCAAAGCCAAAAACATGATGGCATTAAAAAGCCAGGCATCCCATTTCGTCATTCTGGGGGGGTATGTTGTACAAGAAGCGCCACCAAGGGCCACTCCTTCGGTGTGTAGACAAAGAGAAAGCCAGCGAGCTAATGAACGAAGTTCACAACGGAACCTGCGGTCCGCATATGAACACCCGAGCATTGACACAGATCATTCTCTGTATGGGATACTATTGGATATCAATGGAAACAGACTGCATCCAGTTCGTCTGAAGCTGTGACAAACGTCAGCGGTTCTCCAACCTCAATCACATTCCTCCTCATGAACTCTATTGCATGACTACATCATGGCCTTTCGCCACATGGGGAATCGACGTCATCGGCAAGATCACTCCACCAGGGAGCAATAGTCACGAGTTCATTCTAGTCGCAGTCGACTACTTCACCAAATGGGTAGAAGTCAGATCGTACAAGGTACTGAATTCTAAGAAGGTGGCCGAGTTCATCAAAGAGAACATCATGTGCCGATACGGAGTGCCCAACGAGATCATATCCGACAATGGGACTCACTTCGAAGGAGATTGTGACCAACTGCTGACCGAATTCAGAGTCATGCGTCACAAGTCTTCTCCTTACAGACCACAAACCAATGGTGCAAGAGAGGCAAAGAAACAAGACTCTCGCCATGATAATCGAAAGATGACCATCAAAGGTCGGACCGGCCCGAAAAGCTACATCTAGCCCTGCGGGGATACGTAACATCGCCGAACCGCCACAGGGGAGACTCCGTTCGCACTTACCTATGGAATGGAAGCAATGTTACATGTGGAATTGGAAATTCCATCCCTCCGAGTCCTCTTGGAAAACGGGATCAATGAAGTCAAATGGCTACAGAGCCATCATGACGAACTTGCTCTACTCGACGAACGCAGATTGAAAGCAATGGAACACACTCGAGCTTACCAAAGCAGAATGGCTCAAGCATTTGATAAGAAAGTCAAGATCCGAGACATCAGAGAAGGCGACTTGGTGCTAAAGGAAAAGCCTCCTACGCAGACCAATCCCCTAGGAAAGTGGGAGCCTACCTGGATAGGACCGTTCGTGGTACAAACAATCTACTCCGGAGGAGCAATGTAGCAGATTTGGACGGGAACCCTTTCGTTAACCCCGTGAACGGAAGCAAGCTCCGCAGATACTTCGTTTGAGGAAGAGCACGAGTCAACTCTCCTTCCCTATACACTACCTCTCAGTAAAATTAAAGTGCTAAAAGAGTAATACCCAACTAGCTACATTCCCGCTAATGATCCAGGTAAAAAATAGGGTCGCACTTCTTTTGTCTTTATTTTTCTCAAATTCACCTAAAGTGTCGAACTACGGTGACCTGAGCCCCTTAGTCCAATTGTAAAAGGGGAACGTAGGCAGCCATCATTGGTTCGGTATCAAAAAAAAAATAATAAGCATCAATTGTTTGTGTTTCGAAAAACTCTTTTTAATTAACCTACAAATTCATTACGGTTAAAACAGTCTTTGATGAGTTCAAGCACGGTCAACTCTTGACTCGCTACACGCTAGCAAAACTACAATAAAAAATTAATCAGTTAATGTGTCTGCAATGACAATGGGTGGATACTCTGGATAGCAAGGTCAACCTAGTTTCCCGTACTTGGTCCTTCATCCTTCTTCCCCTTCCCTTTCCCACGGCGAGTGTTCTTCACCTTCACAGGAAATATTCCGGTAGTCCTTCTACCTGGCTCAGGGACCCTTCCCAACGCCTCCGTCAGGCCTGTAGCTGTCAACACAGCCCTTTCCCTAGCTCTGTCTTGAGCTGCCTCGCTTCGAGCCATCATGACCGTGCTTTGATTGGTCTCCCGATCAGCATTGGCCTCATAGTCAGCCATGTCGTTCCCAGTACGATTCCGAGGGTTAGCCCTCGCTTCGGTCCTCCTCAAGGTCGAGCTGTCAAGGTGATCAGAACCCAACAGCTCACTCCATCTCCACAAGATAGACATTTGTGTGTCCCCTATACAGTCTTCGTATCAGTTCAGATACTGCGTAGACAGAACAGTGCCCTCTCTTCGGTGAAAGAGAACCCTGGCAGGAAAGAACGTGTATTGCTACAACCGCATGAGCAGCAATAGTGTTGAAGGATCTTCCATCAGCAGAGATCCCACCTCGAAGGTAGCAGCATGAACTAAGCCCGTCAATGGCACCTGCTCCAGCCCGTATTGTCGCAGAACCAACGAAGGAATGTAGAAAGCCGTTTGGGACAGCCCTGGCACTCTAACAACCAAGAGACCCCCCTGAGCGGTCCGACAAGTCTGTAACTTCCAGTGGGAAACCCACCATCGCAACTGATGTGTGCAAAGTCTGGCCATCCAGAGCTCCAGCTCAACCTGATTGCCCCCTATCACTAGAGGACATCGATAAAAGGACCAAGCGTCACAAGACATTGGCACCTCGGGCATCATCTGCAACCTCTCCCTCAACCACATGGTAAGCATGGCGGGACTCCCTCCCCACATGTATCGGCTGCCGGTCGCCATCCGACCTATGCCCAGGAATGTCTCGCCCAAGACCAAAGGCACGATGTCTCCCCCATTTCGGCACTGTCTCACTAAGTCGAGTATGCTGTGATGGCACACACCCAGAGACGTGAATGTGAACAAAGTAGCAATCGCGCACAGAGCAAACGCGTCCCACGCAAAAATGCTCCCCTCAGCTCTGGCAAATTTATCGGGCAGTCCCGAAATGTCGACATAATCAGTGTTCAAGACCAGCATCCCGTATGCTTCTCCAGCCGAGATACCAAGCAGAGACACTAGCTTCTCAACAGTGGCCATGCCACCAGCATACGAAAGAACTAGTTATTCCGTCTCTGGTCCTCCCAGAATGGCTCGGAAATCTTCGAATGTAGGAGTGATTTCGTTGTACGAAAAGTTGTACACATTCCTCCGTACATCCCAGAAATGAGCCGCTGCTCTCAAAAGATCCCAATCTAGCATGAGCTCCTTCAAAGCCCAAACAGATTTCATCCCGTAACAGCCTTCGAAAGACCCTTTGTTCTGCCTCGTGTGGTTCCGTACCCACGACTGAAAATTTTCCAAGTATTGCTCTTGCATCCGAGACGATAGCTTAGAAAAGGGAGCCATGAAAGAAAGTGAAAGAAGCCTTAGGAATTTGAAAGAAATTCAGCCAACTGATCAAAGCAAAGGCGCAGTTTCTTACGAATTGCAAAGCTGAAACTACAATTTAAAAGGCTCTGGAATTTCATTCTCAGTCCGGCCGGACTCTTTCTGCAGTTGACTTGGTCAACTCTGCAGCCAACTGCTCTTAAATTGGAAACAATTCCAAACAAAGCCCTGTTCATGCCTTTATGAATCTGCGTGCTACCCCTGGTTTCAATTAACCAATGCCAACACCTCTTCCGCCCCGGGCTCGTGCAACAGTGCAAATAATTAAATATCAGTGCATATAGGCATAATTTTTGACTCGTTCAATTTTTTATGCATGTTTCATTTTATTTATTTTTGATCAACCTAATTGCTTATTTGCCGAAAATAAAGAGAAGGTAATCACTAAATAGATGTGCGAAATACAGGTTCCGCCTCAAGGGCGCCTTTTCAAATACAGTTCAAGTCAAATTGTTCTGGGCAATACATACATTTTGTCTAAAAAAGCAATAAAGAAGGACTACTCTGAGTCCTGCTTGTTATCTGAGCACTCGACGCACTGCTCCGCAACAGCCGGATCTGTCGAGAACAGGAAGTCTCTGAATTCCTCCAGGCGGGAATACGCAAAAGGCCTCCTCTACGCCTGCGAACTTGAGGACTCTCCCCTCTCGTGCCCCGAGTGCGAAGGAGGATGAGCTCCAAACCCCGCCGTTCCGCCCGCGAACTGTCCAAATCCCTGCGCAAATTCCTCTCCACCAGTCGTGGGAGCAGAAGAACCTCTCGGCCTAGACGGCCTCGGCTCACGAACATCCATGCTCCTCCGGGAACTACACCTCAGGAACTCCACGAGCCTCCTAGCATAGTTGGCCCACCCGTCCAACTGTCTCACCGCCTCGTTGTACGTACGGCCAGACACCTGCGACCCAGGAATGTCATCAGAAGACAAGCAGAAAGTACAGATGCAACATTTGCAGAATGCTACTATCAAATGCAGAAAATCAAAAGTGCTCACCGAAGCATTGGGGTAAACCCTATACCGATATCTCGGCTCCTCCGGGATCGGGATCACCAGTCGCATGTGCAAACCGTCCAGCCCCTCGTATGCCAGCCTAGCGCGTGGGAGAGGGAGATCTCGGGGATATCCAGGGCCCTCGCCCTCCCTGTGCTGCACCTGCGGGCTCCTCAGCCTCATCCTCAAGAAAGTGTCATAGTCGGCTCCCGCTATGACATACTCGGTATAGAACACACCCTGTCTATACCTCTCCAACTCCTCCATCGGCATCGACGAAGGATGCTGCATGTGCAAAGGAGGATCCACCGGCACCATCGGAAAAGACCCCGGGCCATGCTGACGGGTCACCCTCTCCCCCAGATACATCGCATCGCAGTGAAGTCCCACCAGCAGCTTCCGCCGCCGCGTGACCTCACTAGCAACCTGAACCGCGCCAGCGTGAATCCGACTCCACCAGGTCAGCTGGATCCGCTCGGAGAACTCTCGGCTCAGGGCCTGAGACACCTCCTCGTACGACAGTCGAGTGCCCTCTCTCGACGACACCGCCTTCTTCGCCTTCTTCTGCCAAGTCAGCATGGCAGGGTACAAGGACCGGTACGCCTCGTTAATCTCCCACCGCTATGGGCTGAACACCTCATAGCACCAGACCTGTCAAGCAAATGGAAAGTTATGTCAGCTACAGAGCAGATACATACGAGTACAAAAATGAGACAAGGAAGAGAAAAAGACGCGAACTTACATCCAAAGAAAATGAGAAACAACTCAAAGAGTTCTCCTCTCCCCGCGAGAACCTGTCCAAGGAATGGTAGAGCTCGGCCAGTCCAGCCTCCCCCCATGCATACCCCCTCACGGCATCCAAGTCTGTCAGTGACCCGGGCAAAGGGAAGTGACAGGACGTGTCAGAAGTCGGGAACAGAGTCGCTGACAATGCGAACCATATGAACGCTCAGCGGTCATCCTCGGGGACCCCTCCCCATAATCAGCAATTCCCGTCTGCAGATGCCTCTCCATCGGACTATACCGAATACCTAAGCCCCTAGCATCGGTAATATCGAAACCCAGCAGCTCTGACAACTGCTCTGGGGTATAGCTATCCACCCACACCAGCGCGTTTCCTAGGTCGGCAACCCAGTGATAGCAGTAAAATCAGAAGGAGTCACCGTCGCCTCCCCCCATCTGAAATGAAAAGTGTGGGTCGTATCCCACCAGTACTCGCTCAGAGCTACGTACATGGCCCTCGCCCTCTGCGTCACAGCCACCGCGGCTACCATGCTGATAAACCCAGCCAATCCGGAGTCAACCACAAGCTGCCGTGGACTCCTCTCTCCGTCTCGAGCCTCGTCCGGGAGTATCTCCCACAGCGCTCGCACTGCCTCAAAGGCTCCCCGGCTCTTCTGAGTGTGAACGTCAACTGTCCCTCGCCCCTGCAGGTGAACACAGCAAAATACGTTAAGTACAGAAGCGACATCAACAAGAGTGCACGAACGCATGTCAAAGTGATGCAATGCAGATACAAATCTCATTTCTTTCCTAAAATATTTCCATCCCGGTTGGAGTATTGACGGTCCAAGATTTCAAAACATTTCGAAAACTCCGTCGAATCCGGAACTTTCAAAGCATTTCGAAAACTTCGTCGAATCCGGAACTTTCCAAGCATTTCGAAAACTCCGTCGAATCCGGAACATTCAAAACATTTCAAAAACTCTATCGAATCCGGAACTTTCAAAGCATTTCGAAAACTCTGTCGAATCCGGAACTTTCAAAGCATTTCGAAAACTCCGTCGAATCCGTAACTTTCAAAACATTTCGAAAACTCCGTCGAATCCGGAACTTTCAAACCCCTTCGAAAACTCCGTCGAATCCGGAACTTTCAAAGCCCTTCGAAAAATCCGTCGAATTCGGAACTTTCAAATCCTTTCGAACATTTTCGAAAATTTACTCCGTCCCGATTTAAACATGCTTTAAATTCAGAAGACACATCTAGACATGGAATTTTGCGACCAAAATTTTTATGTTATCTACCCATGGTGTCAATTGAACTACACTCTAGTCAATTTCGACAAAGGCACATAGCAAAGTCAAAAGCCCCAATTCGGGCACCGAAATCCCTAACTCATTCCTAGTCAAATTTCTAACATTTAAAGAATGCACATTCTTAAAATTAATAGAATTTGAAGGAAGCTTACTTGTCTCTCGATCCCTCCTTTGGATTTATGGTTCTCCCTAGCCGTGTAGAACTCCGCCGGATTCAATGGAAGAATTGTGGTTCGAATGGTCCGAACCAACCGCGTTCTTTCGTCATCGGTCCTTCCATGACGAGCCATTGGTTCCTAATCACCCTCCATGTTGATTTTCCTTCACAAATTTGAGCAAACCTCACAATTTGGATTGGTTTTTATCTCCTCCTTTCTCTCTTCCTCGTCGGAAATAATGAAAGAAAATGGCCAAATTTGCTTCAAATTTCTGGCTACTGAATGAACCTCCGGTCAACTTCGGTCCCGCCGACTCTTCTCGCAGCAGAAAGATTCCTTGCCAATTCAGCCCCTCAACTTCTCGCAGTTCCAATTTTACCCCTTTTGTCCCCCAAAAGTGTAAAATTTCCCCCAAGTTAGACATTTCTAACACCTCATCTCCCGAGGATCCATTCCCAGTTAGTTTTCACTAACGCTCGTCTCCAGACGTTAAATTCCCAGTTAGTTTTAACTAACGCTCATCTCCAGACGTTAAATTCCTAGTTAGTTTTAACTAACGCTCGTCTCCAGACGTTAAATTCTCAGTTAGTTTTCACTAACGTCATCTCCAGACGTTAAATTCCCAGTTAGTTTTCACTAACGCTCGTCTCCAGACGTTAAATTCCCAGTTAGTTTTCACTAACGCTCGTCTCCAGACGTTAAGTTCCCAGTTAGTTTTCACTAACGCTCGTCTCCAGACGTTAAATTCTCTGTTAGTCCTCACTAACGCTCGTCTCCAGACGTTAAATTCTCAATCTCCAGTTGACGTTTGACATTCAAACGCTCACTTCCATCTCAAGTTGATGTTTGACATTCAAACGCTCAATCATGTCTCCGTACATTCCAGTTACAATTCCATCACCTGACGTCAAAATTTCTATTAGTCTTCACCAACGTTCGTTTCCCCGGCCGCCAGTCGTAAGCCCGATCGTTCCACCTCAGCGGCCATCAAGGTAAGCCCGCACAACAATCCCTCTTCGGCCATCAAGGTAAGCCCGAACGCCCATCCGCAGCAGGATTCTAAAGAAGAAACGCCAATCCTTCCGAGTTGTTAATAACGCCAGTTTAACACAACCATTCCCATCATTGCCACCCTATCCCCAGCAGGATAAACCTGGCCATCATCGTAAGTCCAGCACCCAAGGCACGAACGCCTTCGGATAAATGTATCCTCGTTCACTCCGGTTTGAGGCGCCACACGCCCTCGTATGATTCAACAACTCCGGTTTGAGGCGCCACACGCCCTCGTATGATCCAGCAACTCCGCGCCACATGCCCTCGTATGATTCAGTAACTCTGATTTGAGGTGCCACACACCCTCATATGATCCAACAACTCCGGTTTGAGGCACCACACACCCTCGTATGTTCAGCAGCTCCGGTCTGAGGCGCCACATGCCCTCAAAGGTTTCAGAAGTCTCAGGTTCAGACGCCTCACAATAGTCTCCATTCAGGTACAGGTACCTCGCAATGGTCTCATTCAGGTTTAGACGCCTCCCAGGTTCAGGTACCTTGCACCTACGAACTACGATCGGCTTGATTCCCGCTCGGGATACGTAGGAATCCTTTCGCTAAGGGTCCAGCCAGCTGACCGCCTAGGTCTTTCAAAGTAAGGCATCCCGATTTGGATCCTTATCTTTTTTCAACGACCCCACCTCCTTCGGAGGAGACGTCGCTGAGGGGCAAACTGTAAATACCCAAATCCGGATCGTCAAAATCCGTCAGAAGTTAACCGAAATCCGTTAACTGGCCCGCTTCAGGTTAATCGGAACCCGTTAAGCTCCCCGTTGCCAATCCAACGAGACGTCCCGGGACTGACCCATGCATCCCGACGTTCAAGTGTACTCAACACACGTCATCGCACGTAAAAGTATGGCTTTTCCTGAAAAATGCACTTTCTGGCACTTTTCGGGGGCATTTCGGACATTTTCCGGACTGTTATTTTAAAAACGGACAAAATGGGGACCCGGGCACGAACTCCCACAAAGCCTGGTGAGTCATGGGACACGTGGCTTGCATGCCACAGCGCTCCCATCTCCTTTCAATCAATTTCAGAGTGAAAAGACTAAAATACCCCTGGTATGCAGTCTCAGTCCTGCCGGACTCATTTGCAGACTCTCAGAAATTGCCAATAAGTCCCTCCAATTTCCAAAATTCACAAAACCCCCTGGATTTCAGGTTCAGTCCGGCCGGACTCATGCTGAATTTCACCTATAAATAGAAGGGTTGTCAAAGCCATTTAAAAGAACAAAAAATACTCTCCAAATTCACCATAGCCACGGCCTAAACTGAGTTCCACTCCCCCCGAGCCTCGGTTTTACCTCGTTTTGCGTGAAAACTCCGTATTTCGATCAAATACGACCCCCGCCACCTCGAAACACCGTTCCAAATACACTTTCGTATCCCGTATACACCCCCCGAGCCAAAGGAGTCGACCCTAGCCATAGGTATAACTCCCTCTCCCTAATCTCTCGTTCCGTCTCGGTTTACGCGCCAGTCGCCACAACCGTTTCGGACGAACATTATCGAAATGTAGACGCCTCCGTCTAACGGGGTCCAATACGTTTTAGCCCCTAGATCCTCTTCTCTTCCCGTAAGAGAAGTAATCTCAGGTTAAAACGGCGTTCCGACCCCGTTCCGTTTACTTTTATGTCATTTACCATTCCGGATCGTTTGATCCGTTGATCATCATTTCAATTCCTGTCATTTACAATTCCGGACCGTTTGATCCGTCGAACGTCATTTACATTTCATGCAACTTTACAACTCCGAGCCATTTTGGCTCGTCGATCGTACTTTACAATTCCGGATCGTATGATTCCGTCGATACCGCACTTTAAATGCTGTCATTTACAAAGTCCGACCCGTTTGGATCGTGATAGTATTTACTTTTCAAAGTCCGAGTCGCAACCCGATTCGTTGATTGCAAATCATTTAATACACTTTTTCCCGTAAAAATCGTTAACAATGTAATGCCCGGTTCAAAACAGGAGTTCGACCTTCGAACTCTCTTTCAAAACACGCGAAATGACGTTTGGCATCCAAACGCTCATCTTCAAACTTAAAAGCCGCCATTTGACACTCAAAATCATTTAATACGCTTTTTCCCGTAAAAATCGTTAACAATGTAACGCCCGGTTCAAAATCGGAGTTCGACCTTCGAACTCTCTTTCAAAAAAGCGCGAAATGACGTTAGGCATCCAAACGCTCATCTTCAAACTCAAAATCCGACGTTTGACATTCAAATGCTCTTTTCTTAAAAGTCAACATTTGACACTTAAGATAAATAGTTAAAATCAGCATTCGCGCCACTTTTCCTAAAACTTCAAAACCGACGTTTGTCATTCAAACGCTCGCCTTTTCAAACAAACCATCTAATCAACGTTTGACTTTAAAACCAAGATTAAGCTTGTCATTCAAGCCCCCATTTCAAAACACACACACACACACACGATTTCGAGAAAGGTAGAAAGACTCATCATACGAGGCGTTTCGGGTGATCTCGTAATAGTCTTCCTGAAACGTAACGTGACCTCCGAACCTAACAATCTCTGGTACTAAAAAAGATTTTTACTTGTTTTTGCTACCAATAAAAATGACACCCCTTTTCAAAGCTTTTTCCTATGTTTTTGCTGCCAATAAAAATGACACCATTTTCAACAATAGTCATTTTTCAACGTTTGGGCTCAAAATATAAAACCGCGTGGCGACTCCTCTCCTTCCCAAAATCAAGGCCTCAGACACCAACCCTCCGCGAAAGACAACCGCTTTTGCTCGCGTGAAATCCGGGTAATTTTAATTATGATGAGAGATCCAAAATCAAAGAGCGCCAATTTCACTCCGATCTCATCAATCTAACCCGCCACCATCACAACAACAATCGGAGGGTTATTGATCAAAGGTATGGGTTGAGATGCCTTTGGGCACTATAGGAATGGGCGGTAGATTGGAATCTTCTCCGGGCCGCGTCCAGATATTGGGACCGCGAGAGGCATGTCTTTACCCTCTCATACAATGACCTTACACCCACCATTGAAGAATTCCGCGCACTGACTGGGGGAGCTGGGCTCAGAGATGCAGTCTTCCCATGAGATTCACGACCCTTGACTGAGCAGCTGGCCGATTTCTTGGGTTTTCACGTAGAGCAGGTATCCGATCTGATTCTCGACCTGTCTTTCATTGACCTGGCCCAGATAGCCCGATTAGTTGTATCACGTCCAGAGCTGTTTGACCTATCCACGGCCATGGACATTTTCATGCTGATTATGATCTCCCTATACTGCTTCTGTGAGTATGATGGGGTATGCTCCGGCTTACTACTAGGGATTGTTAGGCAGATGCGGGGTCACCGAGGTACCACACCGACTGAGATTCGGCCCGAGCAGGGAGAGAGAGACATAGTACCCATTTTGCTAGCAGAGACATATCATGGGATGGACCGACTGGCTGGAGGGTCATTATACATGGGACGCGGCAGCCCCAGTCTCTTATCATTGTGGCTCTTTGAGCGGTTGGGACTTATCTTCCCATTACCCATTGTATGCATCGGCAGCACTCGGGTTACACAAACAGAGGCGAGTGGCTCCGGAGGCTTCACAGGAGAGCTGGCAGAGGCGATTGACCAGGTATACCACCACGTATATTCAGTATTGGGTTCCCGGATGGAGGCTCGAGACCATGGGTGGTAGACAGGATGATTCTGTTGTCGTGAGGCTGCCGGGGCTGCATTTTTCATCATTTAGCATCCTATCCCTTGTTATGAGGCAGTATGGGTACCCACAACAGGTTATTGGCAGGTTCAGAGAGCAGATGGCCCGGGATACCGCTCCTCTTGACATGACTGATGGCCAGACTATCAGATTTTTTTGCCAGGGCTTTTTCGGGAGCAGCCTTTCCCGTTCCCACATTGATACGGAAGACCCGGGGCATCACATATCTGTCCACCTTGTATCTCATTTGGTATAGGGAGCAGATGGGGCCGGTTCAGCACACCATTGAGGCATATTGCCAAGGGACCCGAGGAGGAGATCAGACTAGCTGAGAGCTACGTGATGCTGAGTCGCTGGCTGACCCAGACAACGTGACCGATGATCCGGCAGTAGATTTTGAGAGACTCGTAGAGAGGAGGGCCAAGATGAGGGATGACCCTGAGGTTATGACCCGGAGGATAGCTTTGAGAGAGGAGAGGGCTGCCCAGGCGGCACTGAGAGCTGCTGGATTGGTTGACTCACCGACTCATATCATACCTGAGCTGGGACGACGGGAGATAGACCTGTTTAGGATAGCTAAGCCAAAGACCTCCCGAGGGCTAAGGAAGAGGAAGAAGAAGAGTGCTAGTTCGGGAGTGGGAACGAGTGACTAGGATTAGGTGATCGGTCCTTGTATCCCTTATTGCCGACACAGACAGTCTAGACGTACTTTTAAAAGATGTACTTTTGCTAATGTTAATGAGTCGAGAGTAAATCGTGCTTGAACTCATCAAAGAATGTATTAATGTAGTGAAAGTTGAAATTACGTCAGAACTTAATCAAGACACGTTTTGGTATTCACAAATAAATTGTTGACAGGATTTGGTGGTTTTTATGATTTTTAGACCGAACCGCAAGCGGCTGCCTACGTTCCCCTTTTACAAAAGGAGGACTAAGGGGCTCAGGTCTCCGTAGTTCGACCCAATTAACTTTGTGTTTAAGAAAGGGATAGATAGAAGGGGGACAAGTGGTGCAACCCTGTTTTTTACCTAGACCGCCCGCTTTTAGGGATTTCAGTCTAGTTGGGTATATTCTTTAGCACCTAGCGCGCCCTTTGTTTTGCACGGACTGCCTTTTGAGAGGTTTTCAGTCTCGTCTGGGTACATTATTTTCGCGCTTTTATTATTTTTTCTTTTTTTCTTTTTTTATATATCATATTTTTTTAGAGAAGGGGAGACTCGTTTCAAACATAATAGCGGCGCAGCTTGTCGTCGTTCACCGGGTGCATGAAGGGGTTACCATCCAAATCTGTCAACTTCATTGCTCCACCAGAAAAGATCTCCTTCACCAAATACGGGCCAACCCAAACTGGTGCCCACTTGCCTAACGGACTGAATTGGTTTGGCGGCTTCTCCTTTAAGACCAAATCACCCACCTTGATGTCACGGGGATGCACCTTCTTGTCAAAGGCCCTAGCCATGCGCTTCTGATAAGCCCGGATGTGCTCCATTGCCCTGAGCCTTTGCTCATCTAGAAGAGCTAACTCGTCATGCCGACTTTGAAGCCAGTCTATCTCATTGACCTCATTTTCTAGCAGAACCCGAAGAGAGGGTATCTCTAACTCAATGGGCAAGACGGCATCCATCCCATATGTCAAAGAGAACGGGGTTTCACCTGTGGCTGTTCTTACTGAAGTACGATAGCCCCATAATGCCAAGTGAAGCTTCTCAGGCCAATCCCGGCTCCTTTCGGCCATTTTTCGGATGATCCTCTCTAGGTTCTTGTTCGCGGCCTCGACAGCACCATTGGTTTGAGGGCGATAAGGGGATGACTTATGTCGCTTGATCCTAAATTCTGCGAGCAGTCTATCGGCGTCCCCCTCAAAGTGTGACCCATTATCGGAAATAATCTCATTTGGAACTCCATACCGGCACAGAATGTTCTCCTTTATAAAATGGGCCACCTTTTTGGAGTTGAGGACCTTGTAGGATGCTGCTTCGACCCACTTGGTGAAATAGTCAACGGTGACCAACACAAATTCGTGCCCATTATTACCGGCAGGAGTTATCTTTCCAATAACATCGATTCCCCAAGTCGCGAACGGCCAAGGAGTGCTCATACAGTAGAGATCATGGGGAAGTATATGGTTAAGATTGGAGAACCGCTGACACTTATCGCAAGTCCGCACAAACTGAATACAGTCAGTCTCCATGGAGATCCAATAATAGCCCATCCTGAGTATGCTGAACATCAAAGCTCGGGCGTTCATATGTGGTCCACATGCACCACCATGGACTTCCTCCATGACCTTTCTAGCTTTAGACCTGCTGATACAGAGCAAAAGCGGTCCTTGGTGTCTTTTCTTCCATAAGTCATCTCCCAGAATAGCATACTCTGCAGACAACCTCTTTAAAGCTTGCAAGCTTTTGGCGCAAAGATCTTCTTTCAGCTTACCGTCCTCTTCTGTTGGGAATGAGGCTTCGCCATGCTTAAGATACTGGAAGATCTGGCTATACCACAAGTCATCGACCTTTTCTAGTTCAATCTGACAACAGTAAGCAGGGTTCTCGCGCCTCCCAATTTTGAATGGCTTTACTGACTTTCCCTCCGAAATCTCTACCAAAGAGGCTAAGGTGGCCAGGGCATCCGCGAACCTGTTCTTGTCCCGAGGTAGATAATGGAACGTGACCTCCTTAAATTGGTTGATCAGATCCTCCATATAAGCATAGTACAATTTTAAGTACTGGTCCACGGTTTTCCACTTATTGGATACCTGATTGATAATTAGCTGGGAGTCTCCATATACCTCCAACTCTTCGACATTTCGCTCCAAAGCTGCCTCGAGGCCGGCTATACAAGATTCGTATTCCACGGCGTTGTTAGTAGCTGGGAAGTTCAACTTGATAGCAATGGGGGTGTGCACATCCTTCGGATCAACCAACACCATACCAATACCATTGCCTCTCTTATTGGCGGCACCATCCAAAAATAATTGCCAACGGTCTGTACCCCCTATCATAAAAATCCCATCATCCGAAAACTGGGGTTCGAGTCCGCGTGCCTCTGAGCTCGGAAAATCTGCCAAATGATCTGACAAAGCTTGGCCTTTGATTGCCTTGTGGGTCACAAACTTGATATCAAACTCGGCTAGGAAGAAGGACCACTTTACAAGCCTTGACGACAGAGAAGGCTTATCGAATAGGCACTTGATGGGGTCCATCTTTGATACCAGGTGTACTGTATGCGCCAACAGATAATGTCTTAATTTGCTGACCACCCATACCAAAGCTGCACAGGTTTTCTCTAAAGCTGAATAGTTCAATTCGCTGCCCTGAATCTTTCGGCTGACGAAGTAGATGGCATTCTCAACTTTTAAATCTGGCCTCTCTTGTGCAAGCATGGCGCTGACAGCCGTATCCGTAACTGTCAAATATAGCAGCAAGGGCTTATCCTTATAAGGAGAACAAAGGATAGGGGGTGGACCAAGTAGGCCTTGATTGTCTCAAAGGCGATCTGACACTGCTCGTTCCATTCAACCTCATGATTCTTCTTGAGTATCTTGAAAATTGGCTCATAAATAGAGGTCAACTGGTGGATGAATAGGTTGATATATTGGAGATGGCCCATTAAAGCCTTCACTTCCGTGACTGTCGTTGGCGGTTTCATCTCCATGATGGCCTTAATCTTTCTCGGATCGGCCTCGATTCCCCGCTTTGTGACCATATATCCCAGAACTTTTCCTCGGACTACACCAAAAGTACATTTTGTCGGGTTCAATCTCATGTCATGCTCCCGTAGCCAGTTAAATAACTTCCTCAAGTCGACCAAGTGTTGACCATCTGATCCCTTGGAATGGATAATCATATCATCAACATAGACCTCGATCTCCTTATGGATCATATCATGAAAAAGCACAGTGACTACTCGCTGATAAGTGGCGCCGACATTCTTCAAACCAAAGGGCATAACCGTATAACAAAAGGTTCCCCAAGGGCTGGTAAAGGCAGTCTTTTCCTGATCTTCTTCAGCGACTTTAATCTGATTGTAACCCGCAAAGCCATCCACAAATGATTTGACTTCGTAACTGGCAGTAGTATCCACCAACAGATCGATATTCGGCAAGGGAAAATCATCCTTCGGGCTAGCCTTGTTTAGGTCCCTGAAGTCTACACAAACCCTGACTTTGCCGTTCGACTTGGTCACCGTCACTATGTTGGCTAACCACTTCGGGTACTCGACCACTCTAATGAAACCCACCCTGAGCAGCTTCTCTATTTCATCTTTAACCTGGAGAGACCATTCTGGCTTAATCTGGTAAAGCTTCTGCTTGATAGGCCTGGCTTCTGGGTCTAGGGGTATTCGGTGCTCAACAGTTGAAGTATCCAACCCGGGCATGTCCTTATAGGACCAGGCAAACACGTCCACGTACTCCTTGAGAAATCAATGAGGGCTTCCCGCTCTTCCCCGGTGAAGAAACTGCCAATTTGTGTCTCTTTGGGCTCTTCAGTAGTTCCCAAATTCATCGTAGTCAATACCTCATCGGCAGCTTGGGCCCGATTGTCCTCTCGCTCAAAAACCTGCTTTAGATTATCATTTAAAAAGTTTTCGTCTAAAAAGTCTGTGTCCTCTTCAAATGAATCATTATTAACCACTTTTAAGTCTTTAAGATTTGTTTTAGTTAACTTATCATTCGTTAAGGTGGCAATTAAGGGATACGCAGAAAGGTCAACCATTTCATTCAACGCGAAAGGGAAAATGACATTGGCTACCTATTCATAATCCTCAGGCATAAGGCCTTTGGATGACTCGAAGGACTGGAATTCAAAGATCCCTGACTCAACTAACTCTTGACCCTAATAACTCTGGACCCTACACTACTTATTTGACTCGAAGTGTTTGACACGGGTTGGACTGGGGTTTACTTTCTCCTCCTGTTGTCCCAGGGAGTAGCAGTCTTGTCAGCGTTCTTCAAAAAGCTAGAGACTTCAAGCTGATCGAAAACTTGTCGGAAATCATTAGTAGGCCGGTACCTTGGAAAGATGGTGCGGGGAGCTAGAGAAACCTGATGTAATTCTTCGGCGAGCTTGTTCATGACGACCAGACTCATTGACTGAAGGGTTTGGTTCGTCTTGTCAATATACTGCTGATAAGTGATCTCCTCTCTACCGACCTTTGACATCACAACCTTATCTGTGTAGCCAACATGAGGGTTGGCCTGGATGATGCTGATGAAGTCTTCCTCGGGAGATACTTTGATTCTGCCTTGGTTGACCTTATATTCTATGGGAGTCTTATATTCTGCTTCCAAATCTGCCAGCTCTTCGTTGAACTTCACAGTGGCAACAAACTCAGAGCTTTTTACCTTAAGAGGATCAACAATGACGGGAGTGTCGGGCTGGACCTTGTTTTGGCTGACTGGTTCCTTGGCGTAACTAACATAATAGTCAAATTTGCCTGAGGGCTCTCCTAAAGTTCCCACACTCTTGTCTCCAGCTTCGTACCTTTCCTTCAATTTCTGTTGCATGGACTTCCTCTTCTTCTTCTTTCTTGAAGGAGCATCTTCGTTGATCCAGTCTTGATAAGCATCTTCCAAACAGTCTTCACAATCACACACATCATACCAGATGTGGGGTATGGGTTGAGCTGGGCGACCCCTCCTAGTACTTGGTTATCACCATTGTTGATTACCACATCGGCCATCCTTAACACTGGAATGTTGAAACTGACGATTTTTACGGATTATCTGAGACTGCTGGAAACGAATCCTTGACTGGAGAGAAACTGATTAACCGACCACCCGAAACTCTGACCCAATACTTGCTCGCTGAAAGGGGGAGAGAGCTGTTTTAGGTAGGGGAGAGGATAGACTCAGGACGGACTCATGCATATGCTTTATTTAAAAGATTTAAATAAAAATGATTTTTATTAATCCTAAGAATGGTTGGAAAAGGGGGACACCTTCTTTTTCGCAGTCTACACTATTCCTGGACTAGTGGGTTCCATCACTACGTCTATAGACCCCCTGTATTCCACCTGTATTGCACCTCCGGGATGGACAATTCCGGCAAAGGTCCTATAGGGCACGTGGAACCCACCAATCAAAAGGAAAAACGGACCTATGGGCATACAAGTCAAAACAAGTCAAACTCGAGATTTTCAAAACCAAGTCCAAGTCAACAACGTCTTGACTCGGGAGGAGAGAGGGTCGGAAGTACGTTTGAATGTATGAGACCGTAATTCGCAGGTAAAATCCTGGAAAAAATTCGGCATGACCTCTCCTCACTTCGAGTCGAAAATCCGGCATGGCCTCTCGTCGCTTTATGGCGAAATTTTGGCATGGCCTCTCGTTAGTATGTGTCAAAAATTCGACATGATCTCGCGTTAGCACATGTCGAAAATGCGTCATGACCTCTTACAAAGCCAAGTCGAGAAATCGACATGTACCCACGTCGAGACATGTCAAAGCTTTGACATGTACTCACGTTGAGTTATGTCGTAATTTCGTCATGAAGAAGGAGATTATGCCAAGACCTTGGAGACGAAGTATGACTCGGACTTTGTAAGAAAATTTTGAAAACCAAGTTTGAAAAATGTTTTGAAAAGTATTTTGTCAAAAACCAACCGGTCACGGTAGAAAGTGTGTCACGGACAAGTGTGGTTCCTAGCACTCTATAGGCTGGGAGGACTTTAGGCGCTCAAGCGTAAGCAAAACACGTCACTGTCCGCGATGCCGTCCGTACACTCCTGGGTTCTAACTCTATGTGCAGGTAGCGTGCAAGTAGTGTGAAGGTATCTTCTAGGAAAATATTTTTTGCTTTTTTTTTGTAAAAAAAGATTTTTTCTAAATGCAATGTTTATAAATATGCAAAAAGGAAAAACAATAGAATGAGTCCAAAGCACGACAAAAGGGGACTGCCTCAAATGCCAAGAGATCACCAGCAGCTGCATCTCAGAATCATCCTGCCCTGTTCACCTGATCAACTGAAACTGCTTCTGCACTTCCTTCCTCTGTTGTCCGACACAGGACTTCCCAGGGAGGGGATGTCGTCCGTCATAGGGGTTCTCACCAACAGAGCCAGGCAAACAGCAACGGGAAGAGCCCCAATGCCAAAATACCATCATACCAAGGCATATAAAGCATGGCAAGGCACATAGGAGCACATAAAGACACAAATCATACACAAGGAGAATGAGAAAATTGTCCAAGTTTATTTAAAGAAAGTTAGACCCTCTTAAGAAAAGCTTTTTCTTTTTCAAAAAAGAAGAATGATACCGGTACGTGACATTGTTAGACCACAATTTATCCCAAGCCTCGAGTTAGGAAGCGATACGGGAAACTTAGTGGTTTCCACCTATATACCAAGTATCACTCTTTTCATTAAAATGAAAGCTTTTCAATGTAGTCCCCAGCGGAGTCGCTACTGAATGAACGTCCTCCGAAAAATAATAATAATAATATTTTTATCTTTGTTTTTGGGAGTCGCCATGCCATTTTTAAGGAAAATATTGAAAAACCTTCGAAAATGGGTTCGGGGGTCAAGTTACGATGTGGGAAGAGAATATGGAGCTCACCCACATCGCCTCTTTCGAGACTTTCAATCAAACAATGGACAATTATAATCATTCTAAGTGTGTGCAATTTGTGTCAACAATCAAGGCATGCAAATTTAGATTTCATTGATGGTATTTGGAACTGAGTACAACTTGTGAACCATGAAAGGGGCAACACCTTTACAAACGGTGACTTGCATTATAGGGCAGGAGCTGAGACAGTCTACCCAGGAATCTCGAATGTCGTCTGACACAGGACTTCCTCAGGAGAGGGATGTTGAACGACATAAGGCATCCTAGTCAGATTGCCTCTTACAAAGGGGGTAGTTAAGCCACCAAAGCTACTTTAGCATTAAGACAAGGCTATTTTAACTAAGGAGGGACACTATTTAGGGTCCAAGACCAATTTGGGGTTGATTGGAGTGAGCAAAGTCAGAGTTGACTTTTAATGATACGGATGTCGTATGAGATAGGACACCTAGGGCTATCCATGTCACACGACAGACCACCTCCATCAAGGGGTTACACCCAAACCGATCTTAGGCTTCCCAAATAGTGATAAATGAACTAAAAAAAACTATTTAAACACATCTTTAGATCACAAAGGGGATCAATCTGGGTAGATCTGAAGTCACTGAAAGCCAAATAGCTTTCTGGGAGCTCTATGTCATATGACACAGGACCCTTTGAGGAGTCCCATGTCATCCGACATAGGTGTCCTATTTCAGTGTCCTTCAGCAGACTGATCCCACCTTGCTCAAGACACGAATCTAAGCTATAATACCAACTGGAAACAGTATAATAACAATACTACGTGAGTATTATGGGAAGATCACATGGCTTTAATGGCCAAATGTGAATAATCACATGTTTTTGGCCATTGTTATGTAGCCATCACCTCCTAACTCGAACACAAGTAAACAAGATGCAAACTTTAATGCAACTAAGGCTACTAAATGTCCAGATATTAGGTGATGAGATGTGAATATGGAAGATTCACATCTCCACCACATTTGTCATGCAAAATCCCAAATATTCACATAATATTAAACAATATAAGCATGCAAGATGAAATGAACAAGTATGCAAGATGTAATCAGAGAGAGAGAGAGAGAGAGAGAGAGAGAGAGAGAGAGAGAGAGAGTTTAGGGACTACCTATTGTAGTCCACAAGGTAGAAGCACCAATAGTATGGTGTTCACCCCTTCAAAACACCAACAAAGGAGATCACTCTTTGGACCTTGGCTTGGATGTGTGTATGTGTGAGGAGGGGGGTGAGTGTGTGTGTGAGAGAGAGAGAGTGAGTCTCTATTTTAGCAGAGTGACCTTACTTGCCCAAGTCCCCCCTAAAATGATCAGCCAAGCCCTTTATTTATAGGCATGCTGATGGGAGCTCTTATGTCGTACGACATAGGGCGTTAACCGCCTTTGGGTCGCCCTATGTCGGATGACACCGGTCAACTATATGACAAACTGGGCTGTAGGAAGGCAGGCCCAATGGATCAAGTAAATGCATGGATAATTTAGGCTCAAAATGCACTTTACCAAATAAATGAGCCCAAAATTAATGCCAACCATGGAAAGCGGACCCAAAAACACGAGTTCGGGTCGGGGTACTCACAGTTACGTTTTGGGAAGAACGAGAAGTTCACCCAAAATGCCTCATAACAAGTATTTCTAATCTAACATCCATTAAATTCAACAAGTGTGCGCCATGTATGAGACAAGAGAGATAAAATGCTTTTTATAAATAAGATGAGGTAATTACAACTTGTGAACCACTTTGAGTGGGGGGCCACATCCCGAGTACAAGATTTAGGAACATATTACAATTTGAAAGGTAACCTCTGCAAGTGGCTAAGTATGTCGTGGGACACAGATAGCCATCTGCAGAGGTTTTAAAAACTTTGCTTGCAGAAGAAACAAGGCAACATCGAGATCAAATTACACAAGATATGTATCCTAGAGACCACAGAGATCAATAATCAACACTTAAGAGAGTATGGATATGAGTGATCCACACTCATCTTGATGAACAAGCAAAACACATCAAAATGACTCAATAGCATGCAATAACATGAAAACAAGAACTTGGGACTAGAACAGATATTTCATAATCAAAACTCTATACTAATCATAAAATTAAGCTTGGAGATGCATGAATAAGAGAGGAAAAGAGAGAGTGTGTCACTTTTGTAGACCACAATTCCTATACCATGTTAGGTATAGAAATCTTTAGATATCAGCTTCAGAACCAATATCAAACCAAATTCAGATTGAATTAGATGTAGATGATGTGTTTGATGTAGAGAATTGTATGAGATAGAGAATTGTGTGTGAGAGAGAAAGGAATTGTGTGTGTTTGATAAGCTACTGTGTGTACGCTCTCATTTTGACTGAGTAACTCTAAGGTGTCGAAAAGGGATCCAGAAATGGGAGGAGGAGGCTCTATTTTATAGGTGCCTGGAAATGGCAAAGTGTGTCGCGGGACACTGTAGCCACAACTGCTTTTTGGCGCCAAATAACTGCCCAAGGACTTTCTTAAGTAATTCCCTATAGGTCCAAAAGCCTGGATTAATGCCCTATAGGTACTATCTTAGTAAGGAACTTACGAAAAGTCCTCAAAAGTCTCGGAATAAAATATAAATGTACTAAAATGCCCCTAGTGCACTTTTATTGTATAAAAGGCACTGTACGGGTCACGAGTTGGGTTGGGGTACTCACAAATGTAGGTGTGCAAATAATGTCTCAAGTCTAGCAAGAAAAGAAAAAGTCTTTTTTTTTATAGAAAATTTAAGATTAACTACAATGTCCGAGGAGGACTTGATTGAACGAGGAAAGTACTAGAACCTACGAAGGTTGACTAAAAGACAGTTGACAAATCTTGAGGATAGGTAGCCCCTACTCTAGCTGCTCTTTGTTGCTGAACTGCCAGGACGCTTAAGCTTTTCGTCTTCTATTAACTTCTTAATTTCATATCGCAGACTGATGTAACTATTAGTTATGTGCCCATGATACTGGTGGAAGGCACAATACTTGCTTCTGTCAGCGTTGGTTGTGGGCTTCTTCGGCTTGTAGTTCTCCACAGGTTTGAGCAGGTCTTCTTTGATGTAGTTGCTGCTCAGTATTGGTAAGATGGAACTGTGCTTGGGGCCAGCTTTTCCTTCAGGTCTTTCTCAAATTGGGGACTCGCGTTGACCATGACATGGGGATCGGGATAGAAGTAACGGATGACTAACGCTCTTAATGATGGATTCAAACATGACTTGAAGATTCTCATTTGTTCATCCTTAGGCAGTGACTCCATGATTTCGGAAAGCTTCCAGCTCCGCTTCCTGCAAAGTTCTTCCATAGTTTTGTCTGCCTTCTGTTCTGCCAGCATAACCACATGCGGGTCAATAGAAACCTCTGGACTGCCGGAACCTGTAACCAAAGGTCCACTGACGGAGGGAACCATGATAGGGAATTGATGGGAATGAATGGTAAATTCATCAGATCCAATAGGGATAAACGAGGGTGGGAAACCCGAGACAGTTGGGTGTTCCCTTAGTAATCCGTTGCCGTATTCAAGTGGGTGTTGGACAAATGGGATTTGAGGGAAGAGAGCATAAATTTGTGGGTATTGTGGAAATTGAGGGATTTTATGCAATGAAGCAGCTGAAGCAGATGCAGGCTGTTCGAAGTAAAGGGTCAGAAAAGTCATTGGTGCGAAACTCGATGAATTTTGAGCATATTGATAGAAAGAAGTGAACCTGGGAGGAATTTGAGGGATATTGGGATCTGTTTGAGAGGGTCCAGCGCTGCGCTGGTTGTATTGAGTGAAAGGGGTAGTACTAGCTTGGGCGTGTATGATATGGGTATCTTGAGAAGTGGCAACATGAAGCCTCGGTCGGCTATTTCCTAGGATCGAAGGATTTCTGTAGTTCAAAGGCGGAGGAACTTGGTTGAAGGCTTGGGGAGCTGATTGGGGAGGATCGTCATCCTCGATTAAGTCGAAAGTACCATCTGACCGGGGGATAGTTGTTATACCTCACTCATTCAGAAGATGTACCACAAAATTTTGCTGATCTTCTTTCTGTTTCATGTGAACCTCACAGGCCCGGATGGCTTCTTCCAGTGTCATGTCGTTTATCGGTGGCGGGGTTCCATTCCCGTCACGATTTCTCGGAGAGTCTATCATATCAGAAAATCTGATCGTAGGAACTAAGGAAACTGAGGAACTGTCTGACGCTTCCGTAACTGTAATTCTGGTGAAGCGCTGACCCGGGATTCTGAACCACTCTTTGTTCGCTGCAGGGAATGAAAGCTAGGGCTTAGGTTTTGGAAGGGGTATTTGGCTCAAGGCTTTGGGCTTGTGCAACGTGCAGTTACCGCTTAAGTTTACTTAAAACACATTTTCTCAGAGTCCTAATTGGTTGGAAAAGATTGATCTTCTTTTTCGCAACTACTCTAGGTCTTAAATCAGTGGATTCCGACACTACGTCTATAGACCCCTCGTTTTTCACTTGTAAATCATCTTCTCGGGACGGACAATCCAGAGCGAGGATCCTATAGGGCAAGCGGATTCCACCGACAAAAGGAAAAGTGAACTTAAGGCTAGCTGGTCATGTAAACTTTCAACGCATATGCCATACGGGTTATGGTCGAAGTCAACATTCTCGAGTTAAGGCAGAAATCGTGCCGAAATTTCGGCATGACCTCTCTTGACTCGCTTTCGCGAGCGGCCTTAGCATTTGGCGTTGGCCAAGTTGTGGCCGGTATGGTTCATACGTTGAGGGTTTGATGACACTGCGTCACATTGAACCTTCGGGTATGTTTTCAACACGGTTCTGCGTCAAAGTCAAAGCCAAAAGCTAAGACTCCGGGTTGAGAAACGACCTTTGATCTCAACTTTTAAGTTTTGACTTGTGAGGGAGATCGGTGTAGAAAAACATACACTTAGGCTTTATGAAACGAACTAAGCCAAAAACCAACCAAGGTCATGGATGAAGTGTGACACAAAGAGTGCATGGTTACACAGGCTAGGATGGGCTGTTTGGGATGACCCCGTGTGCATGAGAGAGGCATAGGAAGTCCAATCAAGCTGCAGCTGAACGGTCACCCCGGGTTAAGGGTTGTAGTGTGCAGTGTACATGGTAACGGTGCAAGTAGTGTGCGGTCACTAAATTCTTTTTCTGAGTAAAATATAGATTTTCAAAATGAGTTTTAAAGAATTTATGAGCAGTTCAAAATATTGCACGAAAACCAGATTAAGAACAGATAAGCACGGACATGTTATGATTTCAAAAGATATGAAAGGCAACATCCTTTTTTTTTTTTGAAAATAGTCCAATGTTTTGAAGATCGAAGCTGTTTAAAATTTTTCTTTTTTTGAAAAGAAAAGCAAGTAACACGAAATAGTAAGAAAACACACACGCACGAAAACGAGGAAGGGTAAACATAAGTTTGACCCACATAATGTTTTTAAAATGAAGGAGTTTTGAAAAAACATGTTAAATCCCCAGCGGAGTCGCCAACTAAAATTAACCGGATCGTGAGGGGTGCGAGCTGGTTTTTGATTTCAAGAAAAAGAGAGTCGCCACGCCGTTTTGTATTATGAGCCTAAACTTTGAAAAAGGCTGTTTGAAAAGGAGGTCGTTTTGATTAGGAGCCAAAACTTAGGAAAAAGCTGTTTGAACAGAGATTGTTAGGTTCGGAGGTCACGTTACGTTTTGGGAAGAGTATCTTGAGATCACCCGAAATGCCTCGTATTGACGAGTCTTTCTATCTTTCTCGAAAATCGTGCGTGTGTGTTCGTGTTACTTTGAAAATGAGTTTGAATGACAAACTTTGATTTTGAAAAGGAGTTTTGCGTGACAAACTTTGGTTTTGAAAAGGAGTTTGAATGGCTGGCTTTGGTTTTGAACCGGGCATTATAACGTTACCCTTTTTTGATAAAATGACGAGAAGGAAAAGGCCTTCAAGGCAAATGACGGTATTGAAATGACGATCGACAAGTCAGTTTGTGACTCGGACGTTTAAAGTAAACACGATCAACAAACCGAATGGTTTGGTTGGTAAATGACAATATTGAATTGACAGTATCAACAGATCGAACGATCCGGACGGTAAAGGATGCGATCAACGAACCTAACGGTTCGGACTGTAAAGAGCAATATGTAAATGACAATATCAATGGATCAAACGATCTGGACGGTAAATAACGATCAACGAACCTACGGTTCGGATGATGAAAATGACGATCAACGAACCAAACAGTTCGGACGATAAATGAAATAATAAGTAAAAACGGGTCAAGATCTTCGTTTTAACCCTAAATCACTTTTCTCGAAGGAGAAAAGTGATAGAGAGAGGATCACTTTGAGACCCATAGACAGCGTTTTGTCTACATTTTGAAGGTTTTGATCGGATCAGAAATAGCGTAAAATGGGTAAAAAGAAATGAAGCGGAAGGTTGAGAGTGAGAGTGTTACCAATGGCTCGGTTTTGGCTCTATCTTCCTAGGGTACGTGTTTGAAATATGTTTAAAGAGGAGAGAAATTATGCTCTCACGTAGGCAGAACCTCCCCTAATTAACTCTCATTCGCACTCGAGTTTCCATCAATTCGGCGGCATTTCGGGGCATGAAAAGGGCTGAGACACGGCTGAGAGTGTTTGAGGGGGATTGGGATGAGAAAGATTAGCCATAAAAATGAAGGAGGATGCTGCTATTTATAGTAAATTTCAAGGTGCAAAACAGGCCGGCCGGCCACTTCTTCAGTTTGGAGAGATTTTTGGGTATTTGAAGATTTGCTGAGACTGATGGGCGATCACGTAAAATAGGCCGGCCGGCCAGTCCTTCGGTTTGAGGGCATTTTGGTCTTTTCAGCCTTGGATTTGATTGATGTTTGACTGGAGGCTTTGTGCATGTGCGACAAGTGTCTAGCTTAGTCACTAAGCAAGGGTATTTTGTCCGCTTGGGCGGGTTTTGACTGTTTTCTAAATAACTGTCCGAATAAATGTCAAAACAGTCCCGAAAAGTCTCAAAAATTGCGTATTTTTGGAAAAGTGATAATTTCACGTATGCGAACGTGTGTTGAATACACTTTGATTATGAATGTTCGGGGCAGTCATGGAAAGTCTCGTTAACTTGGAAAGTGTGAGTTAAGGGATTGTAACGATCCGGATTTGGGTACTTACAGGCGTGCGGTCTGCGACCAATGAGATCACCGCGCATCAGTAGGTTTGTGACCGGTGCTGGCATCCGCTTTTTTTTTTTTTGCGGGCATTCACTTTGTTGCTTCAGTAGTGAGTACCTTGTTTTTGTGCGCGTTTTGAGTTTACAACAGTATGCTTAAATGCCTTGCTTTCGAATACATTGTTACCTCTATCATCCTTTTTATAGTAAAATTATCAAAAATAATACTTTATAAGGTGATTGTAAGTACCCAAATCCGGATCATCAAAATCCGTCAGAAAGTTAACCGAAATCCGTTAACTGGCCCGCTCCAGGTTAACCGGAACTCGTTAACTCCCCGTTGCCAAGCCAACGAGACGTCCCAGGACTGCCCCGAGCATCCCGACGTCGAACCCTACTTAACACACGTCATCGCACATAAAAGTACGGCTTTCCCTGAAAAACGCACTTTCCGGCACTTTCCGGGGGCGTTTCAGACATTTTCCGGACTGTTATTTAAAAAAGGGACAAAACCGGGACCCGGAAACGAACTCCCACACATTTGGTGACTCACAGGACACGTGGCAAGCATGCCACCTCCCTCTCGTCACCCTTCAATCAGAAATCAAGGAGAAAAGACTAAAATACCCCTGGTATACAGTCACAGTCCGGACGGACTCCCTCTGCAGATTTTCAGATATTGCCAGCAAGTCCTTCAAAATTCCAAAATACCACAAAATCCCCTGGATTTCATGATAAGTCCGGCCGGACTCCTACTGAATTTTCACCTATAAATAGAGAGGCTGTCAAAGCCAAAAGGAGGAACATTTTCACTCCCAAAAATCACTCTACCCCACGGCCCAAGCTAGTTGCACCCCCTCCCGAGCTCCCGTTTGTCTCAATTTACGTGAAACTTCCGTATTTCGATCAAATGCGCCCCTCGCCACTCCGAAACACCGTTCAAAACCACTTTTCGTATCCCGTATACACCCCCGAGCCAAAGGAGTCGACCCTAGCCATAGGTATAACTCCCTCTCTCTGATCTCTCGTTTTGTCTCGGTTTACGCGCCAGTCGCTACAACCGTTTTGAACCACATTATTGAAATGTAGACGCCTCCGTCTAACGGGGTCCAATACGTTTTAGCCCCTCGATCCTCTTCTCTTCTCGTAAGAGAAGTAATCACGGGTTAAAACGGCGTTCCGACCCCGTTCTGTTTACTTTTATGTCATTTACTTTTCTGTCATTTACAACTCCGAGCCTTTTTGGCTCGTCGATCGTCATTTACAACTTCGAGCCGTTTTGGCTCGTCGATCGTCATTTACAATTCCGAGCCGTTTTGGCTCGTCGATCGTCATTTACGATTCCGGATCGTTTGATTCCGTTGATACCGCATTTAAATACTGTCATTTACAAAGTCCGACCCGTTTGGATCGTGATAGTATTTACTTTTCAAAGTCCGAGTCGCAACCCGATTCGTTGATCGCATGTCATTTAATACGCTTTTTCCCGTAAAAATCATTAACAATGTAATGCCCGGTTCAAAACCGGAGTTTGTCCTTCGAACTCTCTTTCAAAACGCGCGAAATGACGTTTGGCATCCAAACGCTCATCTTCAAACTAAAAGCCGCCATTTGACACTCAAAATCATTTAATACGCTTTTTCCCGTAAAAATCGTTAACAATGACTCGCCCGGTTCAAAACCGGAGTTCGTCCTTCGAACTCTCTTTCAAAAAGCTCAAAATCGACGTTTGCCACGCAAACGCTCATTTCAAACTCAAAATCGACGTTTGCCACGCAAACGCTCATTTCAAACTCAAAACCGACGTTTGCCACGCAAACGCTCATTTCAAACTCAAAACCGACGTTTGTCATTCAAACGCTCGCCTTTTCAAACAAGTCACCTAATCAACGTTTGACATTCAAACCAAGATTAAGCTTGTCATTCAAGCCCCCATTTCGAAACACACACACAAACACACGCACACGTTTTCGAGAAAGGTAGAAAGACTCGTCATACGAGGCATTTCGAGTGATCTCGTAATACTCTTCCCGAAACGTAACGTGACCTCCGAACCTAACAATCTCTGGTACTCAAAGATTTTTACTCGTTTTTGCTACCAATAAAAATGACCCCCGTTTTCAAAGACTATTCCTATGTTTTTGTTACCAATAAAAATGACACCATTTTCACTAAAGTCGTTTCTCAACGTTTTGGGCTCAAAATACAAAAACCGCGTGGCGACTCCTCACTCCTTCCCGAAAAGCGAGGTCTCAAACACCAACCCTCCGCGAAAGACAACTGCTTTCGTTCGCGCAAAATCCGGATAATTTCAGTTGGCGACTCCGCTGGGGATAATGATACTTTTTTCAAAACTACCGTTGTTTTCTAAAAAGCCTTCCGTGGGTCAAACTTTCGTTTACCCTTCCTCGTTTTCGTGTGCGTGTGTTACTTTAAACCTCGAACGGTTTTTTTCAAAGGCATTACATTGTCGTATTTTCAAAATCATACCATGTTTGTGCATCCCCATTCATGTTTGATTTTCATGCTATCTTTTGAACTGCGCATCAAAATTCTTTAAGACACATTCTGAAAAATCTCTGTTTTACTCAGAAAAAGAATTTTAGTGACCGCACACTACTCGCACTTGCTGGCTCGTGTCATAAAGCCTAAGTGTATGTTTTTTACGCCGGGTTCCGCCCCGAGTCAAGCTCGAGAGGTTGAGACCGAAGGTCGTTCCCGACCCGAAGTCTTGAGCTTTTCAGGCTTGACTTTGACACGGAGCTCTGCCGAAAAATATACCCGAAGGTTCAATGTGACGCCGTGTCACCAAACCCTCACCGTATTCACCGTGCCAGCCACAACTTGGCCAACGCCAAAAGCTAAGGTCCCTCGCGCAAGCGAGTCAGGAGAGGTCATGCCAAAATTTTGGCACGATCCCCGCCTTAACCTAAGGACGCCAAAATATACCCGAAGGTTCAATGTGACGTCGACTGTGGCCCGTGCATCACATACGTTGGAAGTTTGCGTGATCAGCTAGCCTTAAGTTCACTTTTTCCTTTGTCGGTGGAACTCGCTTGCCTTATAGGACCTCGCTCGAGATAGTCCGTCTCGAGAAAGATGATCTACAAATGGAAACGAGGGGCTTATAAGCTTAAAGACGAGATCCACTGATTAGAGCTCTAGGATTAGTTGCGAAAAAGAAGACATGCTCTTTTCCAACCGATTAGGACTCTGAGAAAACGCGTTTTAAGTAAACATTAATCGGTAACTGCACATTGCACGAGCCCAAAACCTTGAGCCAAATACCCCTTTCCGAAGCCTAAACCCTTCCTTTCGTTCCCTGAAGCGTGCAGAAAGTGGTTCAGATTTCCGGGTCAGCGCCTCGCCAGAATCACCATTACGGCAGCGTCAGACAGTTCTTCGGTTCCCTCAGTTCCCTCAGCCAGAATTTCCGACATGTCTAGCTCACCGAGAAATCGTGAAGGGGATGGACCCCTGCCACCGGTAACAGATATGACTTTGGAAGAAGCCATCCGGGCTTGTGAGGTTCACAAGAGACGAAAGAAGATCTGCGAGAATTTCGTGGTACAGCCTTTCCGAATGAGCGAGGTATAGCAAACTATCCCCGCCGACGGTACTTTTGTCCCGGTCGAGGATGACGATTCCCGAAACCAGCTCCTCAAACCTTCAACCAGTGTTCCTCCCCGTCAACTTACGGGATTCCTTCGAACCAAGGAAACAAATGACCCAGCTTCACGTTGCCACCTCTCGTGGCAACCATGTCATATTTGGCCAAGCCGTGCTACTCCTATCACTCAATACCACCAGCCGCACCGCTGACCATCTGAGATGCCAATATCCTTCAATACCCTCCTAGGTTCATCCCGTTGCCTATACACGAATCCCAAAACACCGGGGACAAACCCCGATACAGCTTCGTAAAAGGCCCCCATATATCCACATATATCAAGCCTTCTACCTCCAATCACTACCGCTCACATGGTAGCACCCGACGCCGAGCCTCAAAGTCCACCACTGGACCCAACCTTAGCCTGGATGGTCGAACAGATGAAATACCTGAAAGCCACCATGAGCAGCGGCTCTCAAAGCAGAAACGCTCGAATCCACGAGATCCGGAATGGTCACGCCTCTCCCCGCCAAGTTCGTAATGCCTGAGATGGACCGATTCGACGGAACCGAATGTCCTCAAACGCATGTCGACACCTACGTTCTCGGTATGAGAGCGAAAGGAGCAACCCTCCAAAGAAATGGCCGACCACTTCCGCTACGCTCAAGAGTTCGGCGTTACGATGGTTTCTAAGGGTCAAGCTCGCGGATCGCCACACCCGGGATCGATCGCAACATCTTCCCGGAACGGTACCGATCCAACTTAGAGTGGGAAACGAGTCGTGAGGACTTAATCACCATTGAGCGTAAAGCGGACGAAAGCGTCGAGAGAATTCTACAAAAGGTGGAGCCGGAAACTCTCCGAGATCATGGAGCCACTCTCCAAGGATGAATAGATGCGGATCTTCAAGTCCCGCTTAAGACCGTCCATTAGAACTCTCATCGGTCACCATTTCTTCCTGCATCTCCGGCCATGGTCAATGCCGGCTCACGGTTCGAGAAGGATCTCAAGGAAAAGTTGGCTACCGCACGGCCGTACGAGATACCGCTCGCCAGCTTGCATTCAATCCCGCACCGGCCCCGGCAAAGGGAAAGATACGTCTGTCAACTACATCCATCGTGACAGCAATCCGGGCAAATGAAACCCGCCCCGCAAAGCAACAACTCCACTGGACGATGCCGTGCACTTCGACAAGTTGGATATGCCACTAAGCAAGATCTCGGAAGGGTTAATCAAGGAAGGTCTCCTTAAACCCGTTGCAAATTACAAACCCAAGAATCCCGTAGTCAACGCCGACAAGAGCAAGTACGCGCCTTCCATCGATATCACGGCCATACCACCGACAACTGCGTGGGGTTACGATACGAAATTCAGAACTTGATAGAGGAAGGAAAGTTGGAGCGCCCCCGTGGGCCCAATACAGTCGAAAACCCTTTTCCGAACAACAACAACAGTGTGAATTCCATTGAGTGGGTGCCCAAGAAGATTGCCGCAGAGCCAGTTCCTCCGCCTCTTCCAGCCGGGTCCTCATCAAATGTCCACATCAGTTACGATGTCTGTGACTGCTCCGCCTGCCTGGAGTACGAGTCCCAAGACACGGTCCGGAGCAATCCTCTGAGAAAATAGAAGAAGAAGTCCTCTCAACAGATGCTGAGAGAAAGATATGAAGATGAAGACACCAGTGTGGGTACACTCGGAGAGCCATCCGGGAGGTTCGACTACTACGTACTCTACTCCAGCCAGTCCTCCCTTCCTCCAGGCCATGCAGCTTTAGAGCGGACGGGGGTGGGAAAGCCGAAAAGTCCTGCTGACACCAGAGTTCAGACCTTGGGACACCGGAATACCTCAGATCTTGGTAATCTTACTGCCAGTCAGAAGCCTAACCCCCCGCGGGATCAACCAAGGTTCAATTTGTCCAGCTTCCTAGCTCGGACCGGCAAAGGAAGATCAAAGTCAGCTTGGCACTCGCACTCGATCAACGTGCTAACCAAGGGCGGCAACCGCCACAAACGGCCTCAACACAATCCCGAGGCTCCAGCAAAGGCTTTACCTCGCAAGGGGAAGACAGGAAACGGATGTCTTGATGACTCTCCTTCTCCGAATAGAGACCAGATCTACGATTCCCGATTGTATGGAAGTATGATCACGTTCTGTGACGAAGACCTACCGAGAGATGCCTCGGGGCACAACGAAGCTCTGTACATCACTCTCAAGCTCAACACCATAACACTCCCCGGAGTATTGGTGGATAACGGGTCAGCCATTAACGTCCTCCCTCTCAGCATGATGCGAGCCCTCCGCATCAACGAAAGCCACCTGATTTCGTCAACTCGGACTATTAAGGCCTACGACAGCACGTCTCGTCCAATCCTGGGGACGGTGACTCTGGAACTCTGGTTCGAAACCCAAATGGTGCCAGGAAAATTCCACGTGATGGACATTCCATCCGAATTCACAGCTCTGTTAGGATGCCCTTGGCTGCATCACATGGAAGCCGCTGCATCACATGGAAGCCATAGCTTCCACTCTCCATCAGTGCGTTAAGTTCATTAACCGCCAGGGAGATCTTGAAGTCATCAGAGGAGAAAGTTTCCTCATAGGAAACGAAGCCGAGATAGTAGCCAAGCATGCCCGCAGTCAGGCACCGGGGCTACCTCCTTCAAATCGACCAGGGGACTATCGGGGCAAATCTCATCAGAATCCCTCAGAGTCCGGAGATGCTAACTACGCCAACGTACTCAAACAGGCCGACCCTGAAGCAGTCCGATACATCAAGTTCAACTGTCGTTTCCAACATTTGGAGGCAGATTGGAAAGAAACACTGAGCATCGCCATGATGCGAGCACAAAAACCCCCTGTCTCCAATCGGAGATTCGTCAGCATTCATCAAACCAACTCTCTGGCCCCGCCAGGCGAAGAGATCTTCGTGATAAAGGTCAACAAGCACCGTCACACTCTTCTTGAGTGCATGGAAGTCGTATGGGATGTCCTCCACGAGGAACTACCTGCTGCACCCCTCTTCTCCAATGAAGGGCATGATGTTTTCCTAGTGACCCCAAAGAACGCACCCGGACGCAATACGTCCCTACGTTTGGGTTGAGCCGTCAGACGACGAATCAGGACTCTCCGAAGTCGAGGACGCGGCAGACCCGCGAGCAGACCTCTGCATTCACATGCTCAATTTCGAGGACGGCACCCGTTCCGATCAGGTCACCTATGACCAAGGCTCTAATACCATGGAGATTGTCAAGCTCAACGTCCAGTACAGGTGGCTATCAGACAATTGGAAGCTACTGGTTGACACGACAAAGAATCCCTCTGATCAAGTGACTGACGAAGACTTTGTCAACATCATCTATTCCAGATATCCCGATGATACCAAGGATCCGGTCCTTATCGTCAGATTCTGCAACGCCAAAGTTACCCTCGACGACTGCCTGCTCATGGTAAACGAGGCCCTGGCCAAACGATCTCAGAGCTCATCATTACTTCCGAGTACCAGCCCTAGTGGCAACTGGCTGGTACCATCAGTTATGCTTATACCCTCAAGCGCCGTCAAGGCCAAGGGCAACAGCGAAGGAGACCAAGCTTCTCACCCTGTCACGAATCAGATCAACCTCGGGAACACTTCCGGCAGCCACCCCGAAAACATCTGTAAAGGTCTTCCCCGCAAGACAGAGTCAGTTTCCGACGTGGGAAATGACCACCTCAGCATCAACATGCTCCAGTTCGATTCTGCTCCCAGTGGTCACGGTCACGGATTCAGACATCCCGCCAGCAGACTGCTAGCCCTGATAGACTTGGCGATCGAGCGAGATCACGAGACTGTCAACATTGCAGAATTCAACACTCTCGTGTGTTCAATCAAGCATATATGGGCTAATTTCTTGGTAACCGAGATCAAGGAAGGCCGCATGGAATGTCCCAGTCCGACTTCCTTTGTCAATATAATCCAAGTGTTTCCGCCATTCGGAGATTTGGACGTGATCACAGTTCTGGACACTAGTCAAACGGCACGCACCTACGGAGAATGTCTAGCTCTCGCAAGGAAGGCCCTCATGGAATTAGCCGCTCAAGAAAACCGTCTCTGGGACGAAGACCAAGCTCGAAAGACCTACAGGGACCAAGCCCTTAAAGTGTCACAAGCAGCTTTAGACAGAAAGCTAGAGGCCACTCTAGACCAGTTCGACCTCAAGGGTTTTGCTCACGGCAGCTTCCTCGACTACCGTCTGTTCTCATCCAACCCCCTCTGCCAAACGAGCGTGGTCAACGGTCCCGATGACCTAGGAGATGCAACGGCACAGCAGAACAAATCCCATCGCTTACCTCCTCGAGGAAAGCAAGTTCTCTGTGAAAGCGACAATGAAGACGATGAAACCATTCTCTTCCAAGCCGGGCATGAAGTCAACAAAACCGGAATCCCAAGGGTCCTGGGAGGATGGAAACGGATCATTTCCACACTCAAATTGAAAGGCCAACTGAGAGAGGAAGGTCTATTTAAAAACAAGAGGAAGATGGAAATTCGTCTCGAGCAACTACTCAGGGAAATTTCACTGACTGCGGCATTCGTTTACAGAAACGATCAACTGGGACAACAACCAGTCACATGGGCAGATGTTCGGGAAGCCGTGTACTCACCTTCCGACATACCCGCTACTCAGATAAAACAGAAAGGAAAACTCTCCCCGATGGAGGTTTACCTAGACTGCCGCACGCAATTCAAAGAAGCACTGGCTATTCTCACATGGGAGGAAACGCAGGCATTAACTCTGACGCAGGCTCCGCTGCAAGAAAGTTGATCTGGGCCAAGAGCGGAGGAAAATTAGTAAACCACGAATATCGCCAAACCTAACTCCAGAATGCCCTGAGCATGCTCAGCAAGAAGGAAAGGAACGCGATATACCGTGAAGAGATCAAGGAGACTGTTCGCTTGAGCCAGGAACTCTCCAACCTCCCCCGGAGGGTCAGCAACGCACAGTTCAGTTCAGGCAACCACTGTTGCGCACTGACGTTCGAACAGCTGCGGAAATTCGTAAACTACCTCCCCACAGAGGCACCCAAGCCAGTATCCTGGGACAGAATCCGTCAAGCTGTCGAAGCTCCCGGGAATACATCTATAGTCAATGAGTTGAGGGAAGATATATGGCCCTATGCTACGAGGAATCCTCCTCTAACTATGGCTCAACTCAGAGCGGCCTATTCAGAAGGAACCAAACCTGATGTCAGCGTTCTAACCCGATCGGGTCAAATCCATGCATTACCACCTAAGGCCACTAAAAAGCCCGCGGAGCCAGAACTGCAACCCGCCGCCCGAAGATGCAAGTTCCCTGAAAGAGGACCCGATCCTCACTCAGCTCAAGCAAACCCAGGCGAACATTTCCCTTTGGTCCCTGCTCACATCTTCATATCCTCACAAGCTCAAGCTAGAGGAAAGCCTGGCCCGTACCATGGTCCCCGAGGACGCAACCCCAGAAAAAGTCATTCAGATGATCGACAACATCCACTATGGCAACATTATCACCTTCACAGATTTGGACCTTCCAAAATTTGGGGCTGATCACAATGAGCCACTCTACATCACAGTTCAGCTCGACGAGCGTCGCCTTCCCCGCATGTTGGTAGACGGAGGTTCCGGAATAAATGTCTTGCCCGCCAAGATGATGGACCTGCTTGACATCAAGCCTACAGATCTGAAGCCTTCAGTCCACACTGTCAAGGCCTATGACTCTACTTCCCGTACAGTTCTCGGGGTTGCTACTCTTAATATCTGGTTCGGCAAGCGGATGATCCCCACCGAATTCCAAGTGTTGGACATTCCAATCACTTTCACAGCCATCCTGGGGCGTCCCTGGCTGCATCAAATCAATGGCGTGGCATCCACCCTTCATCAGTGCCTCAAGTTCATGCAAGGCAACGAGCTAACCACACTCTACGACGACAGTGTCACCACCGAGGGGACCAGCACCAACGACATTCCAGTGTTAGAAATCAAGTGTAGTGACGACATGGCATTAACTGGATTCACTCTGGAGACCTCCAAGATCCAAATATGCAACGTGGACCTTCCACTGTCTCACGACCAGATTCCTCCCGCCATGAAGATGATGAAACTCATGAACTTCATCCCAGGACTGGGGCTTGGCAAAAGGTTACAAGGCCAACACCAAGTCATCGAAGTCAAGGACCACACCACGCTCCAGGGGCTTGGCTATGTGCCAACACCAGCTGACATCAAGGAAAAAAAAAGGCTTGCCCGTACCAAGGCAGCAGCCCGCAAAAGGGGAACCTCCGACGGCACACCCAACCTCCAACCTTACAGTTTCGACCTCGCTCATTACTTCAGAAGTCCCAGCTTCAGATGCCTCACAATAGTCTCCATTCAGGTCCAGGTACCTTGCAATGGTCTCATTCAGGTTCAGACGCCTCCTACCAGTCTCGCTCAGGTCAAGGTCCCCATGCGCGGCCCTTGCACCTACGAACTACGATCGGCTTGATTCCCGCTCGGGATACGTAGGAATCCTTTCGCTAAGGGTCCAGCCAGCTGCCCGCCCAGGTCTTTCAAAGTAAGGCATCCCGATTTGGATCCTTATCTTTTTCAACGACCCCACCTCCTTCGGAGGAGACGTTGCTGAGGGGCTAACTGTAAGTACTCAAATCCGGATCGTCAAAATCGGTCAGAAAGTTAACCGAAATCCATTAACTGGCCCGCTCCAGGTTAACCGGAACTCGTTAACTCCCCGTTGCCAAGCCAACGAGATGTCCCGGGACTGCCCCGAGTATCCCGACGTCGAAGCCTACTTAACACACGTCATCGCATGTAAAAGTACGGCTTTCCCTGAAAAATGCACTTTTCGGCACTTTCCGGGGGCATTTCGAACATTTTCCGGAGTGTTATTTAAAAAAGGGACAAAACCGGGACCCGGGAACGAACTCTCACACATCTGGTGACTCACAGGACACGTGGCAAGCATGCCACCTCCCTCTAGTCACCCTTCAATTAGAAATCAAGGAGAAAAGACTAAAATACCCCTGGTATACAGTCACAGTCCGGTCGGACTCCCTCTGCAGATTTTCAGATATTCCCAGCAAGTCCCTCATAATTCCAAAATACCACAAAACCCCCTGGATTTCATGATAAGTCCGACCGGACTCCTACTGAATTTTCACCTATAAATAGAGAGGCTGTCAAAGCCAAAAGGAGGAACATTTTCACTCCCAAAAATCACTCTACCCCACGGCCCAAGCCAGTTTCACTAGGGGTGGTTCGGTTGGTATACCGGCTTCATTTTGCTTATACCATGTACCAACCAAGTATGATTTGGTATAAGAAAATCTGTACCAGTACCAACCACAAAAGTCGATATACCAAGTTTATGGTACGGTTGGTATTCGGTTGGTACGGTTGGTATTAGACATATACCAAATGTAAATAAAGACAAAAAAAAATGCATTTATATTGTTTTGAACAACATATTATAACAAAAAAATACGTCTCAAAACACAGAAAACACAGATTATAAATACTTGAAACTGAAACGAACTAGTACAAGTACAACAAAGGTCTTGAAATCTAAACAATGTCTTGAAAATTAAACAATACTTATAAAATCCACAGCTCCCAAACCAAAATATCACAATTGCATTGCTAACGCTGATTAGTTGATGTTTGAGAGTTCTTGGTCGCATCCGCTCCTTCAAAAGCTGAATAAGAGAGGAAAAAAATGTTAGATAATGTACTAAAAATCACAGATTGAGTAGAAATTTGGCTTAACCAGACACTCAAACCAGTACTTATACAATTTTTTGGGGTATCATTGCATGGAGAAGAAATGGTGCTAAACACAGGGACTTAACTAAGCCAAGCAAACCAGTACTTATACAAAAAAATATTTTGGCTTAACTCAAACAGAGTATTGATCTATTAAACTCTTGCCGACACAACAAGAGTTCTGTTCTTCACCCATTCAATAAACATCATCAACTTGTTCAGCCATAGCATCACACTCATATGCACTTGCACTAAATTCGGAACCATTTAAAAGAACCACTACAATATCTTTTTTATATACATATTCACTCACTAGTTCAGTACTATTCAAATGCTTAATGTATGTATATATCAACATATCTATTAGCTATTTGAGCCTAGAGTACTACACATGTCAAGAATAATATCATCAGAGGCTAAAAAAATTAATCCCGTATCTACACCAAGTCCAGGTCTTAGCCAAACCAATAATAACTAACATATTCCTTGTAACCTAATCATCCCCTTATATTGTCCATCAAACCCTAACCAATTTTATTAGGATCACACCTGGTCACAAACTGAAGATGACCATACAAGTACTCTAATAGTGGGGTGATACCAGAACACTCAAACAGTTTCAAGTTTATAGGATTGTTAAATAGATTAGATTAATTCATGGCAATTGCAGTAAGGAGGAAGAGCAACTGTACAGTCTACAAAACAGCAGCAGTTCTAACTAAACGATGTTAAAAATGGAAAAAATTAAACATATAGCAACTGTATTCGGACTACCAGAAATGGATCACTTAATTAGATAGGTACTTGTAATCACTAATCAGATCTCAAGGCAGCTAATGGGCATTACAATCTACATTATGGATTGGTTGGTACGGAAGAGTACCATTTGCCAGCCCTAAGTTTCACCACCTCCCGATCTCCCATTTGTCTCGATTCGCATGAAACTTCTGTATTTCGATCAAATACGCCCCTCGCCACTCCGAAACACCGTTCAAAACCACTTTCCGTATCCCGTATACACCCCCGAGTCAAAGGAGTCGACCCTAGCCATAACTCCCTCTCTCTGATCTCTCGTTTCGTCTCGGTTTACGCGCCAGTCGCTACAACCGTTTCGAACCACATTATTGAAATGTAGACGCCTCCGTCTAACGGGGTCCGATACGTTTTAGCCCCTCGATCCTCTTTTCTTCCCGTAAGAGAAGTAATCACGGGTTAAAACGGCGTTTCGACCCCGTTCCGTTTACTTTTATGTCATTTACTTTTCTGTCATTTACAACTCCGAGCCGTTTTTGCTCGTCGATCGTCATTTACAACTCCGAGCCGTTTTGGCTCGTCGATCATCATTTACGATTCCGGATCGTTTGATTTCGTCGATACCGTATTTAAATACTGTCATTTACAAAGTCCGACCCGTTTGGATCGTGATAGTATTTACTTTTCAAAGTCCGAGTCGCAACCCGATTCATTGATCGCATGTCATTTAATACGCTATTTCCCGTAAAAATCGTTAACAATGTAATTCCCGGTTCAAAACCGGAGTTTGTCCTTCGAACTCTCTTTCAAAACCCGCGAAATGACGTTTGGCATCCAAACGCTCATCTTCAAACTAAAAGCCGCCATTTGACACTCAAAATCATTTAATACGCTTTTTCCCGTAAAAATCGTTAACAATGACTCGCCCGGTTCAAAACCGGAGTTCGTCCTTCGAACTCTCTTTCAAAAAGCTCAAAATTGATGTTTGCCACGCAAACGCTCATTTCAAACTCAAAATCTACGTTTGCCACGCAAACGCTCATTTCAAACTCAAAACCGACGTTTGCCAAGCAAACGCTCATTTCCGTCTCAAAACCGACGTTTGTCATTCAAACGCTCGCCTTTTCAAACAAGTCACCTAATCAACATTTGACATTCAAACCAAGATTAAGCTTGTCATTCAAGCCCCCATTTCAAAACACACACACACACACGTACACATTTTCGAGAAAGGTAGAAAGACTCGTCATACGAGGCATTTCGGGTGATCTCGTAATTCTCTTCCCGAAACGTAACGTGACCTCCGAACCTAACAATCTCTGGTACTCAAAGCTTTTTACTCGTTTTTGCTACCAATAAAAATGACCCCCATTTTCAAAGCCTTTTCCAAAGTTTTTGCTACCAATAAAAACGACACCATTTTCACTAAAGCCGTTTCTCAACGTTTTGGGCTCAAAATACAAAAACCGCGAGGCGACTCCTTACTCCTTCCCGAAAAGCGAGGTCTCAGACACCAACCCTCCGCGAAAGACAACCGCTTTCGCTCGCGCAAAATTCGGGTAATTTCAGTGATCGATGTTCCAAGCGTTTTGGAGATCTTTTCCTTCCTTTGTCCGCAGCTTGTAGGTTCCCTTTTGATGATTTGGGTAACTTGATATGGACCTTCCCATTTCGGGGAGAGCTTGTGAAATCTGGGTTGAGTCCCCTGGACTTCTACATTCCTTAATACCCAATCTCCAACTGAAAAGCCCCTTTTGCTGACTCTTTTGTCGTGGTGCTTTTTGGCTTTCTGCTTGAAGTTAATAATTTTTTTCTCTTGCCTACATCCTTTTTTCTTTGAGGTCGTCTAGATCGCACCTTCTTGTGACCTCATTTTGGTTTTCCTCGAAGTAGTTGACTCTGTAGGAGGGGAGGTCTACTTCTACTGGAGCTACAGCCTTCGACCCATAGGTAAGCAAGAAAGGGATTTCACCTGTTGAGCTTCTTACGGTGGTGCGGACTACCTATAATGCAGTTTGAAGCTCGTCTAGCCAGCGTCCTCCTCGTCCTTCAAATTTTTCTTTAGGGCAGAGAGAACTAACTTGCGCGGTCTAAGCTTGACCATTTCCTTGAGGATAGGCTACTGCAGACCGGAGGTGTTGGATTTTTATTCTTTTGCATTCTGCCGTAAGCTTTGCTGTGAACTGAGTGCCATTGTCTAATACTATTAATCTTGGTATCCCAAATCGACACCATATGTGATCGTGGACACTACTACGTACTTGATGCTTCCTCTAGTGGTTGGGAATGGCCCTATTAAATCAGTGGCCACTGCTACGTACTTGATGCTTCCTCCAGTGGTTGGGAATGGCCCTATTAAATCAATGGCCCATGTATCAAACGGCCACGATGGTATAACCAAAGTTCGCTCCATTGATGGGAGTCTAGTGATGTCTGCAAATCGCTGTCATTTGTCACATTTTCTTACGTAATCCTCTGCGTCCCTCCTCATGGTTGGCCAATAGAATCCTTGGAATTTAATCTTGTCAGAGAGGGTGCGGGTTTCGGGATGACCGCCACAAACTCCTTCATGGACTTCATAGAGTAAATTGGCGACCATGTGAGTTTTCACACATCTGAGAAAAGGTTTGGTGAATGACTGCTGATATAGCACTCTGTCTATGATCGTGTACTTTGCGGCCACTTTTTTTATGAGTCTAGCCTTTTTTTGATCCTCGGGGAGGATCTCTTTATCGATGTAATCTTGGATTTCATCTACCCAGTCCCTTTCTTGGTCCTCAATGTTGTTAATTTGAAACCGATCTATGGCAGGTGTTTCTACTAAATCGATTTGGCAATCTGCATTTAGATCCTCAATCTCTTTCTCAGTGATTTTGGAGAGAAGGTATGCCTCTGCATGGCCCTCTCTCATTATTTTGTTTAGCTCATAGTATTCGAAGCTTTTGAGAAGTTTTTTGCTAGAGTGCAGTAATTGGCTAGAACTGAGTTATTTGTGTGATACTCCCCCTTATCTGATTTACTATGAGCTGAGAGTCGCTATTTATTTCAATATTTGGGACCCCCATGTCTCTGTCTAATTCCATGCCCACTATGATTGCTTCGTATTCGGCCTGGTTGTTTGTTGCTTCAAACTTAAATCTCAAGGGTCTTTCAAATTTCTCCCCGCAGGGTGCGATCAGGAGTATGCCCGCGCTACTTACTAGGTTGCTCGCAGATCCATCAACGAATAAGGTTCACTTTTCTGGTGGTCACTCTTTGGGTGGATCTACTTCTGACTCTGATATTTCTTGGGTTTCTTGGGGTTCTACTCTCTTTCTTTTTCCCAGATCGCTGTCCTCAATTTTGAATGATGTTTTTACCACAAAATATGCTAAGGCCTGTGCTTTGATGGTCCTTCTGGGGGAGTAGGTGATCTGGAAAAAAAGTGAGTTCTATAGACCATGCTAACATCCTTCTTGAAGACTCTGGTTTATGCAAAACCTATTTTAACGGTGCTTCTGTGAATACGGTTATAGGGTGTGCCGAAAAATAAGCTCGTAATTTTTGAGCAGCTACAAGCAAGGCATAAGCTAACTTCTCTATATTAATATAACGACTTTCTACGGTGGACAACGCCTTTGGTACATAGTACACTAGTTTTTGGGAGTTATTTTCCTCCCTTAAAAGAACAGCGGCTACTGCCAGGTCAGTGACCGATAAAAATAGAAAAACTTTTCCCCAAGCACCGGGCTATTGAGGAGAGGGGGCTGCCCGAGGTATTTCTTGACTTCTTAAAAAGCAAGATCGCATTTCTCATTCCATGGGAACTCGTTGGCCTTCTTCCCCCATTTAGAGTTTTGAAGAAGGGGAAGCATCTCTCTGCAGACCGCGATATGAAGCGGTCGAGTGCGGTGATGCGTCCATTTAGCTTTTGCACATCTTTTATGCACGCAGGAGGTTTCATGTCTAAGATCGCTTGGATTTTTTTTTTGGATTTGCCTCTATTCCGTGCTGATTGACAATGAAGTATAGGAACTTGCTCGCTTTTACCCCAAAGGCACATTTGAGGGGATTCAGCTTCATGTTGTTGTGGCACAATTTGGAGAAAGTTTCTGCCACGTCGAGCTCGTGGGAATTATCCTTTATTTTTATTACCATGTCATCTATGTAGGCCTCAATATTTTTGCCTAGTCGATCTTTAAAAATGATGTTGACCATTCTTTGGTTGGTGGCTCCTGCATTTTTCAGCCCAAAAGGCATCATTGTGTAACAGTATATTTTGCCCGCGGCGATGAAAGCTACGGAGGCAAAATCTTCAGGAGCCATTTTGATCTGGTGGTAACCAGAGTATGCATTTATAAAGCTCAAAACTTTGTGCCCGGCTATAGAGTCTACCAAGCGGTCAATTCGAGGAATAGGGAAACAATCCTTAGGGCAAGCTTTGTTGAGATCTATGAAGTCAACACACATCCTCCATTTTCCATTGGATTTTTTCACCATAACAACATCGGCCACATTGACCAACCAATTAGGATATGATATTTCTTCAATTATCCCTGCCTTAAGTAGCTTTTCAACCTCTTCCTTGATCACGATCTCCTTCTCTGGAGAAAAGTATCTTGATTTTTGATGTATGTGTTTGAAGGTGGAGCTATCATTGAGTTTATGGACAATCACGTCCTCACTGATACCTTGCATGTCCTCCACTTTCCATGCGAACACATCACTATTTTTCTGAGGAATTCGATCAAGATTTTTCTTTCCTCGGGATGAATTTACATGCTGAATTTAACTTTTTACTCGGGATAGTGGATATTAATTACCACCTCTTCGAGCTCGTCGTTAGGCCGCAAATTGCTGATTTCGCGATTGTGGAGTGAGTCAATAATGATCGTTGGTGGGGTGGAATTTCCTCTAGGGAGAGTGGACATGGAATAAATGATTTCTCGGTGTATGTCTCCCAAGATTCCCCTATCAACATAGCCTCCAGCAACCAGAGCTATTCTCTTCGCCTTTCTGCTCTTTTTTAGCTCTATTTTGGTGGAATGGAAGGAAAGCATACCCACGAACTTGGGCAGCGGGCATTTGTCTTTGCCTTTGCTCTGCTTTTCTTCCTCATCCAATTGCGAGCATGAGGCTTGACTTTTCTTCTTCCTCTTCTCCTCTAATGTCCGGAGAAACCTCTCGCGCTGGATTTTGATGACCGCGATTCCACCCGGAGTATTGAATTTTATACTTTGATGGGGAATAGATGTTATGATTCCCAATGCAGTTTGGGCAGTGATGTCGAGTATGGTGTTGTATTGGGAATGCAGATCTATCACCATGAAGGTGACTTTGGCAGTTTTTTGTTGGGGTTTTTCCCCTACGGTCACCTCAAAGTCTATTGTTCCCTTCACACGAACAGTATGGTTAGTGAATCCCTCAAGTAGACCGGCGTAGGGAGTATGGTGAGCTTCGAAAATTTTCATTTCTACCAACGTATGGTAATAGAGAATGTCTCTGGCCACGCCGGTATCGATGAGGACTCTGATGATGTTTGCCCGCGAAATCTTTATTCTGGCAGTTAGAGGCTGGGTAGAATGGAATATAGTGGAGGCCAGCTCGCCTCTCTTGAACCCTATCTCTTGCTGATGTGGTGGATTTTGTTATATATAATTCCCTATTTTCCTAGTCATATTATCCCTATCTTGATGTATTTAGTCTAGTTTTGATGTAATTTTGGGATAGTATGTTAAAGTGATATTGTATTGAGAGTTATTGTAATCCGAGGGTATTTGAGTTGTTTTATTTCATATCCGCATGTAATGCTTTCAAGGAGCACAAAGTCGAGCTTAAAAGGTTGAAGAAAAGGAGCTTAAGGGATCAAATTGAGAAGCTGAGGACTGTTCTGCAGAAATCTGAAAAATTCAGTGACCAAACAGCAAATCTGAAGACCAGGGACTTTTCTCGAAGCTGGAGGACCTTAGTGGAATTTGCAAAACTTCAGGGACCTTTTGGGAATCCCGAATTCAACTTGGAGGAGGATTATTTGGGCTAACTTTTGGAGGATTTTTAGGAAAGAAAATAATTATTTCTTTCCCTTATTATTGTCCAAGTATAAATAGGAGTTTTTAATAGACATTTAGATTTTTATCTTATGTTTTCATGAGAATTGAGGAAGAAACCTTTGGAGATTATTGCTTCCATGGAGAACTAATTTCCTTTGCTTTGGATTTGATTATTGGAACCGTTCTTGAATTCAATTGAGGTTAATTTCTTTTCATCTCTTTTATCCTATTCATATTTTCTCTTATTCTTCATTGTTAAAATTGATTGCTAGGGTTTTGCAATCAGGTCGATTGCTTGATTCTTGTTATTGATTTATTGCTAGAATCCCATAAGACTGTGTCAATTTAGGGGTTCACAAGTAGCATATTTATAGTCCATGCATGTGTCATGGTGGATTGTGAATTAGGAGAAAATAAACAATTATCTAATTGAAATAACATTAGAAAGTATTCTTGATCTTCATCTCTTAAATTGTTAATCAATTAGTATTTTGAATCTAGACTGTGTCAGTTAGGTTTGAATATTGATTAGGGTTATTAGTGAGTGTGTCACTACTATCAACTAATATTAAAGAAAGAGGTAGAGATTGAAATACATTTCGTGATCGAGTGAATAGGATAAAATTGAAAAGAATTGACTGATGATATTTGAATGATAGACGAGGGTATTAATCAATCCAAAGTGCTTTCCTCTATTTGTTTACAATCTAGTTTTTATTCCCGTTTTAGGAAGCAATCAAAATCAATCTTAGACCCCCAATCATGTCAAGTGACAATTGTGCGAACTTATAACCGTTCTTCGTGTTTGATCCTGGACTTGCTCCAGCTACATTATTGTGGCCAAGCCTTTGATTTATTTGTAGGCCTGCGACTTTAGCCTATCACTTGCTCTTCTTCTGGAGTCGAGGGAGGAATCAAGAAGACCTTCTCTAACATCTTATTTTGATGGGAGAGTTACTTGTTGGAGGGAGCCTCTATTCGAATAAAATTAATGTCATAGGTCCCTTGCTCATCCTCATCATTATTCTCTCTCTTTTTTCTTTCTGGGCCATATTGGGGTCGCGTCCTACTGGTGTTAGCATTGTTGTTGCTATTATCACCCTTTACCCATTTGGCCAGCTCGCCATTATTGATTCTTTGCTGAATAATCCTTTTCAGCTGTAAGCAATCCTCAGTGTTGTGACTGTGATTGTTGTGGTAGTCACAAAAATTAGCCCTGCTTATCTCACTTGGCCTCCGGCCCATTGGGGGGGAGGAGGAGCTTCCATGGCTTTCAGAATTGCTGCTCGCGGTGCGATCAGGGGTGTATAAACTGTTTTGTCCGCCAACCTTCTAAGTTTATCAGTGTTGAGGTTTGTATTTTTCCTATGGACGTAACCGTGACCTGATCCTTGGCCGGCATCTTGCATATGCTCTATTCTTTCTTTGGCCGGCATGCGGGCAGTTAGCTTATTGGGCTCTTCTGCTGAGGCAATAGCAGAGGCTCTCTCATACATCTCTTCCACATTTTTGGGCCTGTCTGAGGCGAAGTTTATTTTGAAGAAACTGGAGGATAAACCGCTCTCAAAACAGAGTTGAATATCGCTCTCGGACAGGTCTACGATCTGCTCGGACATCTTTCTGAACCGAGTGATTTATGATTTGGTGGTTTCCGCGGGGCTTTGTTTGACTCTTATAAGATCAGTTTTTGGCCTCGCGGGCTCGCCCGCTCCAGTAAAAAATTTCAAAAAGTTGTGCCTGAATTGATTATTGCTTTTTAGGGACTTGGGCTTAAGGGCCAACATCCAATACAAAGCCTTGCCCGTGAAGGAAGCAGCTAGGGCTTTACACATCACGGACTCATCCGAGGAGAATTGGGCCATTTGACCTTCAAACCTCCCCATATGGCACTTTGCATTGGTGGAGACATCATAGGTATCTATTTGGGGAGGTTTCCCCCTTTGGATTGGCGCGCTGGCAATATCTTCTGCAAAGGCATCCATGGTGAGACCACATTTCGTGGAGCCTTGCTGGTGGGTATTCCACATTTGGTGCATGAACGCGAAATATGGGTTCGTGCTGTCCATTTTTTGCTTTTTGGAGTGAGAAATCACGGCCTTCCCCTTGGCTTTAGCCGCGGGTCGTGCTTTGGATTTCTCGGGGAGATGAGTAGATTCTGCTCCTTCTCCTATCTCCTCATCCAACTCCTCCTCGTGACCGCGGTCAACGAGGGTTGGTTCTAATCATTTTGTCCCCCTATATAGCTTGACTTGCTAGGGATATTGTGGGGACTTTTTGGGAGAACATGTGGGAACCTTTCTCTAAGGGGACACCACCGTTGGCTTCCAACTCAACCAACTCGAGCTGGGCTTTATTTATAGCCATGGCCGCAGCCACGAGCCTAGCCCTCTCATCCATAGCTTGGTTTCTCTTGATTATTAATTCAGGAGTGATAGGAGAGGTGTGGTTTTTTGGACTCGGATTTTGGGGGGATTTTTCTTTACGGGCAGTCTCTAGCTTTTCCCTGAGGTCTCTTTGAGAAGGAGTAAGAGGCCCTTAGCTGATAGAACGGCCACCCAACCTTTTAAATGTTGAGGTGCTTAGTTTGGCAGGATTGTGTTGGGAGGGGGAAGCTTGGTTATTACCAGGAGGAGTAAGAAAACCGACATTTTGAAAAGGAATGTCAGTCATTTTTTGAGGTGATGAAGAGAAAGTGTTTGGAAAAAGTGTTTGTTACGACAAAGACACAAGATAACACAAGAAAACTAGACATTTCCCGGCAATGGAACCACTGATGACGCCACGACTTTCGGGGTATCACTGTATAGGGATATCTGGCTTGACTAATGACGCCATGACTTTCGGGGTCTTACTGTATAGGGATATTTGACTTGTATATGAAGTTTGTATCTATAACACAACAAAGACACGAATCACCGTTAGAGACCAAGCTAGAGTTTAATCCAGCTCAGGCCCTCGGGTGTGATAGTAAGATATCTAAGGATTTATAACTAAGAATAAGACTTGAATGTATTAGTAAGTTGTGTGCTAGGGTTTAGATAATGTGGCTTACAATGGTTGTTTTTCACTTGCCTTATCCATAGGGACAAGGGTTGATATTTATAGTAAGTGAGAGTTGTTGATGATGTCAGCCCTGCAGGATATCTTTGTCTACTATATAGGACACATGTCCGGGCCTGGTGGACTCGTACAATAAAGTAAGATTTACTGCAGATGAATGTATTTGATTGGACAATTACAGAGATGGCAAGCGCTAGTTGGTATGGCACCTGAGACACCATTTAATGAGATGGGGATAAGCTGGCTTTATGCGTCAGTGTAGGTATAGGCATTTGTCTCACTATCTTTGTCTTTAATCGGGAGTATAGTTGAATAACTGGGAGTCTGGTGAGACCGTGGTAAACATAGTTGACGAGGTCTTGTATATCCCGATCATGCCTGACACGATATTTTATATCACGATTATGGGTGACGCGGTCAACTCGTTAACGGTTATTACGATCACGGTCTCGACTCTTTCGGTCATGATCGATGCCCACGATATTGATTCTAGTGGTTTAAGCGTTCGCGCTATTCGATAGAACACGTCATACTTGGCATTTGAACCAAATCGAGCTTTGAACACGGTATGAAAGGTACGGGCTCATCAAAATTAATTTCAACCCTTAAAATTTGTTGAGGCAGAATTTTTTCAAAATATACTTTAATCCATTAAATAGGGATTTTGGAATAGGAGTACGAGATTTCCAGAGCCTTAAAAGTGTGAGATCTTTACCTCAAAAAAAAAAAAAAAAGTGTGAGATCTATATTTAAAATTGTTTGTTTTACTATTAAAACTATTAGATTTGCAAAATTAATATATTTCAAATCCGACCATTTTAACATACAGATTGACACTCTAACTATAAATTCGATACTTTTAACTCATCCTCCAGTTTTTGTGACTTAAAACAATTAGATATTAAAACTATCAGTTTTAGTGAAACTTTGGCAGTTTTAAAATGGGGCATTTACAAAAAACTCATTTTAAAAGATGAAAATTACAAAAAAATACACACAAGATGGAAATTACAAAAAACTTCTATAAAAATTACAAAAAACTACTTTTGTAAATTGAAAGCACTATTTTCGTAAAAAAAAAAAAAGAAAAAGAAAGAAAAAGAAAAAAAAACATAAATAAACATAAAATGTATAACATTCAGTTACAATAAGATACTTATGAATTAATAAAAAATGTAAATGCCGCTGAGCCAAATCAAATCAAAACAAAAAACAAAATGAAATGAAATTTCCATGTGGCTGCTAAGCACACTCATCAATATAACTAACATAGATCTTCTTGGGCACCTACAAACCAATATACTTGAAGCCACAAATTCTCATTAAAATTACAAAAGCCTGACATGAATCATAGATTAACGAGTTGAAATGCCACTTGATTCCAACCCACCAAATAGCTCACTCTGCTCAATTGCTTATAAATTTCATAAAATTACAAAAGATAATACATCATAGTGCCAAGCTAGGCCTTTTTTGGTCTGCTCTTCGATCAAAAGAGCCTTGAATACAGAACCGCAAATTAACCGATAAACAACTGATAAACATGATAAACAACTGATAAACATGATAAATAATTGATAAAAAAACTGATAAACAACTGATAAACAACTGATAAACATGATAAACAACTGATAAAAAACTGACAAACATGATAAACAACTGATAAACATGATAAACAACTGATAAACAACTGATAAACATGATAAACAACTGATAAACAACTGATAAACATGATAAACAACCGATAAACATGATAAACAATTGATAAACAACTGATAAACATGATAAACAACTGATAAACAACTGATAAACATGATAAACAACTGATAAACAATTGATAAACAATTGATAAACAATTGATAAACAACTGATAAATAACTGATAAACAACTGATAAACAACTGATAAACAACTGATAAACAACTGATAAATAACTGATAAACAACTGATAAACAACTGATAAATATGATAAACAATTGATAAACAATTGATAAACAACTGATAAACAACTGATAAACAACTGATAAACATGATAAACAATCGATAAACAATCGATAAACATGATAAACAATCGATAAACAAATCGATAAACATGATAAACAAATCGATAAACAATCGATAAACAATCGATAAACAATCGATAAACAATTGATAAACAATCGATAAACAATCGATAAACATGATAAACAATCGATAAACAAATCGATAAACATGATAAACAACTCGATAAACAAATCGATAAACATGATAAACAACTGATAAACAACTGATAAACAACTGATAAACAACTGATAAACATGATAAACAACTGATAAACATGATAAACAACTGATAAACAGGTTAATTCAGTTTCGCTTTTGATTTTTGTGATGGATCAGTATGGTAAGCTGTAGATAAATTCCAATTCTGCCGATTCCGTTTGTTCTCCGTTACGCTTTCTCCGTTCAATTTAGGGGTCAGGTAGGGAACCGTTTCGGGTTGAATTATTGATAGTAATAAAACCTTTACTAGACACACATTTGCAAATTGTAAATGGATTTATATTATTCCATCCTTTAGAATATCATTGTTTTTTTCATTCAATTTTGTCAACAAATACTATTAGCAGTATAAGTTTGACAATTAAGTCTGCAGGTCAGTTGTTATCATTAAGCAACCCTTGCACAATTTCCATTTCACCCGAGTCTATGAATATGAAGTATAACACGTCATTGTGAAGGGGGCGTCCCAATGATTTTCATATCTTGATTCACTTCATGATAAATGATTAACAAAAATAAATATTATTTTGGAACTGATGTTATAATAGAATATTTTTGAAATGGATCAGAGGTCCAAAACCACTTCATGATAAATGATTTTCATTTTCTTTTCCCTCACAATTATCATATAATGAAATATTAACATGATCAGCTGAGGATCAAGATTATGATCTTTTTAGCATACAATTTTCTGCTTCAAGCCTGGGAAGCACAGAATCTGAAAGGTCTAGTTTAAGTGAGGCGAGCACTGAAAATACTCGAAGATTAAAGATGATGATTTGTTTAATTAATTGGTGAAATTCGGCCTGAATTTCTTATAGCTTGGCCGGAATCAATGGACTCGCCGGAGGTGGTCGCCGGAGGTGGGAAAGGTGGTCGCCGGAGGGAAGCTTGTCACCGGAGTTGGGTTGGGTAAAGATAGAGAGGGTAAAGAGAGATGGGTTTGTGTTTTGTGTGCAAAAATAGTTTTTTGTAATATTCATATTTAGCTAAATAGTTTTTTGTAAAATCACAACTTACATGTTTTTTTTTTTGTAAATAGCATGTTTTTGAATGAGTTTTTGATAAAAAGTCCTTTTAAAATTATAAAATAAATTTTCTATTATGTAGGAAAAAATCTTTTTTTTTCTTCACAAGATTTCATGATTTATTTATAGAGCAAGATATTAAAGGACAAAAACATTTTGTAAAACTAGTCTTGGTCTGCTGGCGCACCAATATTGCATCCAGCATGGTTGGTAGACTAGAAAAGAGGCCCCAAAGGTTTAAGTGTGGAAAAGATATGGCATCTACCATGTCTCCCAAAACCTTGGCTACTTCATTGAAAATGCTAGTGACTCATCTCTCTTTAATCTTCAATCTTCAATCTTTATGCAATTCCAGTGTGTATTGAGCTTGACATATATCATAACTCACTTCATTCTTAACAATTCCCTTCAGATTCACCTACCACTTACATATTGCTTTTTATTACTTCATATATATATATATATATATACTCCCTCCTCCTGGACCCAGTGCCTAGTTTGACTTTTCACGTAAAATAAGGAGATAGTATTATATTGAAAGTGTTGTGGGTGTGAAATAAAATAGGAGAGAGAATGAGTGGAGGGAATAGTAAATTATAATGGTGTTGTGAGTATTAAAATAATGTAGGAGAGAGAATGAGTGGAGGGAATAGTAAAAGATTTCTTTCCATTTTAGGAAATGTACACGTATGTTTGGGACGCCCAAAATGAAAAGTGTGCACGTAGGTATGGGACGGAGAGAGTATATATATAGCTATATAGATATATACTTCCTCTGTCCCATGTGATTACAAACCATTTTTTCGGGCACAATAATTAAGAAATATTATTAAGATAATGAAAATGTGTGGTAAGAAATGAAGAGAGAGAATGAGTGGAGTTGGTTGAATAAATTGTGTGGTAGGAAATGAAGAGAGAGAATGAGTGGGTGGGGTAGGGTGAATATAAAATAATAAATTTATTTCTATTTTAGGCAGTTTATATTCACGTGGGACGGATCAAAATGAAAATAAGTTTGTATTCACGGGGGACGGAGGGAGTATATATATATATATATAAAGATATTTAGTTTTAGTGGTACCGGTATTGGTATTAGATTATACTCCCTCCGTCCAGTTACATACTTCACACTTTCTATTTTGGGCGTCCAATTACATACTTCACACTTTGTCTCCTACATTATTTTAATACTCACAACACCATTATAATTTACTATTCCCTCCACTCATTCTCTTTCCTATTTTACTTTTACACTCACAACATTATATCATTATTTTTTTCCTTAATTCACGCGTGAACAGTAATTGTGAAGTATTAACTTGGACAGAGGGAGTATATTGCAGGTCGAGAACCCAAATCCTGTTAAGCACATATGCTAGCTTATATAACCCACACATGATCAGTAAATTCAATGAAACTAAAAAAGCAAATATTCATATAAATATTTATACGCGGTATGAGTACTGTTTTATGTTCAAGAAATTTTGTTTTTTCTAGAAAGAAAAAAGAAAAGAAGAAATTTGTTTATCCCTCATGAAATAAAAATAAATTTAAATGAAAAGAAATATCCTTATCTATAGTATAAATGGTAGTGGTGTGCTACAGTTGAATGAATAGTTTCAATGGCCGAATTTCCCATTTTGCCCTCACTATTTTGTCCCTCCACTTAATAACGCCCCGTTTTACAAAATAGTAACAATAGACGAAAAAACTAATACTCCCTCAATCCTCTGACTCAGTTTAAGATTTTTACTTGCCGTTTTGATTCGTTTCAGTTTAAGGCTTTTTGTTGTTTTATTATGTAAAATGGATAATTAGACCCACTTGTCATTATTACAAAAAAATTCCATATCCGCTTTCTATATCTCTTATTTTACTTTTTATACTCAACATTTTTTTCTTAATCCTCGTGTCAACCGTTAAACTATGACGAAGGAAGTATTAAAATTGACAGTTTTAAAGATTAAAAAAAAAAAATCATTTTTCTTTTGTGTCCAAAAGTATCAACCACACGGGGATGACTTCCTAGCATCCCCTAACAAACTACTCCATATTATTGGATTTCCTTCCTGTATCTTACGATAAATGTTACACTTTTTTTGTTTGTCTTAAAATAGTTATATTTCTAATTGTGAAAATAGTTTAAGAATATTCTTTTCAATGTATAGCATATTTCTTAAAAACGTATAAATATAATACTTATAATGGGACGGAGGAAGTAAAATAAAAAGGAGGGGGAACCACAAAATAGCTGTTTACAATCCGCTAGAAGGGCCGGGGTGTGCCTGCACAAAATGTTGTAAGTATTTTGGAAGAAGCTAAGAAAGTGAGATTTTTTTTTCTCAAAATATTATCTTTTAAAAAATATATTTCAAAATAACAACTCTTCCAAATTATTGATCAAAATGATCCATTTTTGAAACTTGCTACACGGTATAGCGAGTTTATAATTTTTTTCGTATAAACTCGCTACACGGTGTAGCATGTTTAAATTTTGATATTAAAATAAAATAAAATTGAACTTAGCGACTTTAAATTTTGATATTTTAAAAAAATTAAATTTGAACTCGATACTTGAAAGCTAGCAAGTTCTAACTTTCCACAACACTAATTCATTCTCTCTAAACACAATACTAATTCATTCTCCGTCTCGCTTTAAATTATAAAATAAAAATATAAAAATTATGTTATAATAAAGAAAACTAAAAGGAAATATTATTTTTTCCGTCTCAAATAAATACTTTAAAAAATATAATTCCGTAAAAAAAATATTTCCTTAATTTCAATAATGAATATTACTTTCGACTCAAAATGAATAACCAAAAAATACTACTACATTTTTGTCCAAAAAAATGAATATTACTTCCTTCATCCCAATGAATATTTTATAAAACAATACTACTTCATTCATTCGCCTCTAAAATTAATGTTTGTAATGTTAGTGTATTCGTCCCAAAATATAACATTAAGATGACATTAATTTTTGAGACAAATGAAGTAGTATTATTTTTTTAAATATTCATTGGGATGAAGAAAGTAATATTTTTTTAAAGGAAGTAGTATTTTTTTTTCCAAAATTTAATGATTATAACGTTAGTGTCCTCGTATCAAAAAATAAACATTAATTTATTAGATGAATAAAATAGTATTTGATGCTGCAGGAATTGTGCTTATCAATAATCCTCCACGTGGCAAGATTAATCACCTGGCTCCTTGACCTGAAATCAGAACCCACGACTAGCCGGATGTGTCTCCGGCGAAGACACTCGGGCGTGAGAGTAAGATAACAGTGTATTATAGCTCAAAATGTATTGAATAATGAACTCAGAATACAAAATGGCAGTTACCTTTTACCGTTTGGTAGTGATGAAGTATTTATAGACAAGAGTGGTGTATTTTTGGGGAGGCGACATGTGCTCCGAGATTGTAGCGGCAGTTACTTGATTGTGGGAACGTGTCTATAACGGCCCCTGATTTGTAGGGATGTGGTTATGAGAATTGTTCAACCAAATACGCCGGCAAGTGTCAGGTCGTCACTTGTTGTCTAGGTCGAGGTCGCCACTTATGTAATGGTCGACCTGACTGTCGGGTAGAGCATGGTTCGTACCCGAATTGTAGTATGGATCATGAGGTCGGACTAAGTTAGGTCGGGACCTGGTAGGTCGGACCATGGGCTTAGTCGACTGATGCTTGAGATGGGCTTTGGGCCTTGTTCTGATTGGGCCAGCCCTATTGAGAATGTGACAGTCAATGCGGCCTGTGATTGGGCTTTACTCGTTTGGCCCAACTCGACATTTTTGGTATGTTCAGTGGCCCCCAACTTTCGAGTTGACTCCGTCGACTTGGAAGTTAAGAAGATCTTTGATGAGAATTATTTTACTCGCAGGTCGATACTCGTTCTGAGGTATGGTCGACTTTTGATGACGTGGCACCATCCTGATCGTTGGCAATGAACGGTAGGAGATGAAGGAGCGCCGATTTTAGTAATGATTGCAATTCTGACGCTTGGAACTCCTTCTCGAAAACTGCTTCAGCTTTTAATTTTGGAAAATTAATTTCTATTTTCTTTTCCCCTTCCAAATTTAGGAAAATAGAAATACTCAGTCTTTCTCTCAAATTCGAATTCTTACCGTTTTCAAACTCCTCTTCTCCGGCGACAATCACGGAATTGCAGCAAAACTTAAACTCGCTTCTCGGCCAAGAACGAACTCCCTTTCTGCAATCCATTAAGGTATTTCCCTTGTATATTTGCTTTAGGGCTTTGATTTCTGCTTTGTGTTTAATTCCGCCATGGCTAGGACCTTTAGTAGTGAACCAGGAGCTTGGTACGGGTATTGCACTATTAACCGTAGAGTATGTAAGCACATAAACGGTGGGTGGAGAGAGATGTCATTAAGCGAGTGTGCCTCTATCTTGACCAGGTGGGAGTTGAACTTTAGTGAAATAGGGTTTCCAGTTGCAGGAGAAATTGAAAATGTGGTGATTGACGACTCAAATGTTGTCGCTTTTCATCTATTTCATGAATTGCTTGATCATATCACTTTGTTTTATGTTAGGGATGTCCACAAACCTTCTTTCCTTAGGAACAGAATAGGTTTTCCAGGGGAGTTTAGGTCGCCCTTAGGTAGGTCGACTGAATGTGATCATAGGACTGACTCCCCTGTTTCTCCTTCTTCTTGTACAGATATGACAACTCAAGAAGGAAATGTCCTCGACCTCTTCTGTGCCCCCGAATTGTGGACGCCTTCGATGATTCGGTTGTGCCTCGGGAAAATGAAAGAGGTTACGTTCCCCTGTGGACCATTGCGCGGAAGGAAGAACTTGCCCTCTAGGTACGATGTGATCCATGGGTTTTGTGAGGTAAAAAAGGAGGATTATAGGGTGACCATTTATACCAAGCAGGATTCTAGGGCCAAATTTGATGCCGGGGATGCCACCAGGGTAGCTTTTTACTATGGCCAATTTGTGGCCGGCCTTAGGTTGCCACTCGACCCTTTTATCAATGAGTTCCTGGAGTGTGCCAATGCCTTACCTCTTCAGCTCGGAGCTAACACCTGTAGGGTTTTGGTATGTTTTGCTATGGTTTGTAGGTTTTTAGGATATGAACCTTGCATGAGAGTGTTTAAGGAATTCTTCTTCATCAAGTATAGTGGAGAGGAGAAAACCATCAGTACCCCCTCCAAGCCCAATTCGCGTAAGCTTTTCACAAACCTTCCCAGTAAACATAGTGGCTGGAATACTCATGTAGTTGTAGTGGAGAGTAGATTTGGGTGGGAATTTCCTTTGCCAGCTGAGGATTCTGAGCCCTTAGATGAGAGGAACTATTGGGAGCCTGTCTGGCACTTTGAATTGTATAAGAGGTTGTGTCGGCTAGCAGATAAGGGCGCCTTTAGTTGGGAGAGTTTACTTACAACTAAGTATAACTTCATCCAGGCTGGGATGATGGCTGGAGAGGGTGAAGTGCAACCCTTGGTAGTCGTTGGTAGGGGCACAATTTATCCCGACTGGGTTACCCACGCATTGGCCAAGTTTGAGGACACGTGCCAACGGTGTAAGAAAACTGCCAACTATTGCAAAGAGAATGGAGAGCATGCGGGTGGTAAGATATCCTTGTTTTGTCTTTCTTTACTCGTCTACCGTCCATTAACCTTGTATGAATAGTTTGGTTTGGCTGTTATACTTATGCACTCGATTTTATGATTCGTATATGATTAGCTCGTACATAGAACCATAGCTCGTATGTAGAACATGGCATGTAGAATACTCTGCTTTCTCTTGGTTAGCTCGTAGTTTATATGTAGAGAACATTTTGAGTCATGAATACAACTTTCAGCTCGTTAATTGATCAACTTGCATATATATGAGCTAGCTCGTATACGTCGACCTCATACTTGTCACCCTGACTTTTTGTGCAGTTCTGACCCCCGAGCAAGAGGCAAATATGGGCCGTATATTGGTAGTGTCAGACAGGAAGAGAGCCAGGAAAGCTCATGGTGCCGCCAACGCTCGAGCTAACAGAGAGAGGGAAGCTGTGAGAAGGACCGGCCTGCTGTCGAAGGACAATGTTGGTATGATTCCCATGGAGGTGGATGAATCTGAGGATCCTTTGTTGAGTAGCAGTCATACCAAGGATGCGACTGAAGAGGGTGATGAATCCAACAAATCCAATAGGCCCAGTTTGAGCTCCGACCCAATTGCTGAAGCTAATGTTGGGACTTCTGGTGTGGGAACACCGACGCTAACCCTCTGGAGATTGTTGATATTGATGAAGATGAAGAAATGATCAAGGAGGATGACCAAGCCCTGAACACTAGGAAAAGGTCAAGGACGGAGAAAGGAAAGTCTGTTCCCTCTAGCCACCTTCCTCCTCAAATTCCTTCTCCTATTCGTCTAGAGTCCTTGGAGGATAAGATCAGCAGGTTGAGTGATGTGCCTCCTCTGGATGGGGTGAATAGTTTGAGTCGTCGCTACCCCGACATGAGCCTGGGTCAGGTCGTGGTTAGGAGGGCTATTGATGTCGACCTCCTGGCCTACTTTGCTGATAAGGGGATGACCCCTGAAGAGTTCTCAGCTCGATCTGGGATGGCACATTGTGAGGTAACTCTTCAATTTCCCTTTTTGCTTTGTCGCTTGTTCCTTTTAGTTTGTTAGATCGATCTCCGAGCTAATCCTTATCTGACTTTTCTTGTATGCAGAATCTTACCATGATCGAACAGGCTAAGAGCTCTTGGAGGGCCTCCATTGAGAGGGAGAGGCAAGCCCTCAAAGATTATTCCAAAAAGGCTCAAGAGCTTGCGGAATGGAGGGAGAAGTACAACGACTTGGACAACTCATTCGAAGCCAACGAAGCAGTAAAGACCAAGGCTCTGTCCGACCTTGAGGCAGCAGAATCCAAGCTTAAGGAGGTGGAGGCAGAGAAGGAAGCTAATGAGAAGGAGCTGGAGAAGACCAAGATTGAGTTGGCAACAGCTTCCAAGCTTCTGAAGGAGAAGGACGTCTTCCTAGTTGAGGCTGCGGGAAGAACGTCGACTTGAGCGGGCGAAATGGCAGGGAAGACCTTCGGTCGCTATTGCTAGCTCGGCCGCTAAGGACGCCGTTGAGAAGTTTAAGGACGGAGATGAGTACTTCAACGCTATTATTGATAAAGCCAAGGGCTTCTTGGAGTTGGGTAAGCGCCACATGGCCCGTCGGGCTTTAGTCGACCCTGATTCTGGAGTCTCCTTGGACCAGGTCGCTCAATGGGCCTATGCTCCTCAATATGACATGGCAGCTAGAGGGGGTCATTCATTGGTGCCTTATAATGAAAATGATTTAGCCCATATTGCTCAAGAAGACCAAGAAGAGCATTGTGAGCCTTGGGTAGCTCCAGAGTTGGCCCCCAGGACTTTTGATGTGGCTTTACAAGAGCTAGCGATATGGAGGAGCGGGGATGAGATGGAGGCGGAGGGTGAGTTCGATCATCAGGTCTTCTCGGAGTCGGGTAAGCCCTTGAGCCCTCAACAGACTGGACCCCTGAATGAAGAGCGAGCTGCTACCGACGACCGCAATATCTCCGATCAAGCTGTTTGATTTTTGATTAACTCAGTGTAATGAAACAAGCCCCAAAACACTTTTGTTCTTTTGATTTCTTGAATATTTGGATGCCTTGGCCCTATTTTTTTGGAGGCAAGATACTTTTGTAAGTTTGTTTTTCCCAAGCCTTAGCCCGCTTTTGGGAGGCTTGTTCATATTTAATCGTAGTCAACCCCTCTTTATTGCATGTTGTATGCTTTTTAAAGTAAGTGTCGAGCTAGATGTGGTAGGGTAAATGAGTTATCTTAAGTTTGAGGCCGTCCTGACCCTATGATGCCTTGGTCGACCTCAGACTTGGTTAACTTTTGGAACGAGATTGACTATAAGTCGAACCTGCTCACACTATTGAAGCTGACCTAGGGTCTAGCTAATTAGAAAAAACTGACTAAGAGTCGGGTTTGTTAGAACGAAGTCGACTAAGAGTCGGACTCGTTAAATGGATAAAGCTGATTAAGAATCGAGCTAATTAGAACAAACTGACTAAGAGTCGAGTTTGTTAGAACGAAGTCGACTAAGAGTCGGACTCGTTAAATGGATTTAGCTGATTAAGAATCGAGCTAATTAGAACAAACTGACTAAGAGTCGAGTTTGTTAGAACGAAGTCGACTAAGAGTCGGACTTGTTAAATGAACCAAGCTGATTAAGAATCGAGCTATTTAGAACAAACTGACTAAGAGTCGAGTTTGTTAGAACGAAGTCGACTAAGAGTCGGACCTGTTAACTGAATAAAGCTGATTAAGAATCGAGCTTGTTAAAACGAAGCTGACTAAGAGTCGAGCTTGTTGGGGTTAGTGTAACACTATGTTTGATCGAATAAACTGCGCTTTTTATTGAAGTAGGGAACATGCTTACATCAACTTGAAACTAGAACTAATACGAGCTTGAACTTTGAAACTAGAAGTAGTATTTGATGAGGTGAGTAGCATGCCAAGGATGTTTCAACTCGTCACCTCCGGGATGAGCTATCATGTAGGTTCCTTCCTTGACGACTCGAGTGACTACATAGGGACCTTCCCAGTTAGGGAGATAGCTTGTTCTCGGGGTCCTTTTACCCGTTGCTTCGATCTTTCTCAATACATAATCTCCAACTTGGAACGACCTTGCCTTGACCTTCTTGTCGTGGTAGCTCTTAGTTCGTCGCTTGTAGTTGACCATTCTGAGGTAGGTCGTTTCTCGCTTCTCGTCGACTAGATCCAGTCGATCAATCTGTTGGTATCATTTTGCTCTTGATTGAAGAAAGTCACTCTAGCAGTGGGGAATCTGAGCTCAGCAGGTGCCATGGCCTCTGACCCGTATGTGAGAGCAAAAGGGGTTTCCCCCGTAGGCCCCCGAGTGGTTGTACGGACTGCCCAAAGAGCAAGGGGGAGTTCGTCCAACCAATTGTTACGTCGACCTACGAGTCCTGTCTTGAGCGAAGATAGAACAAGTTTATTTGCTGCCTCAGCTTGGCCATTTCCTTGAGGATAGGCGACAGAAGATTTCCAATGTTTGATCCCTACTCGATTCATTTCTGTTTCGAAGGTCTGGGAGAACTGTAAACCATTGTCGGACACTATAGCTCGAGGAAAACCAAACCGACACCAAATGAAGTCATGAATGAAGTTGATGGCATTCTCCTCCGTTATGCGAGCTAATGGCTTTGCCTCAACCCATTTGGTGAAGTAATCAATGGCGACAATGACATACTTGCAATTTCCTCGGGCGGGAGGGAAGGGCCCAATCAGGTCGACGCCCCACATGTCGAATGGCCAAGCTGCAATTACTGGAGTTTGCTCGGTTGTTGGCACATGAGGTAGGTTGGCAAACCTTTGGCATTGATCGCATTGCTGAACAAAGTTGTGTGTGTCAGCTCTCATGTGCGCCGTAGTATCCCAAAGTGATCAACTTGTCAGCAAGAGTCCTGGCCCCCGGGTGTCCACCACAAATTCCACTATGCACTTCATGTATCAATAGGGCGACCTCTTGAGGGTGAATGCACTTTAGTAATGGTCGAGTATAGGATCTTCTGAACAGGTCGCCTCCTTGAACGACATACCTCGGAGCTTTCTTTTTGATAGCTTGAGCCTTCTTCTCTCGTCATCCGGCGGCTCGCCACTTTCAAGGTATGCTTTCATTTCTTCGATCCAACACTTCTCCTGAGTCCAATTTCTCGAGGGATCATCTATGCATTGAATTTTCACCCTTTCATAAGCTGGATTTTCGAGGAAGGAGATGGGCTCATCGTGCGGCTCATCTGAGGTGGCTAATTTCGAAAGGAGGTCGGCTAGCTCGTTGTCTTCTCGATCAATCCTCCGAATCTCCTGTAATTCCAAGTCCTTTATCGCCTCTTTCACCAAGTCGCGAGTATTTGATTAAAGTGGAACTTAGCACCTCGTACTCGCCTCGACTTGGTTAACTATCGCCAGAATCACAAGAAGCCATGATCTTAGTCGCTCCAAAGCACTTGGCGTATTCTATAGCCGCTATCGAGCTTCGTCTTCGGCCCGGTTGTTGGAAGCATCGAATTTGAACCTCAGTGATTCCTCATACACAGTTCCGCATTCGCTCGACCAAGACAATTCCGGCTCCACTAACGTTTTTGGTTGCCGACCCATCTCGAATATACCTTCCAACAATCGTCGGGTAGGCTAATAGCGACACGTGACTCGTGCTCTTTCCCTTTAGCCTTTTCCTTTGGAGCTCGCCGCTCGTTGTCCTCCTTGGTGAACGTAAGCTCGACCAAGAAGTCTGCTAGAGCTTGAGCCTTCGGTGCTTTTCGAGGTCGATACTCAATGTCAAATTCGGTAAGGGCAATTGACCCATTGAGTAGCCGACCCGAACTCTCCGGCTTGTGCAATATCTTCCTTAAAGGAGCATTAGTAAGAACCACAATTGGATGAGCTAGAAAATAAGCTCGCAACTTCCTTGAAGCCACTACTAGAGCATAAGCGACCTTCTCAAAGCATTGTAGTATCGGCTCTCCACATCCGATGTGGCCTCGCTCGATGTAGTATACTAGTTTTTGAAGCCCTTCATCTTCTCTAACCAAAACCGCCGCCACCGATTTATCTCCCACGGATAAATACACAAACAAAGTTTCACCGCTGGTCGGGCTACTCAGAGAGGTGGAGTAGCGAGGTAATCCTTCACCGTTGGAACGACGAATGACATTCGGTCGTCCATTCAAAACTTTTCGTCCCCTCAATGCTTTGAAGAAGGGGAGAGACCTCTCTGCCGACTTTGATATGAAACGACCAAGAGCCGCTACCCTTCCGTTAAGTCGCCGCATCTCTTTGACACCGGTGGGAGCCTTCATGTCGACTAAAGCCTTGATTTTTCTCGGATTAGCTTCTATACCCCGTTGAGATACCATGAACCCAAGGAACTTTCCAAAGAGCCTACACCAAATACACACTTGCTAGGGTTGAGCTTCATGTCGTTTGCTCTTAAATTGGCGAACGTTTCCCTTAGGTCGACCACGTGACGTCCGGTCTTTGTTTTGATGACCATATCGTCGACGTAGGCCTCCATGTTTCGGCCAATTTGAGAAGCAAAGACTTTGTTCACCATCCTTTGATAAGTTGCCCCCGCATTCTTCAATCCAAATGGCATCATGTTGTAGCAAGAGATGCCTCCACCGCTTGAAATGCCGTCTTGATTATGTCGTCCTCATGCATCTTAATCTGGTGGTAACCCGAGTAAGCGTCGAGGAAGCCGAGGGTTGAGTGACTGAAGAATGGAATCGACTAGCTTGTCGATTCTAGGAAGGGGATAGCCGTCTTTAGTGGCAAGCAAGATTGAGAGTGGTGAAGTCGACACACATCCGCCATTTGCCATTTGATTTCTTCACCATGACCACGTTGGCCAACCACGTTGTATGAGTGGCCTCTTTGATTATCCCCGCATTCAAAAGTTTTTGTACCTCGCTTTTATGGCCTCCTCCTTGTCGCGAGCAAAGCTTCTCAATTTTGGGGTCTAGGCTTTATGGTCGGGTTGACTTCCGACCGTGAACAGCGACCTCCTCCTTGATTCCCCTCATGTCTTCTACCCTCCATGCGAAGACATCATTACTTTCCTTGAGTAGCTCGATGATTTACGCTCGCTCCTCAACTCGATAGCCGCTTCCCAATCCGAATTTTTGGTCGGGGTAGGAAAGGTTGGTGATTACCGACTCTAGCTCATCCACAGCCTTCTAGCTCGGTCCATCCCCGAATTGTAGAGTCTCAATGATTATCTCCTTGACCCTTTGTCTCTCCTCGGCCCTCGGGTGTGGAGCTTCTTCTGCTATCATATCATCTAACTTGTCCGCAACCTCGCCGGTGATGGTGGTGGCCCCGAGTTATTGTTTCGAGCCGGGAGGCATAGGTTGCCTATGATGACTTGGTCGACCATAACTACATCTGAATCGACCTCAGTGGTGTTAGAGTGACGTGTCGACTCAAGCATGGCCTCGTCATTTGAGCGATAGGTCGACTCTTCCACGTCGGTGATTGTTGACAGTCTGGTAGTCTTGGTGACTGATTGAGACAACTTTAAATAACCGTCTGCAGTCTCGATTTCCAACTCCCTTTTCTTTCTTTCTCTGAGAACATGATCAAGGTAGGCTCGAGCTGTGCCTTGTACACACCCTATTCCAGCGGGTGTAGGGAACTTGACTCGCTGATGAGGGATCGATGCCACCATTCCAAGAGCGACCTGACCTGGGATACCAAGTATAGCGGCATAGTCACTATTTACATCAATTACTATAAATTGTACCTTTGATATGATCCTGAGGGGGTGTTGGCCTAGGTCGACGTCGAGCTCTATCTTGCCTTTTGCATCAACTCGATGATTGGTGAAGCCCTCCAACCTACCATCATATCTCTCCAACTGCTCATCATTAAGACCCATTTCTTTAAAAGTTTTGTAGAGCAAAATATCCTTGCAGGCCCCCGTGTCGACCAAGAGTCTGCTCGTCGTACATCCGTCTATGAGACCTGGGATGACGAGAACTTGCTCCCTAGCCGCCATATTAGTTGCCAATTCATGGGGGTAGAAGCTGATCGCCTCATCTCTGACTTCTCTTCTTGGAGGTACATGTGGGGCCTTGTTGAGTTGGAAGATCTTGTGCTTGATGGCCGTGTTGCTTGCTTGCTCTGTAATGACCCCCAGGTTTCAATCTAGGTTGCCTAGGTCCCTGCTGTCCGCCTGCTGGCTGCTCGCCTCCACCAGTTTGAGGCCTTTTCACGTAAGCTTCGAGTCTCCCTTGGTCGACCATTCTCTGGATGATACGCTTCAATCCCAAGCAATCCTCTGTGAGATGACCAGTGTCCTTATGGTAGTCACAATATTTGCTATTGTCCCTTCTAAATTTGTTGCCTGGGTTCATTGGGACAGGAGGAGCGAGCTCGACAGCGTTCATAATCTCTGTTCGACTCACCGTAAGGGGAGTGAAAGTCTCGGGCACTTCTTCCGTTGCCCTAGTCCTGTTCTTTCCATTTTTATTATTTCCTCCATTCTTGTTGGAGTCTTTCTTATCATCGGCGACCTCCACCTTGGGGCTTTTACCATTCTTTTTCTCTTTCCTTTCCTCAGCAAGAGCAACATTATACACCTTCTCAAACAACTCCTGTCGAGTTGTTACCGTACGAACTGTGAGTTCATAATCCATGTCCGCCGAGGAAATACCGTTTCGGAAGCAATTAATGACTTCCCTATCAGTGAGGTCTTCCTCTATCTTATCAACCATTTCCTTAAACTTGGTGAAGTAACTCATCGAGCTTTCATTCTTCGCCTGCACCAAGTTATTCGGATCGGTGACACTTATCTTCCGAGCTCCCGCAATGAGAAGCGATCCAAGAACTTTGTCCCGAAGCATGTCCAAGTAGTGATACTACCCGTTGCACCGTTGAACCAAGTTAAGGCCGCCCGGTGAGTGTGCTTAGGAGGGCTTTGCACATATTGTCGTCCTCATTGGCGACAAAACACATGGTGGCTTCCGGATGTGCTATATGACTCCTTGCATTGGTCGACCCGAATACTTCTCCGTAAGTGGCAACCCGAAAGTAGGAGGAGGCCGACTATCTCGATTTCTTTGGATAAAGGTCGAAGAGCAAAATCAATTCGTTCGACCTTTCCAAAGATCCTTTTTCTTCTCCTCCTCCCATTGCTCAAACTTCTTTTTCATCAACAACCATTCCCTGGCATCGGGTCTTTCATCTCTTGGAGGGGGCGCAGCATTTGACTTCTGGCCTTCACTTCTAGGGGGAGTCACCTGCCTACTCCTTCTGTCCCTGTGAGAATGAGCCCTCTCGATCGTATTGGAGATCTATGCTGTCACTTCCTTGTGGCGACCTGCGCCTATAATCTCCGAATGGCGACCTGCGCCTCTCCTCTCTTACGGGCGACCTGCGCCCATTCCTGTCTCTATGGGACCCTGACCTTTGCGTCCTGGCTGGTGAAGCCTGTCTGTTCCTATTGGCTGTTAAGCGCGTCCTTAAGTCAGATTGAGCCTCTTGCTCTCTGGTTCTGTTGAGGCTAGACCTTAGGTCGTTACTGGGCACATGAACGACCGTGGGAGCTCGTTGAACTATCTGTTTTCCCCATTCTCGCCCCACACCTTCATTTGGCCTCAAACTCCCGGCCCGTTGCCCATTAGAAACCCGAGTAGGGGCCACTCTCTCGCAGCGTATGTCGCCTGTTCTCGCTCCTCCATGGCTATCAAGTCGGCCGTAATCTGGGCTCGCTCCAACATCATCTCCTTCTTGCTCATGGGGTTGGTGGAGGGACCTGCCCTGTTTCCAACATTAACCTGAGCAGTTGGACGTTTTGGAGGGGGTGCAACTCCTTGCCCATCCATATGCCTTTTCCCTCTTCTGGTGTCGGCAATCCTCGGCCATCAACAACACTGGTAGAGCGGGTGGCTCTACCATGAGGACGATTCGGTGGGGGAGGAGGCAAGTTCAAGTTTTCAGCATTTGCGTTTGTGTTCATGTTGTTGTTGTTCACTTCTTCATGCCCAAGTGAAGCCTCAGATACGTGTCCCTCTGAAGTCACCATTGTTGCAGGTTGATAGAGTTTTCGAGGTCAAGTTTAAAGAACGATTCCCGGCAATGGAACCAAACTAATGCTGCAGGAATTGTGCTTATCAATAATCCTCCACGTGGCAAGATTAATCACCTGGCTCCTTGACCTGAAATCAGAACCCACGACTAGCCGGATGTGTCTCCGGCGAAGACACTCGGGCGTGAGAGTAAGATAACAGTGTATTATAGCTCAAGATGTATTGAATAATGAACTCAGAATACAAAATGGCAGTTACCTTTTACCGTTTGGTAGTGATGAAGTATTTATAGACAAGAGTGGTGTATTTTTGGGGAGGCGACATGTGCTCCGAGATTGTAGCGGCAAGCATACTTGATTGTGGGAACGTGTCTATAACGGCCCCTGATTTGTAGGGATGTGGTTATGAGAATTGTTCAACCAAATACGCCGGCAAGTGTCAGGTCGTCACTTGTTGTCTAGGTCGAGGTCGCCACTTATGTAATGGTCGACCTGACTGTCGGGTAGAGCATGGTTCGTACCCGAATTGTAGTATGGATCATGAGGTCGGACTAAGTTAGGTCGGGACCTGGTAGGTCGGACCATGGGCTTAGTCGACTGATGCTTGAGATGGGCTTTGGGCCTTGTTCTGATTGGGCCAGCCCTATTGAGAATGTGACAGTCAATGCGGCCTGTGATTGGGCTTTACTCGTTTGGCCCAACTCGACATTTTTGGTATGTTCAGTATTCTATTTTAAAATGTTCATTGAGACAAAAGAAGTAATGTTCATTTTATTAACTTAAAAAGAAATTCTACTTTTTTAAAAAAAAAATTCTTCATTTCAAAAATGAATATTACTTTCGTCCCAAAAATAATACTACTTTCTATAAAAAAAAAAATGAACATTGCTTCCTTCGTCTCAATGAACATTTTAAAAAATATTTATTTTTTTGGATGAAGGAAGTAATGTTCAATTTTTTGGACAAAGAATGTAGTATTTTTTGCTATTCATTTTTGAAGATGAACATGCGGGCAGCCCGGCCCGGACCGCCAGAGACACGCCCGCGGACTTGACGGACAAGCCCAGCTTGCTGCCTACTTGCCCGCGGGCCAAGCCCGGCCCCTCACCGTTTGCCCGTCTGGCTGGGTTGGCGGGTTTGGGCAGGCTTTTCCATTTTTTTTTGCTGCCTACTTGCCCGCGGGCCAAGCCTGGCTCGGTCCGCACCATTTGCCCGTTTGGCTGGGTTGGCGGGTTTGGGCAGGCTTTTCCTTTTTTTTTTTTAAGCAAAAGGTGAAATGGGGTGAAGGGGATTTGAACCCTTGTGCTAGTGGGATGGAAATGGAATTAACTAGCTGCTGCTTACCACTTGGACACAAGCCTATTGTTGATAAGTATTCAAATGTTAAATATAAAATCTAAAACTCACTCTAACTAGTAAATTGAAATGAAATCTTAATATTTTATTAAATACTCAATAAGTATATACTTTATTTCATAATTTTTTTTGAAATAATTTTTTTTAAAAGAAAGCATTTTTAAGCTACTTTAATTAAATCGTCAATCAAATTACAATTAAATCGTCAATCAAATTACAATAACTTTTGTTTAAGTTTTTACAGTTAAATTTTTAACAGTTTTTAGAAAAAATAGTTAAATTTTTAACAGTTTCTGTTAAGTTCTTATTTGTGTATTAACTTATTATTTTTTTATTTTTTTTGGATAGAAAATACTATTTTAGATGTTTGTTAATACTGATTTTTTTTTCAAAAAATTTTATAAAATTTAAGAATTTTTAAAGAAATAAAACTTAACGAAATTAAAAGAAACAAAAGTATATAAACGAAGTACCGTCACGATACCCTTAAATTTTATTAATTAAAATAAAATTACAAGAGGGGGACAACCAACCTTACCCTTTTATAAATAAGAGGGGACATTTAGGAGCCTTAACTTCAATACTAACTAGGAAAACAATCTAGGAAAATACAAGAAAATATTAAACATAGTCTTAATTAAACAATCTAGAAAAATAAAATATAATAAAATGCAGCAAAATAGTAAACATAGTCTTAATTAAACTATCTAGGAAAACAAAACATTAAAATACAAATGATTTTCTCCGTTCATAGATTTGAAAACTTTCTAGTTTCCATCCAAAGTATAATCCCCATCAAGATTGTCTTCGTCAGCACTCGATTCGCTGTCATGTTGAAGCTCTCGATCATTCACTTGCTTCCTTAGAGATGCATCGTCCCAATCGGCAAGACAAATTAGCCGCTCCATGAGCTTCGGGGTTAGTTGATTCCTCGCTGGCGTAACAACTCTTTTAGCGGCACTGAATGCGGATTCTGAGGCTACCGTCGACACTGGAGGGGTAAGAAGATCCCGTGCCATGATGGAAAGTATAGGATAAACACTTTGGTGTGCTTTCCACCATTGGAGGATATCTAGGTCCTCAAAACTTGAATTGGAAGGGGGGGTAGTAGGTACTGGACAAGTATTGGACCAACTCATTAACTCCTTCCGTTGAAGGTCTTCCACTTCCACTTCCACTACGTCCACCCAATCCCTTCTTAAGGAAACCCCAACCAAATTTTGGCAACTTTGATTTTCCCTTTCCACTCGTATCGGCCCTTTCTTCATGGTTTGAAAGCTTTGCATTGTAATAGGAATACAAGCGGAATAAGAGGGTTTCAACTTCTTCATGTTTCTCCTTCGTCACTTTTTCTACTTGAATGGGGGAAAGATTTGGTCTCATGTTTTCATAAAAAGCAAAGAGCAAACTCCACATGTTAGTATGCTTGATCCTCGGATCCATCGCGGTCGCCATTAAGGAAAGTAGAGGGAAATCGGTGTAATACTTAGAAAATTTCTTTTCCATATCCACAACGGCATCTGCAAATATATTATGATTTCTATTGTTCACAATGAGAACATTTAGGCCATAAAGCTCACGACATAAGAGATGACTTGTGAGATAGTATGTTTCGAAAAGTACTTGGGTTGCCCTATAGAAGGCTGAAGCAATTCTATGAGTTGTGTTGCTATATCCCAATCATCAATACTAACCTGACGGTCAACTTGATAGATGCAAAATATTCAGTGATCACCACCCTAATATCGAGTGCACTCTCCAACATTGTATAGGTCGAGTTCCACTTGACTCTTCGGCTGTTTTGGGCTTCAAGAACTTCTTCCCCGCAGCATGACACATCTCCATATAATTGACTAGCCTTTGTCCACTCCCCTTTATGGTTATACAAGCTTGGTTAATGCTGTTTGTGGTGTAGCGTAAGGACTTAAGCAAGTCTTGAACACATAGGTTGAGAATGTGGCAAGCACACCTAACATGAAACAACTTGCCTTCTACGGGAGGAGTAAGGGATTGAATCATCAATGAGGCAGTACTGGTGTTATAGGTGGCGTTATCATATGAGCATGAGAAAATTTTATTCGTGATAACATACTCACCCAAAACATTGAGAATGTGATTTGTGCATTGCCTAGCTGTATGAGGATATGGCATGGTTCGAAATGATAGGATTCTCTTTTCTAACAACCAATCCTCATTAATCCAATGAGCGGTAATACAAGTAAAATTCTCGGCAGAAGAACTATGGTTAGCTTTCCAACCATCAGTTGTCAAGGAAATACTACCCTTGTGGCTTTGAAGAAGATTGGCTAGGGCAAGTGTTCCAGATTGAAAAAGAATTTTAATGTGCCTTGTGATGGTAGTTCGGGACATAGGTTCAAATCCGGGGTTGAGACTTTTGCAAACCCGATGAAATCTCTCATCACTCGAAACTGACAAGGATAATCGATAACTTACAATAAACATGGCTATGATATCAGCTTTGACTTTGGGGTAGGTGACATAAGGTATGTTCAGTTTGGTTTAAATTTTATCATCCCCGCCTTTTGCATGGTTTTCAGTGTGTCTTTTTAGTTGAGAGGTACCCTTTTTGCTAGGGCAAGCTAAGTGTTTTTTACAAATTTTACACTCAGCTTTTTCTTCACCATGATCATTGATAATCATGTTATAAAATTCCTCATACGTGGAAGCTTTAGGTTCCCTAGCTTTCTCCTTATCCTTCCCCCTTCCCTTCCCCTTTCCCCTTCCCCTTCCCCTTCCCCTTCCCCTTCCCCTTACTTACGTTAGGAAGACTACTAGTAGCAAGAGATTCACCGGTAACTCTTACATCATCATCTTCTTCTTCCTCCTCCTCCTCCTCATTATCAGCATCATCATCAATTTGATGATAATTTCTAGATGTGTTTTGATATTGAGATGGTTGGGAGTTGATGAGTGAGTTTTACACTCATCCATTGACTACTTTTTGAACTTATTATTTGCTTAATCCTTGAGTTTTGTGTGTTTAACGGATGTTTTTAGTGTTTTTAGTTTCAGTGGTTGAAGTGTGGAAATTGGGAACAATATGCGAATAAATCAAGTGGAACAATGAGATGTGGAAATTGTGGGACGGACTGAGTACAAATGGGCATTAACAAATGGAAGAAGGGGCCAATGCAAGCAAGGAGTGGCAGGCCAATGGTGAATATTGAGTTGGGCTAAAGGCAATTTGCAGCTGGGCCAAAAGAAAGAAAATGGCCCAACAGTCCGTCATTGTGGGCGGTCGCTCAGGTCGAGGTGGGCGGCCGCTCAGGAGAAAAAAATGTGAAGCTTGAACCTTCTGTTGGACTGGGCGACCGTGCAGGGATAGCTGGGCGACCGCTCACCAGCATGAGTGGTGATGACAAAATGTTTCTGGAGGACTGGGCGACCGCCCAGGGGTGTTGTGGGCGACCGCCCACGAGGCGTTTTGCACATGAAGACCAGGCAATTTGGAACGGCTGAGGAGTAATGGAAGAGATTAATTGTGACTGTTTATGGGGTTAATGTTGGTTAATTGCAGCATTAGTTTTTGGTGAACATGGGGGTTAATTTAAGACAATGGCTATTTAATTTTATGTTTTTTTCAGTTTTTGGGGGGAGATATATAATTAGGGCTTGTTAATCTTCTCCATAGTTAGTTAGTTTTCTGCAGAATATTTTCTTAGACATTTCTTGGTGTTCTTGCTTTCTAATGGCTAGCTAAACCTTTTAGTTCTTGGAATTGGAGGTAACATTTTATGTCTTAAGTTTTATTGTTCATCTTTATCTTAGTATTACTTGGGATAATCAAGTTGTTTTTAATGAAATTTTAGAACTTTTGTCTTGATCAAATAATTGTTCTTGAATTGTTTAGAATTTCAATTGTGAAACGCCAAATTTACAATTGAAATTAGTCTTGGCTTGATTTTCACAATTTGTTGAATCCTCGCCAAAAGATTCATAAGAATTGTGGTTTATTTTATGTTCTTAAGTTCTACAATGGGTTTCTAGCTAATCTATGAACGGGCCAAGGGAGTAGATTAGTTAGAAACACTTGATTGCAAATCACCCGCCAAAGTGTCCCAATCATATTTTCGTAAGAACAAAACCCCAAGTGTACTTTGATTGATGAATTATGAACCTTGAGCATAACTTGTGAAGCCAATTCCGGGAATTAGTCTCCTTATTATTGAACTCTTCTACAATCAAACTCTACTTAATTTTCGTATAAAATTTAGTTTTAAAACAAACCAAACAAATCCTTCACGTTACAACTTTTTGTTCTAGCAGTAATTCCTACACTTTAAATTTTGTGTCTCTGAGGTTCGACCCGACTTACCCTATTTACAAATCAATTGTAGATAGTTGAGTTGGAATTTTATTTTTGACGTTTTCGACGTTCGTCAAAATTTGGCGCCGTTGCCGGGGACTTGAAATTTAAAGTTGTTTTAATTATTTGCTATTGTGAATAATATTTTGTGTATATATATATTTTTTCTTTGTTTAGTGTTTTAACTTGGTGTCGCAGATTTGAATGTTTGGTCGTAGGTCACTACAACCCGAGTTGTTACCAATTGACCACAACATTCATCGCGTCAACAAGAGGAAGCACCGGAACCAAGTGATTCGGAAAGTGAATCGGTTTACTCTCAACAGTCCGAGATTTCCGATTCTGAAGAAGAAGTGAAAATGGCGGAACCACAAATGATGGGTGATTTTGCACGCCCGGTTATTGAACCGTCGCCATCATGCATTGTGCTCCCACAAGCAAAGAAGGAGTTACGAGTTGAAGAACCTCCATTTCAACATGCTCCCTTCATTTCATGGGATGGCGTCGGAAGACCCAATTACATTCATGAGAGAGTTTTATAGCACCGTGCAAGGCTTTCCATTAGGGCAACTAACCGAAGAGCAGTTGAGAATGAGGTGCTTTGCTTACACGTTGAAGGATGCAGCCAAGACATGGTTTATGGCACTTGCTCCGGCCTCTCTTAACACTTGGACGGAAGTCTACAACAAGTTCATGGCAAAGTTTTATTCTCATCAAAAGACGTCCGACTTGAGGTCCAAGATAATGTCTTTCAATCAAGAGCCGGGTGAAGCTTTTCATGAAGCTTGGGATCGATTCAAGATGTTGCTAGTCCAATGTCCTCATCATGGGTTTCCTTTAGCCCTCTTAAATCAGGCCTTCTATGATGGGTTGACTCAACAAGGTCAAGCCCAAGTGGATAACGCAGCCGGGGGTGCTATGGGTGAGAAGACTGCGGATGAAACAAGAGCCTTATATGAGAGACTTGGCATGAATTCGCAGCAGAAAAGTGTGAGAGGAGGAAGAAAAGGTGTCTATGAAGTTGAGTCCAATGATGTTCTAGCGCAACAAGTTTCGGCATTGACTACTCAAATGAAGAATTTCATGGGAATGATGACGGCTCAAAGTCAAGGGCGAAATCAAGGAGAGGGAAGTTCGGGCACGAGTTGTGTGATTTGTAACGTGAACTCCCATGATATTATGGGATGCCCATTGAGAGACCAATTCCCGGAATTTCTTGAGCAAGCAAATGCAATGAACACTTTTCAACCAAGAGTGAGGAATGATCCGTTTTCCAACTCTTACAATCCGGGTTGGCGGAATCATCCCAATTTCTCTTGGGGAGGAAATCAAGGACAGGGTCAATTTCAAAGAACAATACCAACCGCAAATGCAACAGTCGCAGCAACAAGGGCCTGCAAGGCCAAGTGTGGAGGAAACATTGCAGAAATTCATTCAAGCCGCCCAACAGAATCAAGTGATCATGGAACAACGAATGGGGAACCAAGAAGCTTCCCTGAAGAAGCTCGAAAATCAGATGGGTCAAATTGCCGAGGCACTCCAAAAGCACAATCCGGGTACACTACCGAGTCAACCGGAACAAGCAAAGGCCGTCACCCTGAGGAGTGGTAAGACTCTTCAGGAGGTACACTCTTCTCCTTCTCCTATAGATAATAACAAAATGCATGAGAGTGAAGTGGTGGTTGAGGAACGAGTTGAAGTGACTCCCGAGGAGAAACTTCCAACTCCACCTCTTAAGCCTTATGTGCCTCCTGTTCCTTTTCCCGGGAGATTGGTCAAGAATAAGGTCGAAACACAATTTAAAGAGTTGTATGACATGCTTTCTAAGGTGAATGTAAATTTGCCTTTGCTCAATGTAATTAAAAATATTCCTTCATATGCTAAATTTTTCAAGGAATTGAGCACAAATAAAAGAAAGTATGCCCCGAACGAAAAAATTGTGGTTTCGGACCAAGTTAGTGCTGTTTTTGAAAAGAATTTGCCTCCTAAGCTTAAAGACCCCGGTAGTTTTAATGTGATGATTTCTTTGGGGGACTCTAAGAAAGTGAGGGCAATGTTAGATTTAGGAGCTAGCATTAACTTGTTGCCTTATTCTTTGTTTGTGGAGCTTGGGTTGGGTGAACTAAAACCTACTACTATGACCTTGCAACTTGCGGACCGTTCGGTCAAATATCCAAAGGGAATAGTAGAAGATGTTTTAGTTCAAGTTGATAAATTAATTATCCCGGTTGATTTTGTGGTTCTTGATATGGAAAGAGATTCTAAAGATGTGAATGAGGTCCCTATTTTGTTGGGGAGACCTTTTATGGCTACCGCGGATGCGGTGATTAATGTGAAAGATGGAAGTTTGTCTTTGACTGTCATGGATGAAATTGTCAATTTCTCTATCTTTGATTCCATGAAAAAGCCATATGAGGTTAATGAGTGTTTATTTTGTGATGTTGCTGAAAATCCTTTGTTTCTTGAGCCGGATGTTGAGGGCTCTTTTGTTTCCGAGTATGTGGATGAGTTAGTTATGGAAGGTGTTTTTGATAAAAATGAGGCGAGGGCCATTCTTGCGAGATGGATGTTATGGAGGAAATTACTGAAAAGGTTCCTTTAGAATCTTTAGGTAATTTTAATCCTAAGCATTTGCCATCTATTGTCTCTCCTCCCGAATTGGATCTTAAACAACTTCCATCTAGCTTAAAGTATGCTTTTCTTGGTGCAAATGATTCTTTGCTCGTTATTATTGCTTCGGACTTAACAGAATTGCAGGAAAGAAGGTTGTTAGATGTGTTGAAGCGACACAAGTCCGCACTTGGTTGGAGCATTACGGACATAAAAGGAATAAGCCCAACCATGTGTATGCACAAAATCCATATGGAGGATGATGCCAAGCCAGTCCGGCAGAATCAAAGGAGGATGAATCCGCACATGCTTGAAGCGGTAAGAAAGGAAGTCTTGAAACTGTTGGATGCGGGTATTATCTATCCTATTTCCGATAGTAAGTGGGTAAGTCTGTTCATGTGGTTGCTAAAAATCCGGAATTACCGTCGTTAAGAATGAGGATAATGAGCTTTTGCCTACTAGAATGGTCACCGGTCAACGCATGGTTATCGATTACGAAAACTTAATGCGGCGACTAGAAAGGATCACTTTCCTTTGCCTTTTATTGACCAAATTCTAGAGAGGCTAATGGTCAAGAGTATTATTGTTTCTTAGATGGTTTTTCAGGTTATAATCGATTCCCATTGCTCGGAAGATCGTGAAAAGACCACATTTACATGCCCTTTTGGAACATTTGCATATCGGAGGATGCCCTTCGGTTTATGCAATGCTCCTGCTACATTCCAAAGGTGCATGATGTCGATCTTTTCCGAGATGATTGGTAGGTTTGTTGAAGTATTTATGGATGATTTTTCGTTATATGGTAATTCGTTTGATGCATGCTTAGATAATTTGACTTTGGTTCTTAAAAGATGTCATGTGATACCAATTTAACTTTAAGTTGGGAAAAAAGTCATTTTATGGTTAAGCATGGAATTGTGTTGGGTCATTTGGTGTCAAGAAAAGGGATTGAAGTTGACAAGGCAAAAATTGAGATAATATCTAAATTGCCTCCGCCAACAAATGTTAAGGGAATTCGTAGCTTTCTTGGTCATGCGGGTTTTTATCGGCGTTTTATAAAAGATTTTTCTAAAATTTGTAAGCCGTTAACAAACTTGCTTGCTAAAGAGACGGAATTTGTGTTTGACCAAGAATGTCTCAATTCTTTTAATTTGTTGAAGGAGAAATTGACTTCAGCCCCTATTCTTGTGGGTCCGGATTGGACTCAACCTTTTGAGATAATGTGTGATGCATCCGATTTTGCGTGGGGTGCAGTTTTTGGGTCAGAAAATCGATAAAAAGTCACATGTGATCCAATATGCAAGTAGAATGTTGAATGATGCTCAATTGAACTATACTACAACCGAGAAGGAATTCTTGGCGGTGGTATTTGCTTTGGAAAAATTCCGTTCTTACTTGCTTGGATCTAAAGTGATTATTTATTCGGACCATGCTGCATTACGTTATTTGCTGTCCAAACAAGATGCAAAACCCCGATTGTTAAGATGGATGTTACTTTTACAAGAATTTGACATTTCCATCAAAGACAAAAAGGGTTGTGAGAATGTTGTGGCGGATCACTTGTCTAGACTTGAAAAGGGGTGTGTGAGTGAAATTCCTTTGAATGAAAATTTCCCGATGAGCAGTTATTTGGTGTTAAGGATTGTGAACCTTGGTATGCCGACATTGTAAATTTTTTGGCTACGGGGGTTCTAAATCCAGATTTTTCAAGTCAAGAGAGGAAAAGATTTTTGTCAATGGTTAAGCAATATTATTGGGATGACCCATATTTGTTTAAACATGGTCCCGATATGGTTATTCGTAGATGCATTCATGAAAATGAGCAACAAAATGTTCTCTCTTTTGTCATGAATTACATTGTGGAGGTCATTTTAGTGGAAAGAAAACCGCTCAAAAGGTGTTACAATCGGGTTTCTTTTGGCCAAGTCTTTTAAAGATGCATACATTTTTAGTAAAAGTTGTGACAAAGCCAAAGAACCGGTAACATTGGTAAGCGGGATGAAATGCCTCTCACGAATAACTTGGTTGTGGATTTGTTTGACGTATGGGGCATTGATTTTATGGGTCCTTTTGTTGTTTCGTGTGGGTTTGAGTACATTTTAGTGTCGGTGGATTATGTGTCAAAGTGGGTGGAAGCAATTCCTACCCGGACTAACGATGCTAATGTTGTTGTCAAGTTTGTCAAAGATGTGATTTTTAGTAGGTTTGGCGTTCCAAGGGCGATCATAAGTGATGGTGGTTCTCACTTTTGCAACAAAGTTTTTGGAGCACTAATGAAGAAGTATGGGGTGAAGCACAAGGTTGCAACCGCGTACCATCCCCAAACTTCCGGGCAAGTAGAAGTGAGTAACAAGCAAATAAAAGCCATTCTTGAAAAGACGGTAAAGCCAAACAGGAAGGATTGGGCCTTGAGGTTAAATGATGCATTGTGGGCGTACCGTACCGCCTACAAAACGCCAATTGGAATGAGTCCTTACCGGCTAGTCTTTGGGAAAGCTTGTCATTTGCCGGTGGAGATTGAGCACAAGGCATTTTGGGCAATCAAGGAGTTGAATATGGATTTGCAACTAGCCGGTGAGCAAAGGTTACTTCATTTGAATGAGCTTGAAGAGCATCGGTTGGAGGCATATGAGAACTCTCGGTTGTACAAGGAGAGAACAAAAAGGTACCATGACAAAAAGATTTTGCACAAGGAACTTATTCCGGGAAGCAAGGTATTGTTGTTCAATTCAAGATTGAAGCTTTTCCCGGGAAAGTTACGTTCTCGTTGGAGTGGTCCGTTTGAGGTGGTGAATGTATACTCTCATGGAGCCGTGGAGTTGGTGAATCCGGTTACGAACAATAGGTTCAAGGTCAATGGACAAAGAGTGAAGCCTTATTTTGATGGAGCTTTGGGATTGAAGGATGTTGAGAGGATCGAGTTGAAGGATCCGTAGGCGTTGAGAAAGTCATTCCGTCGAGCTAATGACGTTAAACAAAAGCGCTGCTTGGGAGGCAACCCAAGGTAAGTAGTGTATTGTAATACCCTTAAATTTAATTTTTTCTTTGTTTTCATCACTTTGAGGACAAAGTAATCATTAAGTTTGGGGGTGGAGAGTTTTAGTTTTCATTTTATTTTTCATTTTATGGGTTGCTTTTCTTCTAAAAAAAAAAAAAAAAAAAAAAAAAAAAAAAAAAAAAAAAAAAAAAGAAAAAGAAGTTGTTTTTTTGTATCTCGGGAACGTGTCGAACTACGGTGACTGAGCCTATTGTTGTTGGGTAGTCCGCTCACATCAATGGGGACGTAGGGCGAAAGTGCGGTCAAAATATGGGTCGAATTGTAATGTATCAATGGATATTATGCTTGGTGTTTGTTTTTGTGGTGTTGTGCAGATTTTGAGACAAAGAAAAAAAAAAAAATCCCCTTTGGACGTGTGGGCGACCGCCCATGTCGATGAGGGCGACCGCCCATGGTTGATTTGCAAAATGGTTGAAGTTATCAGACCGATGGGCGACCGCCTATGGTCAAGTGGGCGACCGCCCGTAGCCGTTGGGAAATTGAAATGAACTTGTACAGTGGGCGACCTCCCGAGGTAGGAGTGGGCGACCGCCCACATTGGAAATGCCTAAAGGTTTGAAGCTGGACAACCTGGGCGACCGCCCGTAGTCAGTGTGCGACCGCCCACATGGCGAATCTGGCGTTTCAAAATTTGAATCCCTAACCCAACCGTCCCTTATTTTTCTCTCTCTCTTAAACACACCAATTATTCCCTCTTCCTCTCTCTAAAACCTCCGCCCCTCCCTCTTCATCTCTCTAAAAATCCTCTCCCAAATCACTCAAATCTTCTAACTTTCTTCCAAAATTTTTCTTCCCCACCATACCCAACCCCCCTTAACCAAGATTGAAGGCCCTACATCACCATTGTTGCAAGGATTTTGAAGAAATTGTATTGAAGAGTTGGCAAGGGTGGAAAAGGTTGACAAAGATTTGGTTTTTGAAGTCCAAAGCCAAGCTTGGGGTGGAAATTGTTGTTCAAAGAAGGAGTCTTCTTCCAAGTTTATCTTCATCTTTTCCGGCGGAATTCCGGCGAGATTCCGGTGACTTTTCCGGCGAATTTTTCAGGGCAAGTAAGGTTTTCAATTCCATTTTCTTAGTACCTAGTGTGGAATTTGTGGGTTTTTATTTAAAAAATGTCTAGAAGAAGAAATGCCCCTGTCCCGGAACCGGAGGTTGAGTTTGATGAAACAAGGTTTGTGAGTGCTAAAGCGCAGTCATTTTTTGAAAAATACTCAACCAAAGGATTTGCTGTGGAAAATGAATTTAATCCCGCGGAACTTGAGTTGGATGGCATTTTTGCAAATTATAGGCATTTAGGGTAACTTGGCGAGACGTCCTTCCAATAAAGGGTCGAAAGTATTGGTGCGGGAATTTTATGCCAATGCTTTTGAGGAAGGGCAAGTGAGGAAGTTTGGTTGGGTGAGAGGAAATAATGTGTACTATAATGCTGAAGATATCAATACCTATTATGGAATGGCATCGCCTTTGTTGTGTGTGATTATCACTCTAATGCACGAGATCATGGAATCGAATGTGGCGGGTAACCTTCATATGTTGGAGCCGTATTTTGTTAATATTGATGTAACATTGTTGCGGAATGGGAATGTGAAAAAGGCGCGAGACATGGATTTGAGAATGCGGGCTCGCACCGTTTTATTTGTGAGCGCATAATGCCCACTTCGCACTACAATGATGTGCATTGGAGGAGAGCATTGTTAATGAATATTGTGTTGACCGGTCAAAGGTTCAATACGGGACGGGCAATGTCAAGGGAGATAGTGAACACCATTAGGACTATCGGGCGATGCACTTTTAATTTTCCGTTGTTGATATACGGAATGATAGAGAGGAGGGGTGAGTTTTCCGCGGTTGAGGATTGTGAGGGACATCGTGTCAAGTGGTACAAATTGCTGTTAGTAAGAGGTCCCTGGTTGTTAAGGGGCATGCTCACTTACAGCCGGGTGAAGGTTCGTCTAGGGGAGTGAGAGGAAATGAGGAGAATGAAGATATGGAGGAGCATGAGTTTACTCCTACGGAGGCGGCCTATTATGTGGGAGGCCATGTAGATGCTCTATCAGAGGAGGTCAGTCAGCTCCGGGGGCATTATGAGACTATGGATCAGCGGTTGGGGAGGATGGAGTCGATGGCTACTGAGGAGTTTTATGCTGCCAGTATGTGGAGGCAGCGTATGGAGGATGCTCAATCGGAGATGTTCCAGGAGATGATGCACAGGCTTCCTCCTCCTCCACCGCCTCAGCACATCCCATACCAACCGCCACGATACCGTACCCCGGAGCAGATGAGTGGATGGGGTACTTGGGAGCAAAGAATAAGAAGAAAGAAAATCAAAGAACAACAACAACAGCAGCAGCAGGGTTCGAGCGGAAGTGGCTCGGTGGGTCCTTGGGACCAATTTTGGAGATAGTTGGTAGTTGAAGGTACCCCTTATCCTTTCTTTTATTTTGTGCATTAGGGACAATGCATATTTTAAGTTTGGGGGTGTGGGGTACTTTGGTTGTTTGTATATGCTTCATGTTAGTTAGAATTTGCTGTTTTGAAAAAGAACAAAAAAAAATTTTTGAAAGATGAAAAAAAAAAAGAGAAAAAGAAAAAAATAATTAGCTATGTCCTTTTTTGTAGATAATCATTAATATTCTTGGTGTTCCCTAATTGCATATGATGGATTGTGACCGTTAGGAAGGATAAATTGGGTGTAAATATGTTTATGCAAGTTGGTATATTTTTTGGTTAATTGTGTTATATTACTTAAGAGTTATAATTGAGTCATAAATCTCTTAGTTGTAAGTTTGGGCATTTGTGAAAGTTTGCTCCTTGTTGATAATTTTTGATCCAATTTTTATAAAGTTTAGAGTACACCATCATCTTTTAAGTTAATGAATTTATGTGTCAAATAGCAACACTAGGCAAGTTTTGTGAGGAGTATTCCTTGGTTGTGAGTGGAACCCCCCCTTGTGATCTTGAAAAAAAAAAAAAAAAAAAGAAAAAAAAAAATTTAAAATAAAATGAGAGCAATGGCAATGCAATGTGTATTCGGTGAAACCTCCAGACGTGTAGATTAATCGGTTAGGGATTATTCTAGCTTAACCAGATTTCTGGGTATGCAGTAGCGTTATGGAGGAAGAGCTTTACCGCCGTGATGGTCCGTAGCAAGCTCGATACTGAAATGGCTAACTCTCAAAGCATTTAAATAAATCTCTACTTAGTATTAGGGGCATGGAGTTCGCTGCTACAGTGTTCCCTACTTGAACGGTAGATGATTTTAAAAAGGTGCTAAAAGAATCAAGTTTGGGGGGGGTGTAGTTGTTTCTTGGGAGTATTCATGTTTTATGCTTAAAGTTGTTGTTGTTTGATAAATAAAGTCAATAAACTAAGAGATGGTTGGTGTACTTAGCTTTATAAATATGGATCATGGTTGTGAATAAGAGAAAGATGTTAATGCATAAAGAGATTTATGGTGCAATTATAATGGTTAAGTAATATTTTACAATTAACGGAAAATATATTGATACTTGCATTGTGAAAAATTTTATCCCGGTTGATGGTATTATGTAATATATGCAATTGTGGAATGCAAGAATGGAAGGACATAGTGAATTGTTTGTTAGAGTAGTTTGTTTCTAATTTTGTTTGTTTAGTTTGTTTTAGTGTTTGCTCGAGGACTAGCAAATGTATAAGTTTGGAGGTATTTGATGAGTGAGTTTTACACTCATCCATTGACTACTTTTTGAACTTATTATTTGCTTAATCCTTGAGTTTTGTGTGTTTAACGGATGTTTTTAGTGTTTTTAGTTTCGAGTGGTTGAAGTGTGGAAATTGGGAACAATATGCGAATAAATCAAGTGGAACAATGAGATGTGGAAATTGTGGGACGGATGAGTACAAATGGGCATTAACAAATGGAAGAAGGGGCCAATGCAAGCAAGGAGTGGCGGGCCAATGGTGAATATTGAGTTGGGCTAAAGGCAATTTGCAGCTGGGCCAAAAGAAAGAAAATGGCCCAACAGTCCGTCATTGTGGGCGGTCGCTCAGGTCGAGGTGGGCGGCCGCTCAGGAGAAAAAAATGTGAAGCTTGAACCTTACGTTGGGCCGGGCGACCGGTGCAGGGATAGCTGGGCGACGGCTCACCAGCATGAGTGGTGATGACAAAATGTTTACGGAGGATCGGGCGGCCGCCGGGGGTGTTGTGGGCGACCGCCCACGAGGCGTTTTGCACATGAAGACCGGGCAATTTGGAACGGGCGAGGAGTAATGGAAGAGATTAATTGTATTTGTTTATGGGGTTAATGTTGGTTAATTGCGGCATTAGTTTTTGGTGAACATGGGGGTTAATTGAAGACAATGGCTATTTAATTTTATGTTTTTTAGGGGAGATATATAATTAGGGCTTGTTAATCTTCTCCATAGTTAGTTAGTTTTCTGCAGAATATTTTCTTAGACATTTCTTGGTGTTCTTGCTTTCTAATGGCTAGCTAAACCTTTTAGTTCTTGGAATTGGAGGTAACATTTTATGTCTTAAGTTTTATTGTTCATCTTTATCTTAGTATTACTTGGGATAATCAAGTTGTTTTTAATGAAATTTTAGAACTTTTGTCTTGATCAAATAATTGTTCTTGAATTGTTTAGAATTTCAATTGTGAAACGCCAAATTTACAATTGAAATTAGTCTTGGCTTGATTTTCACAATTTGTTGAATCCTCGCCAAAAGATTCATAAGAATTGTGGTTTATTTTATGTTCTTAAGTTCTACAATGGGTTTCTAGCTAATCTATGAACGGGCCAAGGGAGTAGATTAGTTAGAAACACTTGATTGCAAATCACCCGCCAAAGTGTCCCAATCATATTTTCGTAAGAACAAAACCCCAAGTGTACTTTGATTGATGAATTATGAACCTTGAGCATAACTTGTGAAGCCAATTCCGGAAATTAGTCTCCTTATTATTGAACTCTTCTACAATCAAACTCTACTTAATTTTCGTATAAAATTTAGTTTTAAAACAAACCAAACAAATCCTTCACGTTACAACTTTTTGTTCTAGCAGTAATTCCTACACTTTAAATTTTGTGTCTCTGAGGTTCGACCCGACTTACCCTATTTACAAATCAATTGTAGATAGTTGAGTTGGAATTGTAGATGCACATTATGGGCTTGGGCCCATAATGTGCATCTTCATTCATTTTGAGTCGAAAGTAATATTCATTTTTGATATGATGGAAATAATTTTTTTACAGTAATACATTTTTTAAGTATTTATTTGAGAAGGAAAAAATAATATTTCCTTTTAGTTTTATTTATTAAGACATAATTTTAATATTTTTATTTTGTAATTTAAAATGAGACGAAAAATGAATTAGTATTGTGGTTGTGGTTAGTGTGTGTATCACATTTCATAGAAGAAAGTTAGAACTCGCTACTTCAAGTAGTGAGTTCAAATTTAGTTTTCTTTTTTTTTTTAATATTAAAATTTAAACTCGCTACATCGTGTAGCGAGTTTCAAAAAAATGATTTATTTTGATCAATAGTTTGTAATGATTGTTATTTTGGGATATATTTTTTTGAAAGGAAATATTTTGAAAAAGAAATCAAGAAAGTGCAGTTTTATTTTTGACCTTACTTTCTTTTTACTAAATTACAGTTCTCTCCCTTTTCTGCTCTGCTATTTACTCATTACAGGAAGAAAACAAAACTTGCAAGTTCTTATTTTTTATTTTTTTATTTTTGGTGAGTGTAAGCTACTTATATTTTGTTGCAACCAAAAGCTGGATTGATTGACTGATTGATCATTCTTAACATATAACCAAACTTAATTAACAGCTAAAGAATAACTTTATGAGACATTCTAATTTCTAATCATGCCAAAACCTATCTTCACCAATACATAGATCTTCCAAGTAAACATCAATATCATTCACCAATAATTTTTGTCTTTATTCTCCAATTAAAATTCTCATATTATTTGATAATAAGTGTATCAGTTAAATTGTCATCATTTGTATCGAATGTGTCTTATAATTGTTTGTACAATATACCATCATAAAATTACACTCAAATTATTACATCATTCAAATATGCATATTTATTTTCGAGTGAGAAAAAAAAAAGTGATACTCATTTATGATTTAGTGTAGTTTTATAATTATACAAGCAAAATATAAATAATATTTTTTTAAAAATACAATAACGAATTAGTTGTATTATTTATTATAAAGTAAAATGAATGTTTATTTAGAGACGATTGAGGTAAAATGTTTGGCCACTTTCTATATGGCTCCTCAGGCGAGATTTTCAATGCAAGAGAAATCAGATCCAAAATATCATAATCACCCCTCGCTGGCTAAATATTGAACTGTCCTTCTATCCAAAATTCCAGTCAGCTCTTATAACTGACAAACAAAATCAATTCGTCTATTATAATTAAAGTATAAGAGTAACTTTTTCAATTTTTTTCACAAAAGTAAAATAAATTTTTTAATATTTTATTAATGTTTACTCTCATATTAAGTTAAACAACAATTAGCTATTATAACTGATTTATAAGACTAATTCATCTTTTCATCTCTTATAAGTGACTTATAAGACGAATTTGTCTCTTATATTTACTTATAAAACATTTTTTTCAACAAAAAAAATCAATTTTTTTAATAATAACAACGAATTAATCTCATAATTTACACATTACAACTCTTATATAGATGAATTATAAGACCAACTTGCCTATTATAACTACTTCATCTCTGATAATTGACTTATGAGACAATTATTTTTCAACCAAAAAAATTAAAAATTTCAATAATAAATTTGAATTAATCTCATAATTTACACATTACAACTGTTATAGTTTTATTATAAGACCAAATCACCTCTTATAATTAATTTATAAGATCATTTTGCCTTTTATTAAAGTATAAGAATAATTTTTATTAAATGAAAAGAAAAAACATAGATCAAGCACAAATAACATTTCAAAATAGTTATACAAACAAAACAATCTCAAAATTGGACTCTTTGTACACCAAATTCACACTAGTAAATGTACCGAATTTAGGCTGTTTAAATGTAACTTACAATTTTATCAAATTTAGATTCAGGAATAGATACAGTTTATGGGATTTTACAAAAAATTGGAAAGATCAAGTGTTGGGGCAATACAGATTCATTATTGATTTTTCAAAAAAAAAATAGTTCTAATTTTTTGATACTAACAAAAAAGAAGTGTGACAGTTTGAACATCAACTTATTGCCCATAACCTTGCTAAACTGTTATTACTGATCTCATATCTCATGTTTACCCATTTTCTTACACATTAGATGGTGTAATTTGTGAGGTGTGGCAGTTTCTTTCTCTTTTTAATATACTTATGTGCTCAAAAGAAAGTTGCGTGTGTGGGAGAAATACTTTATGGAATTTTCTTGTTGGAGGATATGCAGGTTTTGAATATTTTAATTCATTTTGATAATTGCATTTATTGAAAAATGTTGCTCTGTGAATGCAGTATTCCTCTGTGGTGGTAGAGGCAGTAAAGACTCGAAATGTTGTGTTCAACTTACAATGGCCTACAAATGGCGGCCGCCTTCTCGTGGTCGAGTTTGTAGATCCTCATGAAGTAAAGTATCATTATTGAATCATCCTGCTGCTGGAGTTGGATTTGTGTCGTTGGCAGCAGGTGTTAAACATTTTTGTGGGATTCGACGAGATAATCATGGGTTCAATGTTGGGGGAGCTTTAATTCTTCTTCAATTCCAAAGTTTCCTGGCTCTGAATTTTCACAATAGCTTCATCATATCTGAATTAGGCTTTTAACAAACGGAGACATGGCCGGAGATGGTGGCTAAGCGACGAGCAAGTAGGAGAATGCCAGATCTGGATCTAGGGTTTAAAGAGAGAGGGAGAGAGAGAATGAGTGTGTGTGTGTTTAGACGGAGAAAGAGAGATGAATAAAATGACGTGAGGGGAGAGGGGGAGCCTAGTGGTGTATGGATAATTACAATTTGGGGAGAAGTCTTTATTTTGGATTTACAAAATAAAATAAAAATTAAAGGAATAAAACTGGGCAAGGGGTCCTAGGAAAATTTTTCCTAAAATATTTCAATATGCATTTGAAGTATTAAAAGGAGAATATTAATGATTGTTATGTAAATAAATATAGCCAAAATCTAGGGAGAAACGTGTTTCTCCATAATTTATGGAGAAACAGGTTTTTTTGAAAGTTTCTGGATATCCAGAACTTTTTGAAAGGATATTCAGAAATTTTTGTATTAGATATCCAGAACCTTTTGAAAGGCTTCTGAATATCAATATTAAATGTTCTGGATATCCAGAACTCTTTGAAAGTGATATCTAGAATCTTTTTAAGTTGATATCTAGAAAATTTGTATTACTCATGACCTTGCCTTAGCCCTTGGTCTTGGCCCTTGCCTTGGCGCAGCCCGTAGGCCTTGGCCTTTGGCCTTGACCAAGTATATATATCCAAAAATCACTAAAAAGTATATTCAGAAATTAAGAGAAAGGATATCCAGAAATTTTGTATTGACCATGATCTTGGCCAAATCTATAACCAGAAACCAGTGAAAAGTATATCCAGAAAACAGTGAAAAGTATATCCAGAAAAAAGTGAAGGCCATGACCAGAAAGTTGGTATGTGTTGTTCCCATTCTAACATAACTTCTGGATATCATGATCAACGGGTTCTGGATATCCAGAACCTTTGAGACTGACATCCAGAAGTTTTTTTAATGAATGCAAAAAAAAAAATTATAATTTTTTTTTTTTTTTGAAAAAACACGTTTCTCCATAACTTATGGAGAATCGCGTTTCTCCGGAGACCTACTCTTATTATGTTCACAAAATCTAGGGAGAAAAGCGTTTCTCCATAAGTTATGGAGAAACGGGTCCCGACTTGTCGCGCGACAATGAACTGGATATTCAGAACCTTATGAAAGTGATATCCAGAAACCTTCAAATGAATATCCAGAAACCTTCAAAATGTTTCTGGATATTCATTTGATGGTTTCTGGATATACATTTGAAGGTTTCTGGATATCCAAAAACCTTCAATAGCAATTTCTGGATATGCCCTAACACATTTCTGGATATGCACCTAACAGTTTCTGGATATGCACCTAACAGTTTCTGGATATACATTTCACATACTTCTGAATATGCACCTAACAGTTTCTGGATATCAAACCCAAAGCTTTTGGATATCCAGAAGCTTTGTTCTTGGCATTGGGTTTTTTTTTTTTGGATATCAAATGCAAAGCTTCTGGCTATTAAAAACACGATTCTCCATAGTTATGGAGAAACGCGTTTCTCAGCAGACCTACTCTTTTATGTTTGGGTTGATATAAGAACAAATATGGATTAATTCTCATAATTTATCTTTTATTCATGTATTGATTTCTTAACTTTGAGAATATGTAACAACAAAAATCATAATTTTGAGATTAATTATACAAAATTAATGTCAATTAATCCTAAGTTTCATACATGTTCTTTATATTTATATATTAGTTGTTGTCTCATGTTCTTGGCTAGTTAGAAGAAGAAGAGAAGAGTGGATATTAGTTTCTTAAGCTATAAACTCTAGATTCTAGGAACATCTCTTTTCTAAACATCCTTTTTGGTTCCTTTGAATATCTTTTTGCTGGTTCAAGCATACATTTAATTTGTCGGGAGGCTGAATTGCGAAGTTGCATCCGATTCGTACGTTTTATCCTATAAGACTAAAGTCCGTGTAATACTCGAGCACATTTAGAGAGGGAAACAAATTAGTAATAAGGAAATGTATAACACGGCTCGTACACAAGTGAATAAAGACGATTTTTATATGATTTTCTCTTTTCATGTTCTATTTTGTATTGTAAATTGTATTTCAATTTTATTTTAATCATTTTATATTGTGCTCATTATGTAAGATTTTGTCCAACAGTAACTAATTTAAATCTTCCCGTTTTTCTTTAAATTCAAAAAAAAAAAAAAAAAACTCCCTCTTTTCACTAGAAAAACATGTTTGACTAAATATACAAATTTAGATAGGGTCCAAGATTAAAATGAATTATATAAAAGATAAAAAGAATAAAACAACCTTACCCAATAAATAAGAAAAAAAATTCTTAAATAGTCAAAATGTGTTTGAAGGGAAATTGTGTCAAGAGATAAATCATATTTTTCTTTCTATTCCATTCTAGAATAATGTTGTGTTTCATATTAGTGCAGTTTCATAATTATACAATACACACACACACACACACACACACACACACACACACACATATATATATATATATATATATATATATATATATATATATATATATATATATATATATATATATAGAGAGAGAGAGAGAGAGAGAGAGAGAGAGATAGTGTGATTAAATATTTTTTTATTTGTGATAACCATTTGTCATATTTATAATAACTATCTACTAACTAATTAATACTCCACATTCTCTCTCCTGTATCACATTTTATACTCACAATATTTACTCTACTTACTACTACGCACACTACTTAATTTTGTGCCAATACCATACGGCTAAACTCGGTCCCATTGGGCCAGTTCTTTAGCAAGAGAGTGACAAAGGAAAAGTCCCATTGGGCCAGCTCTTTCAGAGAGTATAAAATAACGAAAAAAAAAAGCCCATAAAAATATTAATAAATTGGAGATGGGGTATCATTCCCCGTACACCTAGCATGCTAAGCAAGAGTGCTCTACCATATGAGCTACATCCCTTGTTCTCTAAATAAAATTTAGGCTAATTTTTATTGTGTTGAGTAAGGCGCTTAATGAGACCAATGGTGAATTGGTCAGCACCTTTCATCAGTCGCTCAATGCATTTGGTAACAATCTCTCTCTGAATGTCTCAAAATCATCTTACCGACTCTGCTCCATTATTAGGGACCTACTTGATGAATTTTCGACGATCGTTACACTCTCTAGGCCAGTTATTTCTCCTGAATTACCCAATTCTCAAATTTATCAATTGCAGGACATAACTCTTTTTGATTATATCAGGAATCAAAATTTGATAGAAGGAAATTACCATAATCTTGAAATTTCTTATCTACAAAATTTCGTTAGGGGAGGGGCTATTGCTACTACACCTTTTGCTTTTCCACGACGAAATTTTGTAACTTGACAAAATTATCCTTTCTTATTTTTGTAAATAGACATAATCATCCTTTTGTTTTATAAGGAATTAATGAAACATTCATAAGGGATTATACCACTACAATTTTACTTGTACACCACTACATTTTTAGGAAAAAAAATCTACTACATTTATGAATAAAAATATTAAATAATTATGATTTCCATCGAAGTACTTATTATTTTATACAATAAATAATTAACTTTTAATAATGATTTTTTTTTAATTTTTATTTTCAGGTTACTTTTTTGTTTATTTTATACCATATTTTTACCTTTTTTCAAAATAAATGTTAAATTATATTTGATCCATAATTTTTTTATTAAAAAAGATTTGAAAATAGTGACATATGATTAAAAATAATTATCAATGTTGTGAGCTTGACAACATGTTATTTACAATTAATCTACTTCTTAAAAGTATTTTTATTTTTACCATTATTTCTATATTTGAAGTACATTGTGAATGAGTAAGCATTATAAAAAAACTGAGACTAGTCAAAATAAAGTTTTAAGGAATTTTACACCAACAAATTTTATTAAACTTTAATTTTTAAGCTAAAATTGTGTTTGACAAATCTAAAATCTAACATTTTTAACTATATTTTTATTAGTAAAACTAACATTTTTACCTCGTTTTCAATTTATGACTTAAAACAATAATGTTGTGTGATTGAAAATTTAAATTGGTGGTTTGACAATTTTTAGCCATAAAAAATATTCATTTATAAGTTTACAAACAAAGTTTAAAAGTTAATGTATATTTTTATAATTTGAAATTCCATACTTTATTCACCAGCTTTTATAATATTCATTGCAACAATTAATGAAAAAAAATCAAGGTAAAATTAGTATTAAATTGAAGTAATATTTTTATAAATTTTATTGTATATAAAATCAACTTGCTTAAAGATGAATAAATCCTTTTTTTTACAATAAATTATTATCAATTTTATATTTTATTTTATGAAAAATTAATATGCTTTCATATTTATTGACATGATTGAAAATAGGGTTAATGATAATTTAGGGCCTGAAGTATATAGGCGGTACCACATTGGGGCCTGAAGTCTTAAAACTATCAATTTAGGGTCAAAAGTTACAATTTTCATCAATTTAGGATTTTTTGACGTTTTCCGTCAAAAAAGGTCGTTAAGTGATCATGTGCGATGCACATGAGATTCAGTGAGGGCATTTTGGTCATTTCATAGACTTCAGGCCCTAAATTGACAATTTTCCTATAAAATAATAAATAAAAATATTTAGTTTTTTTTTTACAAAAAATAATTAGTAAATTTAAAATATTGAAAAAAATAAAGATAATAGTTAATATGATTTAAAATAATTTAAGATATTAACTATTCTCCTTTTTTCTAATAATTTAAATTACTAATTATTTTGCTTCAAAAAAATTACTAATTATTTTAGATTGGATAATTTATAAAATATATAAATAAAAATAGATTAAATAAAATAAATATTTACAAAAATAATGCTTACCCAATATTTTTTGCATTTTTGTAAATAAGTAACAAAAAATCACAATAAAACTCAAATAAATCAAAAAAATTTAAGTCACAAAAAATCACAATGAAAAAGATAAAACCCACTTACAGTTTCTTTTTCCCTTCCAAAAAAAAAACAAATAAATAAATATATAAGCTTCAAAACCGCCGGATAGGAATCCCTATCAGAAGAGACAAACGACGGCAAATCATCAACCTTCATCACCGATGGTTTCCGGAATCCGATCGATGTCATCATCGCCAGAAAAGAAATCGTCATCAAGGGTTCCGACCCGGGTCAGTTGCAGAAACGGACCAAAATGCCCTCACTGATTGCCAGCGACGTACACTTTGAAGATGACTCCATCGTGATTGACGAATTCCTGCAAGACAATTGGGGCGATATGAAGCTCTTTTAACCCGTCTTCGTTCAAAACCAGAGACATCTTGTGGGAATTCAAGCTTCCATTAGCCACCAGCAGCTTGGCAATCACCGGGAAACCCAATTCGAAAATCGACGACAAAGACGATAGAGAAGCTGAATCGTGAATCACGAGCTGTTTGGGGATGGTGCAAATTTGGGTAAATTGAGGTGGGATTTGAAGGTGGGCAACGACTTGAAGCATGGTGATGCGGTTGTGAAGCTTTTCAATGGCGTAGGGAGGGTCAATTATCTTTATTTTTTTCAATATTTTAAATTTATTAATTATTTTTTGTAAAAAAAACTAAATATTTTTATTTATTATTTTATAGGAAAATTGTCAATTTAGGGCCTGAAGTCTATGAAATGACCAAAATTCTTTCACTGAATCTCACGTGCATCGCACATGGTCACTTAACGGCCTTTTTTAACGGAAAACGTCAAAAAGCCCTAAATTGATCAAAATTGTAACTTTGGGCCCTAAATTGATAGTTTTAAGACTTCAGGCCCCAATGTGATACCGTCCGTATACTTCAGGCCCTAAATTGTCATTAACCCTTGAAAATAATAATATAGAGGATAAAAAGTGTAAAACAAGCTTACCATTTTAAGGAAAATACCATAAATAAGAGTAAGTGATTGAAGGGCAATTGAGTCAAATGATTAAATTTTATTAATGAATGTAGTGGATAAGGAAAATATGTAGTGGCAATAGCCTCTCCCTTTCGTTAGGTGATGCAACTACAAGATTAGGAATATTATCTATCTTATAGCATGAAAGTGAGAGAAGGAAAATTCTTATTCCATGATCACTCTTCTATATTGTAAAATTTGACTTGTCAAATAGAATAGTTTTAATGGAATAAGGCAATAATATAATTTTCTTATTCTAACTTGACTTTGAACTTGATTATGTTATAGATATTATTAAATATCAGAAAGAAATTGACAAACATTATATATAATATATAAACTCCACTTAGAATCAATTGGTTTTAATGTGCAACCTCAGACTAGACTTTAAGATAGTATCAGAGCAGGTCCATTACGCGTGCAGGCCTAACGGCCCACGATGTTAATTCGTGCCACCCGATTAATAAGTCCACGTTGTAAGCTTTGGCAAAACCCGCTACACTGAGGGGGCGTATTAAAGATATTATCTCAAATCGGAAATTTACAAACCTTGCATATAATATATAAAGATCATGGGTAACTCCCCTTAGCACAAATTGGTTTTAAGGTGTAACATCATACTTTAAGATGGTATCAGAGAGGTGTCGATTACACGTGCAGGGCCCAGCGGCACGGTGTTCCTATGCGCCACCCGACGAATAAGTTCGAGTCTTTCTTGAACTCTCGTTGTCAAGCTCCTTACGTTGTAAGTCTTTGGCGAAGCCCCGCCATGGGCGTGTTACACTACCGTAAATGTGTGTTTTAGAGATGGAATCAATAGCGACGGACTTCATTCCGTCGCGCTAAATAATGACAAAATTAAGCTTTAGCGGCGAAATTATTTTGGCGTCAAATTTAGCGACGGAATTTAATTTCGCCGCTAAATTCCGTCGCTAAAACGAATATTTCTCGAATATTCGTTTAATTACCGCCACTATTTTGGCACTTGATTTACCGACGAAATATTCCGCCGCTACTTCTTTATCAGCGACGGAATTATTCCGCCGGTGAAAATATATTATTTTTTTATTTTTTATTGATCAGCGGCGAAAATTTTTCGTCGGTGAAAATCAAATATTTTTTTTTTTGAAATATTAGACCGACGGAATATTTCCGCCGCTGATAAATTAAAAAAAATTAATTTATCAGCGTCGGAAATATTCCAACGGTGAAAATAAAATATTTTTTTATTTTTTTGAAATAATATTACACGACGGAATATTTCCGCCGTTGAATAATTAAATTTTTTAATTTATCGCGGCGAAAATATTCCATCGGTGAAAATTAAATGTTTTTTATTTTTTTTAAATTAAACACCGACGGAATATTCCGTCGCTGATAATAAAATGTAATTTTTGATTATTTTTAGAACTAATTAACAAAATAACCAACTGAAAAACATTAAAATATTTAAGTGAAACGTTAGAAAATTGACTGGAATTTCAAAAAACTAACTGAAATTTTGAAAAACTAACTGAAAACGTTAGAAAATTAAATGGAAACGTTAAACCCTAAACCCTAACTCCTAACCCCTAAACCCTAAATCCTAACCCCTAACCCCTAACCCCTAACCCCTAATAACCCCTAACCTCTAAACCCTAACCCCTAAACCCTAACCCCTAACCCTTGAACCCTTAGCCCTAACCCCTAAACCCTAAACCCTAACCCCTAACCCCTAAACCCTAAGCCCTAAAGCCTAAACCCTAACCCCTAATAACCCCTGACCCCTAAACCCTAAACCCTAACCCCTAACCCCTAAACCCTACACTACAAGAAAAAAGGCTTTTTGTGACTGCTAAAAGTCGTCACATATGTGCGAAAAGCAGTCACGAAAAGGTAAGGCGACTGGGAAATCAATCGCCACGGCGCAAATAAGCGTAAACCCTTGTATGATAACGCTTAACGCGACGGGATAAGCAACACCTTAGAGACTTATTTTCCGTGACTGCTTTTTGCCGTCACGTAAAGAGTTTTTTAATTTTATTTATTTAATTAATTAAATCACAAATGCAATCACGTTAGCTAGTATAAGGCGACTGGGCATGCAATCTCGTTAGCTTGTGTAAGGCGACTGAAAATGCAATCACCTTTGCTTAGAGAAGGCGACTGGAAATGCAATCACCTTTGCTTAGAAATGGCGACTGAAAATGCAATCACCTTTGCTTAGAGAAGGCAACTTAAAATGCTATCACCTTATCTTAAAATGCAATCACCTTATCCCGAATGAAAATGACCAAACATGTGATTGTTTTGCCATCACATTAGTTCTTAAATGTTTCATTACAATAATATAATTATTACTACATAATATTATGAATTAATATTGATAAATCCACGAACTTTTCCAAAACTTAATTGAAAACAAACTTTTAATCATTTAAAACTAAATATATTGTCTCAAAATAACATTCATCATTACATTTAACAAACTATTCATGTCTTACTAAACTTGTTCAAGAACCATTCTAGCTACCATATTATGTTCAAAAATCAATAGTCTAAGGGCGTATACTCTTTCAAAAATCTGTCAAATACCAATCATAAATTAGTCTCAGACCAAAATAGTAATAGACCCATAAATTAAAATCACAAAGCTAACCCCTTTATTCACATAACTCAAACAGTGGCATTATATTTAATGCATTCACATCACTCGTACGCCTTGCATATCGCCCGCTTTGGGTGTCTAGGCCTCATCGTTCGTTCGCTTTCTTTACTAGTGGACTCAACTTCAACACAATAAATATGCATGCACAAATATGAATCCTGAAGAACATTAGCAAAAAGGTTATTGAACAATAAAAACTAAGGTTTTATTGCTGAGTTAAAATATTAAAAACAACAATCAAAAAAATTGTGACTTACATGATAGTAGTGCATAGAGATAGAGATTTACAACAATCTACAATATATGTAAGATTTCTTCAAGGAAAGTCTTTTTCCATGGATATTTTCAAATGGTTTAGAAAACGTGGACCATATCTAGACATCACACATGAGGCCAACTTGAAGCTCATTCCTTGCCCTAAATGTAATCATAATACTCACAAAAGTTCAAAGAATAAAAATCAAAACCTTACAAGATGCTTCTTTAAAACTATCAGTTGCATAAGAATTAAGAAAGAAAATGGTTACCTAGTTAACACTGCAGCATAAACATCAGTGCAAGATACAAAGTTAATGCCAATGATCAGTACAAATGCCATATAGATGGGGGCTAGTAAATCTCATTGCATAAAAACAGATTTGCAAGTTATTCATGTTGCATGTCATATTCTTTCCAAAGGGCAGGATGTACCATAAAAACAAAAATTACGGTACAAGTTTCTTTCCATAATGCTATTTCGTAAATATTTCAAGGACAAAAACTTGATTTGTCTATTCTAAGAGAAAGGGATTTGACCATGCCGTGAAGTACAAAGTGGGATCCGTGCAATGTAACAGAAAAAAAAAACATAAAATAAGCACATTTGCATCTTCCAGAAACTAGAAGCCGACCGGTAGTCGTAAATACCTCAAATGGAGACAACAACAAAGACTAGAAAGTTGAGGAGCCGATAAGTGATTTCGGCTAGAGACGTTAGAATCCCATATCCCTTTCTCCATTGTTCATTTATATGTCCATAATATTGACCTAAGGATGGCCGCAATGCCGGTGGAGGTGACTTTGAGAAAGGAAAAGAACTTCATAAAGACTTATATCGTCCTATAAGAACAAGGAACTAAAAGAAGGATTTCAAAGGAACCACAGGACTCACCGGTGGGGCGTTGAAAGTGTAAGAACCTGTTTCTACGGTGACTTTCTCGAGATGTGGATGGACAAGTGCGGCTCTAGCAACAAAGCCACCTATAGAATGACCCGGCCGGTATAACGCTTGCGGCGAATGGTTCCAGAGAGCACAGCACCTTCCTTTTCTAAATAATCACGAGATTGTCTATACTGATCCAGGATCTACAAAAAGAAACAGATGCCAGTTAATGGAACAGGGTAAATTGGGCTTAAGAAGAAGATAGTAAACAAGAAAGAGATATCAGAATCTATTGTTTGAAAGCACGCGTAGAAAAGTGGACATTGTAGATTCAACAAATATCTTGAAAGACTCCATTTTTAGCAGCTCAAATCAAAATTCCCCAACAAGGCTCCAATTAAGCTTTCATCAAAACACCGGCATTTTGCAGATTCAACAAATACCCAAATCCCAAAATACCGAGATCTATCTATAGCAATGTGTAGTTGCAATGTTGTAATATGACAGTTTCAACAACGATTAAGCTAGAATTAATAGAAATTTAAGTACATAAATAGCCTAGGGCCTGTTGGAATGAAATTAGGAGGCTACCTGAGAGAGAGAGAGAGAGAGAGAGAGCGAGAGAGAGAGAGAGAGAGAGAGAGAGAGAGTCACCTGACGCCGGAGAAGAACGCCGGGGAAGAACGCCGGAGGAAGAATCGCCGCTGGAGGAATCGCTGTTGCCGCCGGAGGAATCGCCGTTTCCGCTGAGAGGGAAGAGGAAGAGGAAACGAGAGTGAGAGGAAAAGAAAACAAAGGGTTTTTCTAAATCGCCTATGGAATAGTGGATGCTTTATCTTGAAAAAAAAATTTAATTGTGTAATTGAATTTTTTAATTTATTTTTATATAATGTGATTGCAAGGGCCACCTTTAAAAATAATTAAAAGTTCAATTTTTAAATTGTTTAATTTATTATTTTTATAAAACGCGATTGTTAAAGCCATCACCTTTGATAAAAATTAGAATTTCGCATTCATGGACTCACGTTGTCGGGCGCTAGAGGAAAAACATATAATGTGATGGCATCTGTGACTGCTTAGCCATCACGCTAGCCTACTGTGACTGCACTAAATGCAGTCACAAAGGCCGTCTCCTTATATACTCAAACGTGACTGCTTTTTTTGCCATCGCCAAAAGCAATCGCGAAAGACCAGTTTTCTTGTAGTGCTAACTCCTAACCCCTAAACCCTAACCCCTAAACCCTAAAACCCTATAGTGTATAATTTATTTGTTATAGGGTATAGGGTATATAGTATATAGGGTATGGTGTATAGGGTATAGGGTATAGGGCATAGGGTATAGGGTATAGGGCATAGGGTATAGGGCATAGGGCATAGGGTATAGGGTATAAGGTATAGGGTATAGGGTATAGGGTATATGGTATAGGGTATAGGGCGTAGGGTATAGGGCATAGGGCATAGGGTATAGGGCATAGGGCATAGGGTATAGGGTATAGGGCATAGGGTATAGGGTATAGGGTATAGTGTATAGTGTTTAATGTATAGTGTATAGGGTATAGGGTATAGTGTATATGGTATAGGGTATATGGTATAGTGTATAGTGTATAGGGTATAGTATATAGGGTATATGGTATAGGGTATATGGTATAAATATAGCGTATAGGGTATAGGGTTTAGGGTATAGGGTATAGGGTTTAGGGTATAGGGTATACCCTATACCCTATACCCTAACCTTTATACATTATACCCTATACCCTAACCCCTAAATCCTAAACGCTATACCCTATACCCTAAACCCTAAACCCTATGCCCTAAACCCTATACCCTATACCCTATACCCTAAACCCTAAACCCTAACCCCTAAACCCTAAATAATTCTATACCCTATACCCTAAACCCTATATCCTAAACCCTATACCCAATACCCTAAACCCCAAACCCTAAACCTCAAACCCTAAACCCTATACCCTATACCCTAAACCCTATACCCTAAATCCTATACCCTATACCCTAAACTCTAAACCCTAAACCCTATACCCTTATACATTTTACCCTATACCCTAAACCTATGCCCTAAACCCTATACCCTAAACTCTATACCCTAAATCCTAAACCCTAAACCCTATTCCCTAAACCCTATATAGATGAAAAGTCAAAAGAGGGACGCACTACCCTATATTTATTTTCTATTTTTTTAAATTTTTTTTATTGACTAGAAAACAATATTTTAGCCTTTGTTAATCAGTGGTTTTTTTTAGAAAAAGTTATATAAAAAAAGATAGAAAAAAACTAAACAAATGAAAGTATATAGAAGAAAAGTCAAAAGAGGGACGGACTACCATATATTTATTTTTTATTTTGTTTACATTTTTTTATTGAATAGAAAACAATATTTTAGCCTTTGTTAATCAGTGGTTTTTTTTTAGAAAAAGTTATATAAAAAAAGATAGAAAAAAAACTAAACAAATGAAAGTATATAGAAGAAAAGTCAAAAGAGGGACGGACTACCCTATATTTATTTTTTATTTTTTTAAAATTTTTTTATTGACTAGAAAACAATATTTTAGACTTTGTTAATCAGCGGTTTTTTTTAGAAAAAGTTATATAAAAAAAGATAGAAAAAAACTAAACGAATGAAAGTATATAGAAGAAAAGTCAAAAGAGGGACGGACTACCTCATTTATATTTTTTAATTTTTTTCTACATTCTAAAAGAAATTTAAAGTGTTTTTCATCTTTATGACTTTCCTCAAAATCCAAATTGAAATTGAGTTACAAATATGTGCCATTATTTAGGGTTTTAAGGAATGTGTCCCGATCTTGTGAAAATGGTAAACGGCTACCTCGTTTATTTTTTTTAATTTTTTTCTACATTCTAAATGACATTTAAAGTGTTTTTCATCTTTATGACTTTCCTCAAAATCCAAATGGAAATTGAGTTACAAATATATGTCATTATTTAGGATTTTAAGGAATGTGTCCCGATCTTGTGAAAATGGTATACGGCTTCCTCGTTTATTTTTTTTTTAATTTTTTTCTACATGCTAAATGACATTTAAAGATTTTTTCATCTCTATGACTTTCCTCAAAATCCAAATGGAAATTGAGTTACAAATATGTGCCATTATTTAGGGTTTTAAGGAATGTGTCCCGATCTTGTGAAAATGGTATACGGCTACCTCATTTATTTATTTTTTTAATTTTTTTCTACATTTTAAATGACATTTAAAGTATTTTTCATCTTTATGACTTTCCTCAAAATCCAAATGGAAATTGAGTTACAAATATGTGCCATTATTTAGGGTTTTAAAAAATGTGTCCTGATCTTGTGAAAATGGTATACAGCTACCTCGTTTATTTTTTTTTTAATTTTTTTCTACATTCTAAATAACATTTAAAGTGTTTTTCATCTCTATGGCTTTCCTCAAAATCCAAACTGAAATTGAGTTACAAATATGTGCCATTATCTAGGGTTTTTAGGGTTTTATGTGTCCCGATCTTTTGAAAATGGTATACGGCTACCTCGTTTATTTTTTTTAAATTTTTTCTACATTCTAAATTACATTTAAAGTGTTTTTAATCTTTATGACTTTCCTCAAAATCGAAATGGAAATTGAGTTACAAATATGTGCCATTATTTAGGGTTTTAAGGAATGTGTCCCGATCTTGTGAAAATGGTATACGGCTACCTCATTTATTTTTTTTTTAATTTTTTTCTACATTCTAAATGACATTTAAAGTGTTTTTCATCTTTATGACTTTCCTCAAAATCCAAATGGAAATTGAGTTACAAATATGTGCCATTATTTAGGGTTTTAAGGAATGTGTCCCGATCTTGTGAAAATGGTATACGGCTACCTCGTTTATTTTTTTTTGATTTTTTTCTACATTCTAAATGACATTTAAAGTGTTTTTCATCTCTATGACTTTCCTTAAAATCAAAATGGAAATTGAGTTACAAATGAAAGTATATAGAAGAAAAGTCAAAAGAGGGACGGACTACCCTATATTTATTTTTTGTTTTTTTTAAATTTTTTATTGGCTAGAAAATAATATTTTAGCCTTTGTTAATTAGTGGTTTTTTTAGAAAAAGTTATATAAATAAAGATAGAAAAAACTAAACAAATGAAAGTATATAGAAGAAAAGTCAAAAGAGGGACGGACTACCCTATATTATTTTTTATTTTTTAAAAAATATTTTATTGACTAGAAAACAATATTTTAGCCTTTGTTAATTAGTGGTTTTTTTTAGAAAAAGTTATATAAAAAAAGATAGAAAAAAACTAAACAAATGAAAGTATATAGAAGAAAAGTCAAAAGAGGGACGGACTACCCTATATTCATTTTTTATTTTTTTAAAAAAAAATTATTGACTAGAAAACAATATTTTAGCCTTTGTTAATTAGTGGTTTTTTAGATAAAGTTATATAAAAAAAGATAGAAAAAACTAAACAAATGAAAGTATATAGAAGAAAATCAAAAGAGGGACTAGACTACCCTATATTTATTTTTTATTTTTTAAAAAAATTTTATTGACTATAAAACAATATTTTACCCTTAGTTAATTAGTGGTTTTTTTTTAGAAAAAGTTATATAAAAAAAGATAGAAAAAAAACTAAACAAATGAAAGTATATAGAAAAAAAGTCAAATTTAGAGACGGATACTAAATCTGTCTCTAAATTTTAGAGACGCATGTTGAATTGCCACTAAATTAGAGACGGATTCAAAAATCTGTCTCTAAATTAGAGACGGGTTAAAAATCTGTCTCTAAAGTTTAGAGACGGATTCTGAATCTGTCTCTAATTTAGAGACGGATTCTGACTCTGTCTCTATTTAGAGACAGATACAAAATTCGTCTCTAAAATTTAGAGACGGAATCTTAATCCGTCTCTAAATTAGAGACGGAATCAGATTTCGTCTCTAAATTAGAGACGGATTCATATTCCGTCTCTGAATTAGAGACGGATTCATATTCCGTCTCTGAATTAGAGACGAAATCTGAATCCGTCTCTAATTTAGAGACGGAATCCGAATTCGTCTCTGATTTTTGGTTCTGTCTCTAATCTGTCGCCAAATTAGCTACAGATTCCGTCCGTCTCTAATTTTCCGTCTCTAAATCCGATTTTCCTTGTAGTGTACATCCTCAAGTAACTTCCCATGTAGGAAAGCTGTTTTGACATCCATTTGCCATATCTCATAGTCATAATATGCGGCTATGACAATTAAAATTCTAATAGACTTAAGCATAGCTACAGGCGAAAAGGTTTCATCATAGTCGATGCCATGAATCTGCCTATATCCCATAGCTACTAGCCTAGCCTTATAGGTGTGCACATTTCCATCCATGTCGGTCTTCTTCTTGAAGACCCATTTGCACCCTATGGTTTTTACACCTTCGGGAGGATCAATCAAATTCCAAACTTGATTATCAGCCATGGATTGTAATTCAGACTTCATGGCCTCTTGCCATTTTTCCGAATCAGGAGCGGACATTGCCTCTTGATAGCAAGTAGGTTCATCATTTTCGATTAACTCCACTTCATCACTTTCCGTAACGAGAAATCCATATCTCTCGGGTTCGGATCGTGACCTACCACTTCGGCGAAGAACTTGTGCATCTTGAACCGGTTCCACAACCCTTTGTGAATTTGGTTCAGTCTCTACCATTGGTTCAATGTCGTTTTCGGTTTCTCAAATTTCTTCGAGATCTATTTTACTCCCACTGGTTCCTTTGAGAAGAAACTCCTTTTCTAAGAAAGTACCATTTCGAGCAACAAACATTTTGTTCTCGTTTCGGTTGTAGAAATAGTATCCTTTAGTTTCCTTAGGATAACCCACGAAAACACATTTATCAGACTTGGGTGCTAGCTTGTTGGAAGTTAACTTCTTGACATATGCATTGCAACCCCAAATCTTCATGAAAGACAAACTAGGTTTTCTTCCATGCCACATCTCATATGGGGTCTTTTGAACCGATTTGGTAGGAACTCTGTTTATGGTGAAAGCAGCAGTTTCTAGTGCATGTCCCCAAAAGGATACAGGAAGCTCAACTTGACTCATCATAGAACGAACCATGTCCAACAAAGTTCTATTCCTCCTTTCAGACACACCATTCCATTGTGGTGTTTCGGGTGGAGAGAGTTCTGAAACGATTCCACAACTCTTAAGATGACTGTCAAATTCTTGGCTCAAATATTCGCCACCTCGATCGGATCGGAGTGCTTTAATAGTTTTGCCAAATTGATTTTGCACCTCATTTTGAAATATTCGAAATATCTCAAACGATTCACTTTTATGTTTCATTAGATAAACATATCCAAATCTACTATAATCATCAGTGAATGTTATGAAGTACCGAAATCCTCCCCTAGCATCGCTACTCATAGACCCACATACATCGGTATGTATGAGTCCTAATAAGTCGCCCGCCCTTTCACCGGTTTTGGTAAATGGGTCCTTGGTCATCTTGCCAAGTAAACAAGATTCGCATGTCTCATATGATTCATAATCATGTGAGTCCAAAAATCCATCTTTGTAGAGTTTGGAAATGCGTTTCTCATTTATATGGCCAAGACGACAATGCCATAAGTAAGTGTGGTTTACATCATTGGGTTTAGATTTCTGGTTAATGTTATAGACATCATTATCACGATTTTCAACATCAAGGATGTAAAGGCCATTGAATGAAATAGCAGTACAATAATGCATATCACTCTTGTAAATAGAAAATTTCTTATCACATATAAGAAAATTAAAACCTTCATTATCCAAACAGGAAATCGAAATAATATTCCTACTTAAAGCTGGAACGTAATAACAATTGTTCAAAACAAGTATTAGTCCACTAGGTAAAGTAACTTCATAAGTTCCTACAGCTAATGCAACAACTCTTGCTCCATTCCCCACACGTAGGTCCACTTCACCTTCCTCAAGCATCCTTCTGTTCTTTAGACCCTGCACATTTAGACAAATGTGAGTTCCACATCCGGTATCCAATACCCAAGAACTAGAAGTAGATAGGAATATATCTATAACAAAGATACCTGAAGTCGAAGCAACTCCTTTGCTCTTCTTCAGTGCTTCCTTGTATTTTGTGCAGTTTCTCCTCCAATGACCAATCTCATTGCAATGGAAGCAGACTGCGTCCTCTTGGGACTTGAGCTTAGCCTCTTTGGCTTTGGTAGCCTCTTTGGGTTTGGCAACATTTGCCTTAGGATTAGCAACCTTTGCCTTTCCTTTACCCTTGAAACCCTTCCCCTTGTTAACCATCAACACTTGATCGGCAGTTCTCCTTTTGACGATATTGGTTTCCGCAGTGTTCAACATTTGAACAAGCTCGGAAAGGTTTCTATTCATGTTCCCCATGTTATAGTTCATTATAAAATTACTAAAACCTTCGGGTAATGAATTCAATATCAAGTCAGTAGCCAACTCTTGGCTAATCGGAAAACTGAGCCTTTCAACATGCTCGATGTGGCCCTTCATCTTTAAAGCATGAGGACCAACAGCTTGCCCTTCACTCATCTTGCATAAGGTTAGGGCCTTGACTGTGTTGTACCTTTCTTGCCTAGCTTTTACTTGGAACATTTCCATCAGTCGATTGTTTAGATCAACTGTCCCCAAGTGCTCAAGATCCTTTTGAAGGCTCTTGCACATGGCGGAGAGCATGAGGCAACAAACATTAGTAGAATCACGCTTGTGCTTCAGATATTGGTCCCTCACTGCCCTAGTAGCATTGGCAGCAGGTTCAGGTGGAATAGGTTCCTCGAGAACGTACAATTTCTCCTCTTGCCTGAGAACAATTCTCACGCTACGGATCCAATCCATATAGTTTGTACCGTTCTCTTCCAACTTTTCCTTCTCAAGGACAGATCGCAGTGACAGATGATTATTGTTTGATGCCATTTATTCTACAAAAAAGATATGCATAAAATATGAGCACATATGAGTAACACATATTATATGAAAAGTATAATGCATTTATAACACATAAATGCTCCCACTAAATTATACACCTTCCAATGCAAATAAGCATAATATACATTTAATGGGCTAAGATCCAACTTTAATTTAATTTCAAGTTTGCTATGGCAAACCGCCCAAAATTAAATTAATTAGGTAGAATCATCAATCATATCACATATATGACTCTTAGATCTTTTATTAGATTTATTCAAGACATCATATGTCTAAGCGTATTTTAATCTCATCTTATGCCTTGGGTCCAAAACCGTTTTGATAACCCAATTAAGTTCATTCACTTTAAATATATAGGAATCACCATTTCCACATCTTGCTCGCATACGAATAGAATCAAAGTACCTTGCTATGGCAAGCCCACCCAAAACTATCCGAATGGTCTCAAGTGTTTTAATCATGAATTGGCATAAAGAACTTAAAAGTTAAATGAAGGTTCTTAAAAGTAGATTATAAGCACATCAGCAAAGATAGTCATAACTGTGCACCAGGTAAGTTCCCAGGAAGATAGGTGAGCCACAAGGACTACTTAAGTACCAAATCTCTCCTTTGTCAGAACTTTCCTAGACATGCACAATCAGAAATCAGCTCTGATTTGGCAACATAATCACTACCTTTTATAAACAATCAATTTCCTTTTAAATCTTGCGTAATATGACTTGTTTCTCATAAACAATCATAGACCAAAATCTTAATGTTTAAATCTAAACAATTAGGAAATTATGATATCATGTTTCAACTAAACTTCTAATTAAAATTCTTAGCATGTAAGAACATAGATCATGCATCGCAACAATTAATAAAATCATATTTTAAACAATTAAGCATGCATAAACCTTAGATTAATCTGGCGTAGCCCTATAAACTTAACTTCCATTAATTTATAGCATCCAGATTAATACTTAAACATATCAGATTGTAAAACACATTCACAAATTAGCAGGATTGTTCAACAAACAGATTCTGTCTAGATTGGGCAAGATTTGTCGCGTGACATAGACTCACAGAGTCACGATATGTCGCACGACCAAGAGATGCCATCAGCCTTGATCTGTCGCATGACATAGACCTTCTATGTCACATGACACAATGAAGCCAGATGCAGATTTTGCAGAATTTAATCAATTCTAAATCACAGAGCAATTAAATCATGCAAACGACTTTTAACAGATTTAATTCAATATCAATAGAATACGACTTAGGCATATTGTTTCAAAAACAATCAATCCATCGCATACCAAACATGCAAAAGAACATATAAACAATTTATATAACTTTTCTAGCATGTTAATCTAAACTTAATGATACGAACGGGGCTCTGATACCACTGTTGGGTTTTATGGGTCCATGCGCAGCGGAATTAAGCATCTAAATAACAAAAACCCAAGAGCCTAGGATCCGTTCTATACAATTAAATTGAATCCTATGAGATAGATGTAACCAACCTTTGAATGCTTTCCGTTCTTGAGCTATCGAACGATTCAATAATGTGATTTCAAATCACAAACTTCGTTCTTCAGATTGCTTGAACTCTAGGCCTTGATCGATGAACGAGCTAAGACCCTCTTTCGGTATCCACACCTTTGAATGAATCCAAGAACTCTTCTTGAAGATTGCTAGATCAAAAACCTTGGAAGAATGTTGAGAATATTGTGTTTTCTTTTTCTAAATTTCGGCTAACTCATTAGGGTTGACAGACTCTCATATTTATACTACATTAGTATCCATATTAGAGTCCTAATCAAATTAGGAAACAAGTCTGTCAAACCGCCTCAGGACATATTGTGTCGCACGACCACACGGGGCATATAGCCTTGATGTGTCGCACGACCATACATGGTCAAGTAGGAGTTCTCAATCATTCTTCCCTTGGTTTATAAAATTCATTCTAATTGTGTGTGACCGAATATGATTATATTATGTTGGCAATGAGCTCGATCATATCGACCCTCATAAGACATAAGCGGACTCTAGCAAGCCGTTATGTCTATCCAAATAATATAACGTAAGAGTTCACGTTTCCAATGGTACACTTCCATTTCTCCCTTTGTCTCACGATGTTATATTGAACACAAGTCATGGTCTACGTCAACTTGTACTTTGTTCAATGCTTTCTCGATCTTGAGTATAATGATAATCCAATCGTATTGGGGTATGGCCATACACTTTCATCATTATTACTCATCGAGAGGCCCAAGCAAAACATCTCTCTTCCGAGGGACAAATTTCATCTTGACTTATCATCCTTCCCATCATGAATCCGATCATGCCAAAATTAGCCTTTATAGATATCGTGTTAAGATACCGTTTGACTAAAATCAAACATGACTTTCATCATATGTAAGGTCATGATAGTCTCAGGTCTAGGAACTAAATGAAGTGATCATATGAGATTTAATTATGACATTTGACCATGACATAAATCTCATACGGGTCAAGTCCAGTCACTTGTTCTCTAACAAGTACCTATAAATTTAATGTGCATCTCTATGCAAATAATGAACATTTCATATAATAATAAATAATTTCAACACATGAGTCTATCAACCATAGGCCTAGGGCATAACACCAACAGAATTTGTGACGGATTTTGACAGAATCCTACTTTGACTAGGAAATTGACCTATTTTGGCTATAAATCAGGAATCGCTCCTCCCTTTTACTATATAAAGGACCCCTAAACTAGTTTTTGTTTTTGTTCTGATATCTCCTATCATCTACCTCCCTTAATACATAGTGTAGGCAGTGGCGGATCCAGGAAGTTATGTTAGTGTGGGCCAAAAAAATTTTGGGGACTGATTTTTGTTGCAAGACAAGGGAAAAAAAATTACTACTCTGGATTAAAAAAAAACTACTATTTTGGATTCCACTACTAATTATATTTCACATTGCAAACAACTAACAGAATGATAGGCTAGAACTTTGGCTTTGTGACAAGCAGCTGATTGAACTTTAAATTCAGATGCTTGAACAAATGACTGTGATTGCTCTTCACAATTAATCGGCTTGAAAAATATTTTCATCGCCTCGATTACTATTGTAATAATAAGAATGACAAAATAAACAAAATAAAATGTTGTAGCAAAGATTTAAACACAAAAAATTGATAAAGTCTATAGAAATCAGAATGTTATAGAACATATTATCACATAAAATAGGCAATATAGAAATCCTACCAAGGTGAAAATAAATTCTAAAAATAATAAGGTGTATTTCTAATAGGATGAGATGTACCTTTTCTTTTTTCAGAATCTGAAGGATGTTTGAAGCTCAGTTACCCCTTAACAATCATCTCTAAGTAACCCTAAAATCACAAAATTGACCATCAAAATTAGAAACTTGAGTATAATTAAAAAAAAAAAACTCAAAAGAAACCCAAGATAGTTATAAACTGATGATCAAATCCCTAAAATTTTATCACCAAATATATCTAAAATTACTCATTGTAATCGATGTAATACACAATCAAAAAACAAAATTGAAATGAATTTTGAATTACCTTGGCTTTTTGAGCAGTAATCAAATCAAGAAGAATGAAAATTTTGGAGGTTTTAAGGAGAGAGCAGTAGGAGAACCGGAGAAGAAGGACAGAAAGATAACGAGAGAGAAATAAAGAGCGAACAAGAAGGCATCAGACTTAGAGATCGACGAATTTCGATGATCGCATATGTCGATTGCGTAGGTGAAGATGAGGGCATAGCACATAATTGTTTTCTGCTTAGTTTGTGTGTGGCTTGGGTTTGATTTTGTGTGTTTCTAATTTGCTTGACTTCTTTGACCAGAACATTAATTTTTATTTTTATTTTTAACTGAGTGTTGGCCATGGCCCACTTTGGCCTCTAAGTGAATCCGCCGCTGAGTGTAGGTTTCTTTATAAGATTGAAGTTTTAATTCAAGCTTTTTATTATTTAATTTTAATGGCCCTTTGAGTCTAAATTTATTTGATTAATGGATTGAGATAAGTAACAATTGGATCTTTATACTAGGATTTTAATTCTTCCTATCTCTTTCTTATTCTTGTTATTCTCAACATTCTTTAATATTATTATTTGGCTTCAGTTGTATGATTAAAATACTTTTGACCATTGAATTTATTTTGGTATAAATCGTTTCACCTATATAGATGATTTATACGTTTACCATTGTTGAGAAGAATGAATTTAATTGATTAATAAACTGAAATCAATGAATCTAGATTCTTATAATATTGTGTGTTTTAACTGAATCTTTAGAATGTTTATATTGACTTCACGGAATATATAAACAAGATATAGATATTATGGTTTTAATGTTTTTATCGACTTCACGAAAGATACTAACATATTAATTCTAGATTTTTGTAAATGAATCCAATAATGAGATTGAATTCTTTTTACCTGATTTAAAAAGCATAAATAGACAATTGTTATGATACCCAATCCATGAATCTCTTGTCTCCTTGATTTCTTTAATTTGCTTTATTTCTTGCTTTTTTAGGATTAATAATCAAACAAATCAAAACCCCTTTTTCTTACTTCTTGCATTAATAAAATAAACTTGTTCCACACTCGTATCTGTGGATTCGACCCTTGCTTTGTGCATATTACTACATTTGTAACTAGTGCACTTGCTAGGTATTTATAATAAGAGGAAGATTTCCTGCATCAAGTTTTTAGCGCCGTTGCCGGGGACTTGTGTTAGAACAAGTTAATTTTGTTAGTGTATTGTAAATAATTTTCTTTTTTTATTTTCTTTGTAGTGTAAATAGTTTTCGTTTATTATTTTCTTTTTTTTAGTTGTTTAAAATTAAGGTGTGAGATACTTTTGAGGGATTTATGAAATAAGCATCGATGATAAATTGGCATATCTAGAAGTGAGCAGACAACTAGGCGATTTATCTAAAAAATTAGTCATTCTTGCCGCACAAAGAAATATTGTTAATTATAATGTTCAAGAGGCATGTACTAATTCTTGTGTTTATTATCATACTACTACTAATTGTCCGAATAGGACATATTTCCCTGAGTATTTGCCACAGGTACAGGAAAGGGTCTCTTTCCAGACATGGCAACCACAATATGATTATTTCCCTAATTTATATAATCAAGTGTGGGAAAAACATTCAAACCAGGCTTGTAACAGACAGGAGTCAATGTATGAGCCACCTTATGAGCCATCATATGATCCATCTTCACTACAAACTGAAGAGCAACCTTCAACCCTGATTTTGACATTGAACAATAATGAGGAAGTGGTAGCTTATGATACAACGTGTAAGCCGTGCTACTTTAATGATTTATCACCACTACAAGAAAGGCAACTTTTGGAGAACACAAAGGAGAATTTTGTCAATGAAATCTCCAATTATGACTCTAAGAACGAATTACCTTGTGATAGTTCAAGTTGGTGTATGGAGAAAGTGGAGATTGTGGATGAAAGATGGCATGATCAAGTCATTGATGAGTTTGTGTTTACTCTAGAGGGTGGTGAGAAGAAGGAGAGTGGGGATGTTCACAATGATGATTAGGACCTTCAACCCATTAGCAATTACGTTGAAAACATTGAAATTTTTATTAAGCCCCCTTTTTCTTGTGAGAATGAAGAATGTGGTAAGAGGCCAAGTTGAAAAGCTCAAAAAGAGCAAACGTAAACAAATTCCTTGGGAACGAAATGATCATATATCTCGAGAAATTTACATGAGGCTTGATCTGAGGACCCGCGAAACTGCAAATTGGGCCAAAGAACGAAAAGTGAAGTCCAAACGTTGACAACGGTCGGGATAACGATCTTAACCAAATTCGCTTATTGGGAGGAAACCCGAGTAGGTATGTTTTATTTGCTTTAATTTATTTGTTTTATTGTGTCATATCATTCTTTGAACCCAAGGCATATTTTAGTTCTCTTTGCTATTAGGACATAGCATATTTTGAGTCTGAGTTTGTGGGTTATAGGGGCGTGTATATAGTGTTCCCCTCCAAAAAAATAGAAAAATTTTAAAATTTTGTTCTTTTCATATTTTGAATTTTTGGCAAGAGTCGATGATGATTTGAGGTTAGTTTAGTTTTAAAAATCTTGATTGTTATTATCAATACGGGGATATAATTGCATTGAAACATGTAAAGTATGATTGCTACACCTTTCACTTTCATATTTATTTTCTTGATCATTGTTACCAATTTAGGAGACATTTATATGATCACTTTGGCATTCTCGGGATCCCTACAACATGTTTGTATGACTTTCAATAGCACATCAATTAGGCTATTCGGGAAGTGATATTTGACTATTTTCTTTGAACCCAATTTTTGAGCTTTTAACTTTTTCGTCAAAAAAATCCGCTAGAACCCCTTTTGAGCTTGAAAAAAAAAAGAATGAAATCTCTCACAAATTGAGAGGTTATCTTAGACCACCATTCGCCTTCTTTTGTATCCTCATTATCCTACCATTATACACTTATACACTATTTTCTCACATTTTCAAAAAAAAAATAAAACTAGGGAAATGAATGAGAATTATGGGAGATGTTTGGAAAATTAAGGGTGGAAAGTGTTCATGAAAAGAAATAAAAGAGTCATGTTATTTATTGAAAAGAGGGGATTGAGCAGAGTATCTAAATACACATTATTCGTGATATATATATATATATATATATATATATATATATATATATATATATATATATATATATATATATATATATATATATATATATATATATATATATATATATGCATAGAAAAGAAAAAAAATTGAAAGGAAAGCCTTGCCCTCTTTTATGTTGAATTGGAAAGTGACCAAAAATAAAGAAATGTGATCAACCGCAAGTGTGAAAGTATGCAAAATTATAAGTTTGGGGGTTTAATCAATGGGTTGGCATGGAACGCAGTGATAAATTTCAAAGTAAGGATGTCTGATGAATACTTTCTAGTTTCACTTGCTTGACTTCGTATGTACGTACCTTCTTTTGTAACCGTGATCCTATCCCTCGTTTTTCGCGATACATTACATGCAATAAAGCCATATTTGATCACTAAATAGTACCCGAGTTGACAGTTGTGTTTAAACATGCATATAAGTGGCCTTGTTTAGAAATTTATCTTATTATCATTGATTTAAAATATGACACAAGTGACCATATAAAATATCTTTTTTTTTTTTTTTTTTGTAAACAATGATCTCCCATATTTCATTCATCTTTCATTATGTGGTGAATAATTGTAAGTTAGATACATTCATTTAAATATAATCTCATATTCATGAAAATACTTGTAGATTATGTGTGTTGAAGATATGAGAGTTGTTTGGCCAACAATTTATTATATGAATTGAACAATCCAAAAAAATTAAAAATTATTTGTTTTAATTAGTTAGTTTTTATTTTGTTTTACTCGATTACGAGCAAAAGATAAGTTTGGGAGTATTTGATGGATGTGGTTTTACCCATCCAAAATATATGTTTCCTAGCTTATTTGGTGCTCAAAAATCAAAACCTTGGAAATTTATTGTGTTTTGTTAGTGTTTTGAAAGTAAAGGGGTTGAAATGCAGTTAGGAAGAAAATGGAGGATAAAAAAATTATTTTAGAAGTTTAGGGACCAAATTGCAATTATGAAAAATAAGGGAGTAAACTGGCATTATAAAGTTCAGGGGCCAAATTCCAATACAGTGGAAAAGAAGGGGCTACAACTAGAATTTTAGCCTGACCGGCCAAGTGCAAGGCCGTGGCGAAGAAAATGGGGCCAAGGCATGAGCCAAGAGCAGTCGAGAAAACAAGGTCGTGGCCGAGGAAATAGGGCCATGAATGGAGCGACCGTGCCGCAGGCTGAGCGACCGCGCCATTTTTGTAGAAAAACAGGGCGACTACGCAGCACATGGCCGAGTGGCCGCGCCCATGGCTGGCCAAGGGTTTCTGACGAAAATTAATGACGAATTTTGTCCGTCACAGATTTAAAAGGTGTTTTAAACAGATTTTGCTATAGAATTTGTGACGGATTTTGACAGAATCCTAATTTTACCAGGAAATTGACCTATTTTGATTGTAAATCAGGAATCACTCCTCCCTGCTAATATATAAAGGACCCCTAATGTCACGACCCTAAACCTAGGCATTATTTTGATGCATGCTTGAACTAGTATTTATGGCATGCGTTGCATATCATTTAATGCTTCGCATTTTGTTTATGGTAATTATGTGTTAGTTTTACATTTTGAATAATTTAGTTGACATTTTTAACTATGTTAATAAATTAAATTTAATTATTTAATGTCTAAATAAATCTAATAGGAGTTGTGTAGCCAAAGTAGTAATTGTTGAAATTTAATTAAAAACCTATAATATATTGAGGTGTTAAAGAGTAAAGATTAAAACTTAAGACATTTATTTTCAATAACTCAATTCAAGGAGCCTAAATGAAAATAAGTTAATGTATATCCTCAAGTTGAAGCTTCCTAATTCAAGGAGATCAAAAACCTCAGCAACATTTTCGTATCCTCTGTTCTTCTCCATTTCTCAACCTTAGGTTTTCATTTAAAAGAAAAATCCACCATAAATTCATCTTTTGTCCGTTCTTCGACCCGTCTGCGTCTAAATATTTGGGAAGCGGAGTAGATCATTTACATCCGATTAAAGTTTTCACATTTTCGTATTATTTTGGGAGTAAGTTATTATATTTTTCCTTCAATGCATGCTCATTTGATGTTTGAAGTTAGATTTATGGAATATACATGTTGCATGTGGTAATTGATCATTTTTCTTGAGTAGGAATGAATTGAAATGGACTTGGGATGAGTATAATGAAGTGTTGGTATGGTGGTTTTAGTTTGAGGTAAAAGTGTAAGTTTAAGTCTCTTTGAATTGGAAGATTTATTGAAGAACAATAGAGATTATATTGACTTTAGACATTGGAAATTGACTTTCATCTTTACACATAACTGATAGAGTACTTGGTGAATAGTATTTTCTTTTGTTCAGTTGCATTGGATTTTTGATGAAAGATTTTCAGTCATTCCTTTTCTTATATCAGTATTCCTATATTCCTAGTGCAGGATAAAAGTGTTGTTATATTCTTAGTTTTACCCAAGCTTTAAGATTTCTTACAAGCACAAATAATGATTTAAAAGGAAGTCTGAAGAAGCAATAACAATTGGAGAGATTTTTTTCATAAGGTCACGAGTATGTAAATGTTAGTACCTAAATGATGCTAAGGTTGGGCTAGTGCTCTTGTGGCAAGCACAAAGCAGTTGAGAGGGAAAGGATATCTGTTAATTCAGGTGATCAGCTACCTTTACTGCGGTAGTGCTGATCTCTTGTTGTTGGCAGCTCTTTATTGGAGTCCTCGTGTATCCTATTAGATATACTTGTTGGCCTACCCACATTGTCAATCATGAAAATGACTACATTATTGTTTTGTGAATAGTGGTAAGACTTGTGCCCATTTTCCCAACAGGGATGTGGTTTATTCAAACGTTTAGCTCTGGCTTCTTGATATCATGAAGTTGTGTATACCAAAATCTATAAGCTTGTTGAGAAGTGGTTGGTGGAGGGATATGAGTATGGGAAACTTTGTCAGAGTCTTATGGTAGAAATGTGCAGTAGAAGTCAATAAGATTTCCAAAGGTCTTTGGTTGAGTGGGAATGGTTTGAGGCAAATTTGGAGGTGTTATACTGAAGTTAGGGATATGGTGTTGTGTTTTGAGGTGAATGGGTAAGGCTAAAATGAATTTTTCCAAGCCTTGCTGATGTTTCAAACTAGTTCTGATTTTCTGCTTAAGGGAATGACTCGTGCCCCTTGTCACGAGTCATCCCTGAAATTGTCAATGGCTTCACTGGAAAGAGATGTTACCGTAGATGTTACCCAACACCTTGGATAACACACTGATGGACAACACACACACACCAATTTAAATAGTTTGTAAAAACTTTGTGCAGCGGAAATAAATAACACAAGATATAATTTTCTCAAGTTATATAAATATATAACTTGAGTGTGCCTAGATGGCGAAGACTTTATAATCAATATAGAACAATTACAAAGCCGAAAGTTTCCTATTGCTAATACAATGATAATGCTCTATGGAACTAAATGAGACAAAGCACGAATCCTATCCATAGCCAACACTCTCTTAAACACTCAGTGTTTAAGCTAGAATCACAAGGGAGGAAGGATTATGCGAATCAAAGAAATTTGTCTCTCTTGTGCTAAGGTGTGTGTGTGTGATATTCGGTATTTGGCATACTTCAAATGAACCACACCTAGCCTATTTATAGCATTCAAATGCCTTGGAGGCTACTCCAAAATAACAGCCTTGGACCTTCAGATCATGTGAGAGGAGTGGAGAATATTATTGGCTTGAATTCCTCTTCATGCGCCAACTCCCTTTAAATGTAGCAACCGAAATCTTGAAGCCCAAGTCCTTGCTTTATCACCTTGTACTATCTTGCTTTCTTGACATTGTACTCTTCTAATAATCAGCAACAACTCCAAGACTTGGTCTTCCCACGTTTTCCTTTTATCAACAAATAATATGGACCAAGCAAAGTTTATTCGTAAATCTTCATTTACGAATAACTCCTTCAACAACTTCTTCCTTGTCTTTAGCAATTAATCCAACCATGTATTAACCTGAAATATGGACCAACAAACACATATATCTTGCAAATAATATTAGACATTAGGATATAAATTAATATAGAAAGAATTATTAAATTACAACTCATTCCAGTTCGGGTAACACCCAACTGCCAGTGATAGCACCTGTGGTAACACCCACAGTCTGCATTAACAATCTCCCCCATAATTTATAATTTCTTTCCAAACTCTACAGTGCTGATCCCTGCAAGATATTGTTAGCCATACCAGAGTAACTTCCATAGTTATCAACTCCCCCATAATCAAGGAATTAACAACCACAATGATTTATCACAAAAATACTAGTTATTAAAACATAATTTCCAAAATAAGTTTTCCAAATAACTAGCAACCTATAGTACCAAAGATAAACCAAAGTTACTAAGCTACTTCAAGTTCAAACAACCCTAAAAGTTTAAAACCAAAAGCAAATAAAACAAACCACCAAAGTATTTAAAACATGTATCAAATAAAAACATAAAAGTAAATTGTTTTTCAACCACCAAAAAAATGCCATAACCATAAGAGCGGCAACATCAACCTTCAGGCGATGTATTGTACTCACTCTTCTCGCTCATCATCAGCTTCTTCTTCCTCCTGTTCATCCCCTTCTTCATCTCCAGCATCTAAGTCGGCACCATCGCAACATGTGCGGCGGCACCATTGGCATCTCCAACACCACCACCACTAGGACCGGCTCCATCGCACTATCAACTCCCAGGTTTGGGAAGAAACCTGCTGGATGAATTCATCAGTAATCTCCTTGAGCTTTGTCCAACCTTGCACAATCTCGGAAATGGTAGAAGTTTGTTTGTGGAGAAATGCCAAAACTGTGGTCTTGGGTATTGTTGGTGAAGCATTCCCCAACAAATTGTATACATTAGCAAGAACATGAGCTGCATCCTGAAAAACTTGGAGATTTCGAAGTAACATTCGGGATAACAGATTGAGTAACACCCTTAGCAGAAACCGCATCACTTGACCCAAATTCATTTATCTTTGACCAAGGAAGATCACCTGTGTATCTTACACTCTTGGTGTTCTTCTTAGTCAGCTGGGAATCTATAGCATAGAGATCAAGACTGGGAGTGTACTCATCCGACTCTTCAATGGGCAATTTTTGAGATTTCAAAATTTGGAAGATTAAGGAAGGGTAAGGAAACATTGTAATGTCTTTTCTTCTACCCCACGAAGCCAAATGTTTGAAGATCAATCTACCCAAGTTCACTCTTCGATTCTTTCCCAACTTATACAAGATTTCAGCTTGTTGCAATGTCACATATTGCTCGTTAGAAGTAGGAACCCAATTAAATATGCAAAGCTTGTGAAGCACGGCAAAGAGTGAAGTGAGACGGGAAGCAAGAAAATGAACTTTGGTTTTGGGATTAGGGTTCTGAGGCCATTCATGCACGACATCATGAGAGATAAACCTATCAATTTCATCCTTATGAACAATAGGACCATCATCATCCAAATTTGGGAGTCCTAAAGTCTTGTTGATCAAAGAAGGAGTAATAGAAAAAATTTTGTTCCTTAAAAACACCTTTCCAAATTGATCGGACTTCTCATTATCTAGGTTGGCATGAAGGTTGGCATAGAAATTTTTGACAATAGCTTCAACAAATTTCAAAGGATGCAAGTTAGCTTTCAAAAAATTTCTATCCTCCAAGAACTGAAATACACCATGCTTTTTGAAATCAACCTCGTCTATGTGCTTTTCTTTGAGAATTTTCGTGTCACTATGTTTCAACCAAAACTCCATATTTTCCTTTCGATAAAATTCCAATGAAAAGTAAGGTTTTGGAAACGCAACATTCACATCTTCAAACTCTTTCTCAAGAAAATCAGTGGACTCAGAATAGGCAAACTCACTGATAGAAGACTTCGAAGCTTTAGAAACAGAGGATGTTACCTTGGGTGTTGCAGATTTCTGGGTAACATCTTTGACAGCAGCCCACTTGCTTTTGCCTTTAATGTTTCTTTTCACAACTTCATACAAGGGCTCTTCTTCCTCAATCTCCCAATCTTCAAATGTCTCAACAGAATGGCTCTTTTCAGCATCGGCATGGAAGTCTTCATCCGAAACATGAGCCGAGGAGAGACCAAGAGAGGATTCTTCAGAAACTTCAACAGGATCGGAGGATGTGTTAGATTTTGAAGTCCCTTTGTTCCTCATTGCAGTGAGCCTACTTGAGCTCCTCTTTTTGACGGGTCGTGCTGAGGGTTTGTGAGCAATGGCTTTTCTTTTTGGCTTTTTGGTTGATGGAACGGGTGGAAGAGGTGGTAAGGTCACAATGGGCAAGGGTTGCGCCATTGTTGTCACCAATGGAGGATCATCCACCGACATTGTCATTGCCGAAGACACAGAGGGGTGGTCGAAGTGTCCATTTGACTTGGACCACTTGAGCCAACACCCGGAGAGACCTTCAAAGGGGCGGATTGCTTTTTGATAGGGGTTGCCATGGTTAGGGTTTAGGAAGGGTTAGGAATTTTGGAAGGTTTTTGATTTTGGAAGGTTTGAGAGAGAGAGATTGACGGTGACGGAGGGAGTATATACCGCCTAGAGAGAGAAGGGGGAGGAGGCGTTGGCTTAGAGAGAGATAGGGAGAAAAAATGGGAATTCAAATTAGGATAGGATTTTAATTTGATTAGACTTATCCCACCTATTTTTACTCACCTAATTAACCTCCTCCTATTTTCCTAGCCACACAAAATAATTACAATTAAAATTTACTCCCCCTATTTTCTAGGCCACAAGAAAAAATCAAATACAAAAACCCTCACAAAAAGATTAACATCCGGCCATTATTTTGAAAAATATTTTTTTTTTTTGAATTTTTTTTTTATTTTCAGATTTTTTTAATTTTTAATTTTTTAAATATATAAAACGAAAACAAAACTAAAAATAATAAACAAATACAAATATACCAAGTCCATATGGTTTTTGAAAATCAAATCCCTAGATTTTAGGATTTAGTTATTTGAGTTGTTTATCAAAGATAAATTGGTTAGTTAAAGACTTTTTCAAACTTTTAAAACTCTTAAACAATAAAAAGACTTTCAAAGTTTAAAAACTTAAATAACTAAACCGAAAATAAAGAGAAAAAAAATAATATAGCACATACAAATATGTTAATGGCAATGATGGTAACATCTATGATAACACATATGTTAAAAATTCCTTGATAAATATATTCAGTTTCAAACATTTGAGGCATAACAAGCTTAGCCATTTTTAAACACTTTAGGCATAACAAGCTTGTTAGACCACGAGGCATAGCAATTTATAAAATTCTTTTACACTTCTTTAAACAAGAAAGCATCGTAGTAACGAGCTCTGTGCCCCGAGTTTTATTTCAAGTGTAAAGTTTCATTGATTTATGCCGTTCAAGTAGGGTACACTGTAGTAGCGAACTCCATGTCCCTAATACTTAGCATAAATCACCTCATACATTCTCATTGGCAAGAGTGCATCGTCGCCACGAACGCCGTGCCCCGAGCTCGAGAGAATAGTATGGTATAAGAATTGCCTCTTTTCCTTTTATTTATCACATATCAACATTAGTGACTTTGTCACTTTGAGCACAAAAGGGAGTTTTATTAAGTGTGTTATACAGGGTCTTATCCTACCACAACAAAAAGGTCAGCATGTGCAGCCGTGAGAACTCTCATAGCTCACAGAACTATGGAAACCCTTACAGCAGAGAGAATAAAACCAAACAAGCAAAAAATATGTACTAGTATACATGTGTTACCCCAGGTGTTATCAGCACCCATGGTAACACCTAACAACAGAGGACATTTTTTAGAGAATGCAAAGACCAAGAGACCTCTTTAGACTAGAGAATCTATCATGGTCTAAGGGTTTGGTGAAAATATCAGCAAGTTGATACTTTGTATCAATATGCTCTATATTTATTATCTTTTTATCTACCATATCTCTTAAAAAATGATGACGGATGTCAATATGTTTGGTACGGGAGTGTTGTACAGGATTTTTGGAAATATTAATAGCACTCAAATTATCACAGTATAAGGTCAAAATATTACTATCAAGACCATAATCATCAAGCATGTGTTTTAACCAAATTAGTTGTGAACAACAACTACCACCGCAACATATTCTCGATTCAAATTTGTGGATAATGAAACACAATTTTTTTTTCTACTATACCATGATACTAAATTATTTCCCAAGTAAAAACACCCCCCACTAGTACTTTTCCTATCATCCATATCCCCTGCCCAATCCGAGTCACTAAAGCCTACTAAATTAGTATTAGTATCTTTACTATACCAAATCCCTAAATCACTAGTTCCAGATACATATTTAATGATCTTTTTCACAGAATTTAGGTGAGACACTTTAGGATTGGATTGATATCTAGCACATACACACACACTGTACATCAAATCAGGACGACTAGAAGTAAGGTAAAGGAGACTACCTATCATGGAACGATATAGGGTTGGATCAACATCTTCTCCCACTTGATCTTTTCCAATTTTGAGAGAAGTGCCCATAGGAATTTTTGAGCTCTTCGAACCTTCCAACCCAAACTTCTTTACCAGGTTCCTTGCATATTTGCTTTGGGAGATGAAAATCCCTTCACTTGATTGCTTAACCTGCATGCCTAGAAAGAAGTTAAGTTCCCCCATCATGCTCATTTCAAATGTTGATGTCATAGCCTCTACAAAATCATTTAAACAAGTTTTTGATGTAGAGCCATATACTATATCATCAACATAGATTTGAACCACGACAAGTTCTTTTCCATGTTTAAGAATGAATAAAGTCCTATCTGCTTCTCCTCTAGTAAAACCATACTCTAGTAAAAAACTAGTTAACCTACCATACCATGCACGTGGAGCTTGCTTCAACCCATAAAGAGTTTTATCAAGTCTATACACATGGTCTGGTTGAAATGAATCTTCAAAGCCTTTTGGTTGTTCAACAAAAACTTCCTCATCTAAGTATCCATTTAAAAATGCTGCTTTGACGTCCATTTGAAACAATGTGATTTTAAGAAAACAAGCAATGGCCAATAAAAGTCTTATTGACTCAATTCTAGCCACAGGTGCAAAGGTCTCGTCATAGTCAATACCTTCCACTTGTGTATAGCCTTGGGCCACAAGACGAGCCTTGTTCCTAACAATGTTTCCATACTCATCGGTCTTGTTTTTGAAAATCCATTTTGTCCCAATAACATTAGTGTTTGAGGGACGGGGTACTAAAGACCAAACATTGTTACGAGCAAATTGATCAAGTTCATCTTGCATTGCTTGAATCCAAAAATTATCTTTCAAAGCTTCAATCACATTTTTAGGTTCTACGGATGAAGTAAAACAAGAGTATGTTACCTTTGAGTATGTGGTGGACATGCACACATACCTTACCATGTCACGGTCACTAATGAGATTCATAAGTCTTGTTTGTACACCCTCATTCACCTCCCCAATTACTTGGGTTGTAGGATGATTCCTACTGATTCTAGGTGGAGGATCTCTTCTCACATTCTCGTGAACCTCTGTTTCAACTCCTTCTTGATCTTCATTTGCTTTGGGTGGAATCAGATGCTATCTGAGGTGTTATCTCATCAATGATAACACCCTGCTCAGTTTTCGTGTTACTATCAGCGTTAGCATTCGTGGTAACACCTGTGGTAACACCTTCTGGACTGACTTCTTCCAACAGCTCCAAGGGTGTCTCTTGAACATTTTCTCTTGCAATACTTGAGTGATCATCAAAAACAATATTCATAGATTCTTGGATGGTTTTTAACCTTAGATTAAATACCCTATATGCACGACTATTTGAAGCATTCCCAAGAAAAATGGCCTTATCACTCTTAGAGTCCAATTTTGCTAAGTAGTCCCGATCATTGAGAATGTAACACACACAACCAAAGACATGAAAATAATGAACTTTTGGTTTCCTACCATTCAAAATTTCGTATGAAGTCATGGTTGTGCCGGGTCTTAGAAAAACTCTATTGGCCGTGTGACAAGCCGTATTTAGTGCCTCTGCCCAAAATCTTTTCGAAATTCTCTTTGAAAATAACATCACACGAGTCATTTCAAGTAAAGTCCTATTCTTCCTTTCAGCTACCCCATTTTGTTGAGGTGTTTTTGAAGCTGAAAATTCATGGTGAATACCTTTTCTTTCACAAAAATTTGAAAAAGAAACATTCTCAAATTCCCTCCCATGATCGGACCTAATTCGAAAAATTGAAGCACAAAACATGTTTTTGATCCTAGAGTGCAAGATTTTGAACTTTTCAAAGGTCTCAGATTTTTCCCTTAAAAAATAAACCCATGTAAATCTTGAAAAATCATCAACAATGTCATAAGTATATTTCTTGCCCCCAAAACTTTCTATCTCAAGTGGACCCATTAGATCCATATGCAAGAGTTGAAAACAATGTGTTGTACCAGTGTGTTACTCATTGTGTTGGGCAGCACTATGGGTAACACGAGTTTGTTTTCCTTTGAGACAATCCTCACAAACAATTTTTTGTTTAAGATCAAGACTAGGAATGCCTTGGACAGCATCTAGGTTAACAATCTTTTCTATGTTACGAAAGTGAACATGTCCCAACTTTTGATGCCACAATGTAGTGTCATCAAGTTTTGCCGAATGGCATACTTGCTTGTCTTCGACAAGATAACAATTATCACTAGATCTTGTACCTGTCATCACACAATTGTTAGTCTTGTCATAAACTTCACAAGTATCTTTATTAAATTTTACCTCTAAGTTGTCATCACAAAGTTGACTAAAACTAATTAAATTAGTTACAAGTCCATCAACATGTAAGACATTCTTTAAGGTTGGAAATCTAGACACATTTAGTGTCCCTCTCCCAATGATATTACTCTTGCTCCCACCACCATATGTTACACTACCCCCATGAATCGTTTCATAGTCTTTTAAAAACAATTTTGTTCCTGTCATATGACGTGAACACCCACTATCAAAGTACCAAGAACCTTCAATATTTGTTTTTAAAGCAGTGTACACTACATCACATTTCAGATTAGCTTTTGGTTTCCACACCTTTTTTGAATTTTTACCATTCTGATTGGGTGTGTTATCCTGTGTGTTGGGCAACACCTCAGGTAACACCAAGGGACTGGACAATTTTTTCGAAATAATATGGCATTTATTTTTAAAATGTCCAGGTGTGTGACAATATTGACACACCTTCCCTTTGTCACATGGTTCTTTTGAAGAAGAATCTTTGTCAAAAAACCGTTCCTTAACAAAACAATTTTCATTATCATTCATAGACAAAGTAGAAAGAATACTATTCAAAGATTCTTGAAAACCAATACCTGCTCTGAGAGGTGTACTCAAGTTCAAGATCTCATCCAATTTGGTAGATCCAGTGTTGAGCTTCTTCAAGGTGGTTTCGGCTAGAGTCAAATTGCCCTTGACTCTTTCAAGCTCGATTTCTCTCTTAGTTGCTTGAACCTCCATATGAGTCACATAGGCCAGGAGTCCTTCGTTCTTCTTGGTTAAGGACTTAACCAAATTGTTCTCTTTCTTCCATTCCATGAGCAACGCCTCGTAAAGGTCTTTTAACCCGGAAATGAGGTCATCTTTGCTCTGCTCATCCTCTTGTGTACTTCCTGTATCAGGGTTAGAAGAGCTAACAAAACAAATGGCATTATTATCACATAATTCATCATACCTGTCGGGTGTGATCACTGATGTTATCTCAGACTGGATAACACCTTGGGTAACACTGTCCTTTTCCGTGTTACTTACTGTGACAAACATGGTTGTTTGATCAGATTCTACCTCCTGAGATGGTCCTTCATCCTCATCATCACTGAGAGAAACCCATAGGTTCTTTCCTCTCTTCCTTAGAGTGTTTGCACACTCTAAGGAATAGTGACCCCAACCCGAACAAGCATGACATTGAATGAATTCAATGTGTTTTGGATCAGACCTTAACTGATCTGATGATGCTCTTCTTGGGTTCAACCTTGGGTTAGATGGGAAAGTTCTTTTTGGCATCGAATCATAAACCTTGGTTTGCTTCTCCTTTGCTTTCACCTGCATTTTTTCATTGTTATACTTTCTAACCATAGAATTGTATTTTCTAGCAAGTAAAGCAACACTAGCATTCTCATCAATTTCTTCAAAAACCTCATCTTCGTTTTCATCCAAAGAACTCGAGGCTTGAGTTTTCAAAACAATATTTTTCCCTTTAGATGCTTCACTTTGATCTAAGAGATTTAACTCAAAGTTTTTCAAAATACTCATTAAAGAATTGATATCCATAGTTGAAAGATTATGAGCCTCTTCTATAAATGAAACTTTCATATTAAAACGCTCAGGAAGGGTTCTAATTGCTTTTGAGACAAGTTGTTTGTTGGTAAAAGGTTCACCCAATAATTGACACTCATTAGCAATATCAAATAATTTTTCAAAATAAGAAGGAATAGTTTCATTTTCACCCATCCTTAATCTTTCAATTCGGCTAGTAAGACCCCTAAACTTAGTTTCACGCACACTGCCATCACCTTCACAAAAACGTTGTAAAATGTCCCATGCTTCCTTTGCAGTGGAACTATTTTGAATAAGTTTGAAAATATGCATATCAACCCACTCAAAAATGGCATTAAGTGCCTTTTCATTGAAACTAGCTTGGTTGATCTCTTCCATGTTCCATTCGATTCGTGTTTGACTTGTACGTCACCATCTTCATCAGCAGGTAACATTGGTAAGGAGTAACCATTTGTTATAGATCGCCATGCTCGAAGATCAATTGATTTGATATGCGAGCGTAGACGGATCTTCCAATAACAATAATTCGAGCCATCTAACACAGGAAGACGCGTATTGTTAGGATTAGCCGGATCATAAGCCATGACACCTAGACCAAGCACTTAGTATCGTCAAGTGACCTGCTTTGATACCAATTGAAATTGTCAATGGCTTCACTGGAAAGAGATGTTACCGTAGATGTTACCCAACAACTTGGATAACACACTGACGGACAGCACACACACACCAAATAAAATAGTTTGTAAAAACTTTGTGCAGCGGAAATAAATAACACAAGATATAATTTTCTCAAGTTATATAAATATATAACTTGAGTGTGCCTAGATGGCGAAGACTTTATAATCAATATAGAAAAATTACAAAGTCGAAAGTTCCCTATTGCTAATACAATGATAAGGCTCTATGGAACTAAATGAGACAAAGAACGAATCCTATCCTTAGCCAACACTCTCTTAAACACTCAGTGTTTAAGCTAGAATCACAAGGGAGGAAGGATATGCGAACCAAAGAACTTTGTCTCTCTTGTGCTATGGTGTGTGTGTTTGATATTTGGCATACTTCAAATGAAACACACCTAAACTATTTATAGCCTTTCAATGCCTTGGAGGCTACTCCAAAATATCAGCCTTTGACCTTCAGTTCGTGTGTGAGGAGTGGAGAGATTTCTTGGGTTGAATTCCTCTTCATGCGTTAACTTCCCTAAAAAGTAGCAACCGAATTCTTGAAGCCCAAGTCCTTGCTTCATCACCTTGTACTCTCTTGCTTTCTTTGTATTGTACACTTCAAATAATCAGCAACAACTCCATGACTTGGTCTTCCCACGTTTTTCTTCTTCATCAACAAATATGGACCAAGCAAAAGTTACTCGTAAATCTTCTATTTACGTGTAACTCCTTCACCAACTTCTTCCTTGATTTTAGCATTTAATCCAATCATGTATTAACCTGAAATATGGACCAAAAAACACATATATCTTGCAAATAATATTAGACATTAGGATATAAATTAATATAGAAAGAATTATTAAATTACAACTCATTCCAGTTCGGGTAACACCCAACTGCCAGTGATAGCACCTGTGGTAACACCCACAGTCTGCATTAACACCTACCATAACTATTTATACTAATCAAAGAACATTCTAGACATAATGAAAGACCATGAATCTGTACCAAAATGAAAAGACACAAAACGAAAAGACATGCCTTTTGACGAAAAGACAAAACACTTCAGATGCCTCCAGGAACCCCTCGGCCGAGGCAGCCATGCCACTCGGCCGAGCATAACCACTGTAAAAAAAAAACCAAGATTCTGTTCCCTTCCCCTCGGCCGAGTCAAGAAGTCGCTCAGCCGAGCACACGCCCCTTCGTCCTCCGTCCCGTATTACACCATTCACCCTCTCTTCAAAAGAACTCGACCCCGAGTTCTCGTCCGATATTTGGCAAGACCCGCCCCAGAAAAATAAATATTTTGAATAAATCAAAGTTTTCCTCGTCCTCGGAAAGAATACTTTTCCGTCCCAATGGAACAAGTATTTGGAATAAATTTGTTTCTTTTCCCCAAGCCAACATAATTTGTGTTCTTCCTGCAATAAAAATATATTAGCATTGATAACACTCATCCGTCGATCGTCCGCCCCATCCTTTCCATGATCTATTCCCAAATCCTCATCAAAGACAGGGGGTTTAGACCAATCAACAATTATTTCTTCCTCCTCCTTTAATTCTTCCTCCTTCATTTGTTGATCATCTTCTATCTCGCAAACATCCTCCTCATAAACAATCTCTTCATCTCCCCCCATGGATAGAAAATTATCAACAAAAATAATATTCTTTTCGTTGAAAGCACAATTATTATCTTGACATTCTGTGATTGGATTCGCGGAATTGACTGGAACAACCCCTTCTTCTTTTATCGGATCTAGATCATTTGCTTTAAGTAGTTTGATGTTCTTGCGATCTTCCTCCGCACACAGAAATTCCTGTAAACGCATAATTCTTACAATTTCAGAAAAATAGGAATGGCGCTCTTCTAAAATTTGAACCCTCCGAAACCAATATTTTGAACCACATCTGGCTCCTCGTCGAGCTTCAGCCAACTCCATCTCGAGACGCGGAAGAATCTCATAGCAGTCGAAGGTAGTACGTCTTCTTCCATTGTTAGTCATCTTCTCGTCGGAGAACCCCAAGGAACGACCGATTTCTGATACCAACTGATGTAAATAATGATAACGCAACGGAAATAATAAAGTAACCGGGATAGACAAATAATCGAATTACCGATTACTTGACCTAATTCGAATCCACAAATTAGGATTTTGATAAAAACTCCGAAGAGATCTTCTGCAAGCCAAAATAGATTGACCAAGTTTACCGAGAAGGGACACAATTGCAAAGCAATCAATTTGTTTATTTCATAAAAGTCTATCTATTACAAAGCCCTACCATAACTATTTATACTAATCAAAGAACATTCTAGACATAATGAAAGACCATGAATCTATACCAAAATGAAAAGACACAAAACGAAAAGACATGCCTTTTGACGAAAAGACAAAACACTTCAGATGCCTCCAGGAACCCCTCGGCCGAGGCAGCCATACCGCTCGACCGAGCATAACCACTGCCAAAAAAAACAAGATTCTGTTCCCTTCCCCTCGGCAAGTCGCTCGGCTGAGCACACGCCCCTTCGTCCTCCGTCCCGTATTACACCAATATGGCATATAGTTTAAGGTATGGGTTAGGGTATGGGATATTAGGGGTGGAAATGGTTCGGTTTAGCTCGATTTAGGCAATTTTAGAAGTCAAACCGCTAGCATCGGTTCGGAGAAATTCCAAACTGAGCTAAACCATAAAAAAATTTGAACCGAGCTAAACCAAACCACTATGATTCAGTTTGGTTCGTTCTAAACCGCGATTTGATTTTCGGTTTGATTTTGCGGGCCTCTTGATAGCACCAAATTGTTTGAAGAAACTTGCGAAACAATTAGGGAATAGAAAAACACATCAGCAAATCATAGAATAGGTACCTCAAACTTTTCAAGCAACTAACAAAACCGCATGTTGAAATATAAATTACTGAGTAAGAAAAACATAGCAATACCTTCCATTTTGGTCTCATAAAAATCATGTGGAATTCGACCAATGTACAACACAGTTGATTTACTTTCCGCCTTTTCAATCGGCACCTTCCTCCCCGGACCACCCTCTAATGGCTTTTACTCACAAACATTACATAATAACACAAATCAAAACAAAAGCATTCATAACCCACTAGCAGAAATTCAAAAGCATACATAATCCATATCAAGAAATCACCAGCTTCTACTTTACGAACAGAAGAAGCTGACAATTGTGAAGAGCCCTTATTTAGCTTCTTCACCATAGCTTCTTTAGCCTTCATCCCCATATTAATCACTGAACCAAACGCAAAATTAAAAGAGAAACTAAAATACTGACCATTACAAAAGCAAAAAAATCGAAATCAAAGCCGAATTTGCGAAACTTTCCGGTATCATTACCTGATTGTTCTTCGTCGGAGGGGAAGTTGAGAGGCTAGATCCAAACAAAGATCCATTGAAGAGAGCTCTTCGTCAGCCTCGTCGTCGATTGATAGTTGAGAGAAACCAGAGACGACGAGTCACTGAGACATTGAGAGAAACGGGAAGAGAGAGAAACGATTTGCGAATATGAATATCAAAGAGAGGCGCTGAGGACATTAAGGTGTTATATAGGGTTTTTTTAAATCAAAGGCTGAGATCAACTAGGTTTTTGAAGGGACGGTCAGGATCGCGGTTTGACGGTTCGGCTCATGGCTCGGTTTGACGGTTCGGCTTAATGGTTCGGTTTCACAGTTTCAAACCGCGGTTCGGTCTCAAACGGTTCAGTTCGGTTTTTTGCTCGGTTCGGTTTAGGAGTGCCAAACCCCAAGCTGAGCTGAACCACATAGTTTGTTAATTTCTCAAATCGAGCTAAACCACTTATGTCTAAAAACCGAACCAAACCGTACGGTTTGGCTCGGTTCGACTCCAAACCGCGGTTTGAGCCGAACCGCTTCCACCCCTATGGGATATACTCCCTCCGTCCCGCTACAAATCGCACACTTTCCTTTTTGGGCGTCCCATTACAAACCGCACACTCCCAAAAAGGAAACTTTATATTAATAAAATATTCACCATACTCCACTCATTCTCTCTCCTACATTATTTTAATACTCACAACACCATTATAATTTACTATTTCCTCCACTCATTCTCTCTCCTATTTTACTTTTACACTCACAACATTTTATTAAAATATCATATTCCTTAATTCCCGCGCAAACAGTGTTAGTGCGGATATTAGCGGGACGGAGGAAGTATAGGGTTTAGGGTTTAGTGAGTGGTATATATTACAAGGTTTAGGGTAAAGAGGTATATACTTTAGGGTATGGGGTATAAATATAATTTAAGGTATAGGGGTTAGGGTATGGGGTATATAGGGTTTAGGGTTTAGAATTCAAAAAGGTCCGTGCGGACCTCTTTGATAACCTGCCAAACGGGTCACGGACCAAACGGATCTTCTAATTCACATGCGAATTTCTTTGATCCAAGCTCGTCCCGTATGAAAAGCGGATTGAACGGGTTACGGGTCACGGGCTGAACGGGCCTTGGCCAAACGGGCCACGAATAACGATCCGTGTGAACCTCCCACGGATTTGAGCCCATTTTAACCATCTCACCTAGACGTATGGTAAAGTCTTATAATATAATATAATATAATATAATATAATATAATATAATATAATATAATATAATATAATATAATATAATATAATATAATATAATATAATATAATATAATATAATATAATATAATATAATATAATATAATATAATATAATATAATATAATATAATATAATATAATACTCCCTCCGTTCCACCTTAGTGTAGACTAAGGTGGTGGGCACAATAACTAAGGAATATTATTAAGATAATGAAAATGTGTGGTAGAAAATGAAGAGAGAGAATGAGTGGAGTGAATAGTAGGTTGGTTGAATAAATTGTATGGTGAAAAATGAAGAGAGAGAATGAGTGGGTGGGGTAGGGAAAATAAAAAATAATAAAAAACTTTCTAATTTTGGCAGTCTACACTAAGGTGGGACGGACGAAAAAGGAAAGAAGTCTACACTAAGATGGGACGGAGGGAGTATAATATAATATAATACTCCCTCCGTCCACATACTTACTTCACACTTTCTATTTTGGGCGTCCAAATGCATACTTCACACTTTGTTTTTTTATTTAAAATAAAAAGTTTATGTCATTAAAATATTAACCCTACCCCACTCATTCTCTCTACTACATTATTTTAATACTCACAACACCATTATAATTTACTATTCCTTTCACTCATTTTCTCTCCTATTTTACTTTCACACTCACAACACTTTCAATATAATACTCCCTCCTTAATTTACGTGAGTACAGTAAGTGTAAACTACTTATGCGGACGGAGGGAGTATAAAGCAAGATATGAATGAGTATGTATAACATTGTGTTAAACTAAACCGAGTATTAAGAAATAACTGATAAGATCAAACTATTTTATGTATTGGATTTCTGTTAAAGTATCAAGCTATACTCTAATTAAAAATATCAACAAAATTATAATACTCCTTTCGTTCCGGACTAAAGGTTTTAGGGTTGAATTTCACGATTCTTATTAAGAAATTTTTTTTAAAATGAATAAAAAATTGTAAGTGGGTAGAAAATAGTAGTTAATGATTGATTTTTTTGTAAGTAGGTAAAAGATTAGAGGAGAGAGGATGTAAAAGTTAAATGTGAGATAGAGAATAGTAGTTAATGGTTGGTTTTTTTGTAAATATGTTAATATTATAAGGGTACTAGTACATGCCCGTGTCCAAGGACACGGGTTTTTTTTTTTTTTTTAATTAAAAAAAAAAATTTAAGTGCAAAATGGGAAAGGGACAAATGTACAAAATGGGAATTTCGCCGCTTAAAACTGTTCACACCACTGTAGCAAGTACAATCTTCCATTTATACTATACTCCCTCCGTCCCACTTCACTTGACACTAATTTCCATTTTGGTCCGTCCCACCTCACTTGACACTGCCCAAAATGGAAAGTTTTTACACTCACAACACCAATCAAATCACTATTCTCTCCACTCATTCTCTCTCTTACTTTACCTTTTCTACTCACAACATTTTCTTTAATTAATTATCTCTCTTACTTTTTCTTAGTTACCGTGTCCATCTCTTTGGTGTCAAGTGAACCGGGACGGAGGGAGTAGATAATGAATGGATTTTTTTTGTAAATATATTTAAATTATAAAGGTATAAATGTCCGAAATACTGTTCAAAACTTGTTATTTACTGAAGGAACTCTTGAAGTGGAACGGATTAAAAGGGAAAGTAGGAATCTTGAAGTGGGAGTGGGAGGTGTGAGTACATCATTTTATAATTCAAATTTTATAACTTTGGACGTTTATTTAGCTTAAAATTAAAACTTAAAATAGGTCTCCACCACCAAAGACTGCTTATTCGGACAAGGTCTTTTCAAGAAAGCTTTAATTCAACTATGTTGGACTGAGGCAACAAAATTGACCCACGTGCACTATTTTTATAAATATCACCACTCGTATATAAACCTTACGCCCCCAGTCCGAGGGTAACGTATTTACAAATAACCGCCTTCCAACTATTATTTTAAATTCCCGGCCGGGCATCCATCTCCATGGATGACTTCCTTGATTATACTCAGGGAGACATTTTCTTTCTTGAAGATCCGTTTCCCGTGAAACCGAGTGCTTTTGTCAAGTATGTGAATAAGCCCATTGAACAACTTCCGAGCGACCATCGGAACATGAACATGAGAATGATAGAGTTCTTGAAGAGGAATCCGGTGGCTGTAGGTGAAGATTCCGAAAGGAAAAGGGGTCGTCGGCATATGATGAGTGAGAGGATTAGGAGAGAGAAGCAGAAGAATAGTTACTTGTCCTTGCACTCTGTCTTACCCCCTGGAACCAAGGTTTGTGTGGGACTTTTGACTTTGCGTTATGTTTTATGTAATGGTTTGATGTGTGTGCATGTGCTCGTTCCAATGACTCCCGTACGGATTTATAAGTATGTCTTAACTCACATTTTATATTGTTGTGTGCATCACCTCAAGTTTATAAATCATTAATTTTCAATACAGATCCATGTTTTTTTTTTATTGTTTTTGCAGAATGACAAGAATTCGATAGTTCATGTGGCAGCTAAGGAAATAGAAGAGTTGAGGAGGTTGGAGGAAGAGTTGAAGAGGGAAAACTATGAGCTTGAAAGGAGGATTTTGGAACTAAATGAAAGAAAACTAGGTGGGTCCCAGTCCCAGTCCCAGATAAAAATGAAGGTAGCATATCCTTCATCATCTGGGATTGATTCAATGTTGGGAGTTTTGAAATGTGTGAGAGAGACAGGATCTAATGCAAGGTCCATTCATTCCCAATGTTCACCTCAGGAATTTTCTGCTGTTTTAGATATTCAATCCAAGGTACGTACATATATCTTCCCTTTTTCTCTCTCAAATACATCACACTCGGTCAAATTTACTGTTGATCAAAGAAAAGAAAAAATAATTGGTCCGTCATTTTATTTATTGTTGTTTTTGGCAGATGGAAGCTGCAGAAGTGGCAAAGGCAGTCCAAAATAGGCTATATGAAGTTGAGAGGAAATTTCAGTTCCACTTCCCACAAGGATGACACTATCTTCTCAAATTTCACCACTTGTTGAAAAAAAAAAGTGCCTGGAAAGATAATTCATGCTATGCTAGGAAATGTCTTTTAAATGTATAATTTCCTGAATTTCAGTTTTGATCCACCAATTTCTTTAGTGGTTAAATCTAATCAAGAGAATGCATTTGTGCACATGGTGATTTTTGTGGTGTTGGAGACAATCTTGACCTCTCAATTTATCCAAGAAAATGGACCAATTAAAAAACTACTCCCTCCGTCCCACCTCAAGGTTCCACCTTTCCCTTTTGGGCCGTCTCACTTCAAGGTTCCCTTCCTTAAATGGAAAATTTTTCATATATTTATATCCTTATCATCTCCATATATTTACAAAAAAACCATTCATTATACCCTTATAAAGTTATAACATAGTATTTACAAAAAAAATCAATCATTAACTTACTATTCCTCCCACTCATTCTCTCTCCTATTAAATATTTTTAACTTTTACATTCTCTCTCCTATTCCCTACCACACATTTAACTTTTACATTCTCTCTTTTCAAATTTTCTACAACAACAACAACAACAACAAAGCCTTAGTCCCAAAATAATTTGGGGTCGGCTAACAAGAATCCTCATATGTTATCGTGAAAAAAAATAAAAAAATTAAATTAAATTAAATTAAATTAAAAAATAAAAATAAATAAAAAAAGTACAAAAATAAATAAAAAAATAAAAATAAAAAAGTAAAAAAGTAAAAAATAAAAAATAAAAAATCAACCCCCCACATGGATTTTTGCCCTCCACTCCGGCCTCTTCAACACCATACTTTCATCCACTCCAAGTAAATTCATATCATTTTCAATTACTCTAATCCAAGTTTGTTTGGGTCTTCCCCTACCCCTCGCCATTTTCTCATTTCTCCACTGTTCCGGCCTCCTAACCGGTGCATCACTCGGTCTCCTTCTCACATGTCCAAACCACCGTAGACGATTTTCCCTCATTTTATCCTCGATAGGCGCAACTCCTACTTTACCTCGATCACCTCATTCCCAACCTATCCTTTCTTGTATGACCGCACATCCATCGAAGCATACGCATCTCCGCCACATTCATCTTATGCACGTGACACTGTTTCACGGCCCAACATTCGGTGCCGTAAAGCAATGCCGGCCTAATTGTCGTGCGGTAGAATTTTCCCTTTAATCTATTGGGCATGCCGCGATCACATAGAAATCCTGTAGCACTCTTCCACTTCAACCAACCTGCTTTAATCCTATGAGCCACATCTCCATCTAATTCTCCATCCTTTTGGATAATGGATCCAAGATAGCGAAAAAACTCAGAAGCTTGGATAATATTTCCATCAAATGTGACCGCCCCTGCCTCCCTACTTCCAACTCTGCTAAACTTACACTCCAAATATTCCGCCTTGCTTTCGCTAATCGAAAACCTCTAGATTCCAAAGTGTGTCTCCACAACTCCAATTTACTTTCAACACCCTCTCTTGTCTCATCAATCAGCACAATATCATCTGCGAACAGCATACACTTTGGTACATCATCTTGGACTGACCTCGTCAATTCGTCCATTATCAAAGCAAAAAGAAAGGGGCTAAATGCGGAACCTTGATGCACTCCAATCTTTATAGGAAACTCTTCAGTCTTCCCAACACTAGTCTGTACACAAGGTGAAACCTTGAGGTGAGACGGAGTGAGTATCATTTATAATGATGTATCAATAACAAATTTTATAATTTTATTAGTATAATTAAATTAATCTAAAATCAATGCCCAAAACGTACTAAATTAAACTTTAAAAAAATGCGACATTTATTCTGAAACAAAAGTTCAATGATTCACAACTTGTTTAGAAGGGGCAGGAAACATAAGGCCAATCTCTACTCAAGATGCATATTTTGTTGGAATGCCTTGTTCCAGCAAAACAAACCAAAGAGAGCAACAGACTGATTTGCTTACTTTAAAAAACAAACAATCCTAGGCACAAATCTGGACTATGAATTCAGTAACTTAACAAGGCAATAATAGCCTTGCTCCAGCAAAACAAAAACAAGAAGTTAATAAAAGCTGATCAAGAGCAAAAAAAAAAAAAAAATCCTGTTTAATGAAATTCATTCAGGAAAGCATTGCTCCAAACTAATTGGTCTTAACACATGACAAAATTAAAAAAGAAACTGCATAGAAGAGTACCGATCAAGTAAATAGGGCTAACCAAAACTTTAAAAAACATAAACAATCCTTGATAACAAAAGGTGAGTATATAACGGACTCAGCCATACAGCGACCTCATTTAAGAGGAATGAAACGGGAAGAGTGGGTAGCACCAATACCGGGTCTTCCGTGCTTGACAGGCTTGTACGAAATAGAGAACTCAGCAAGATAATGACCAATCATCTCAGGCTTAATCTCAATCTGATTGAACGTCTTGCCATTGTAAACACCAATAACACTTCCGATCATCTCAGGCACGATGATCATGTTCCTGAGGTGAGTTTTAACAAGTTCAGGCTTCTCACCAGCTGGTGCCTCACGTTTCTGATAAATATTCAAAGATAAAAATTAGTCAGGATAAATAGATTAAAAGATGAAAAATAGCCAAGATAAATAGATACAAAGATGAAAATTAGTTAAGAAGCAACAAAGTATAGAACTATAGGACAAGTGGATCTACTCTAACCGCCATTATTTCTGAGGAACGTTAATGATAAAACGGAGAGAAAAAGAACGATCCCATAAACTCTTAGCACAATGAGCCTTACACGACAAACAAATAAACTAGTTTTGTTGGATAGTCTACACCATACAGCAACAAAAAATGTCAACTAACAACTCCTAATACTGAATTGTTATACTGTGAGTTTCATTTCCAAAGAGATACCAATATGAAAACAGAATGAACTCTATATGAACAATACTCTACAGTAAGAAGTTATTTACAACGAAAAGAAAATTTTAAGAAAGATTCATTGACAGAAGGCTTGTTGCTAACTCAAAAAAGATCCATCTGAATAAATGTAAATACTACAACTCACATTATTATTAAAATTTGAGCACTAGCTAGTTGTGAACCATATCTCAATTGGGGTAAAAAAAAATAACATTAGGAAAATGGAAAAATCCAGATGAAACAGGGGAAGTTGGAATAAATTCAAGAAAAGATTTTTACAAGCAGCCATAACCAGTGAAAAGGGCTTGGTGTATTGTAAAACCCAACCAATGTGACAATAAAGCACTATTCTACATCAAATTTAGGGCCTAAACATGTAGCATTTCTAAAAAGTCAAAAAGAGCTACAGAACTTAGGTATATTTCATTGGAGCAATACATTCACAACAGTTCCGGAGCCAGAAATTTGTATCAGCGGGGAAAAGATTGCACAGCAAAAAATTGTAACTGCATTTTAGTCAATGGGGGCAAAATAAAAATCTAGTGTTATATTTATTTTATTCCAGAGGGGACAAATTTCAACAAATTGCACTAAATCCCCAAATTGTAAATTCTGCACTAGTAAATTTTTATTTTTTAAATCCGAAGGGGGCAATTGACCCCTTTGCCACCATGGTAGCTCCGCCACTGAATCACAATGATACCAATTATTTAAGTTTCAATGAACAGCCAAGTGGAAGCCAAAAGGAAAGGAAAATCAAAGGGTAAACATCGTATGGGTGAGCTTAACATCAAACAATACAAAAATGCATCTAGTATCAGTTGATTAATGACCCAATAGAAAGAAATGTAGTAAACAATGATTCACATTATCATAATAACACCCAGATCAACTAGTAAAGATCCAAGCAAAAATGGGTAAGAATAATTTACGAACATCAATTGAGTAAATAAAATAGAGATACATACAGCCTTGCGCAGCTTCTTGATCAAAGCCATTGGCTTCCTCTTCAAACCTCTCTGGAACCTAAATTACCAAAACAATAAAATCAACAATACAAAAATTCAATCACACATACCATACGAACTTCCAATCACAAAATGTTAAATAACCTTAATTAATCAGTAAATACAAGTGTGAATAACAAGAACAGTACCTTCTACGAGCGCGAGCAGTGAAGAGCTTGACAAGCTCATCGGTTGACATATCAAGGAGAGCATCCAAATCGACTCCCCTGAAGCTGAACTTCTTGAACGTCCTCTTCTTCGGCACACCTGACGCAACATCAACCTCCACATCCGCCTGTTTTTCATCACAATAAAATTAAGCACAAATACTCTGCACTTAACACAGATAAAGTGGAAGTGTGTGTTCGTATGTGAGAGAGAAAGAGGATTACCATGTTTGCTGGTGATGAAATTCCGAGAATCCCTAACCCTAACCAAAATGCTCTGCTCTCGAAGGAGGAGGTTACGCCGCTAGGGTTTAGAAAAGAGAAGATCTGTGGATATATAGTTAGGTTAGACTCGGTCGGGCCAAGTTTAGTTTTCAATTACGGCCCAAGCTCCTTTGAGTTTTGGCCCAAGAAGCTGATTGCAATTTTTTGGAAAGCCAAAAAAATTACCATTATTTAAAAATAGAATGGAAAGCCAAAAAAATTACCATTATTTAAAAATAGAATCTTCACTTAAATTTTGACGAACTTCTTCGGAAAAAATACCAAAAATATCCTTTGAATATTTACATATTCAAACCAAGAGTATACTATTTTCTATGTTCGATACGAAACGGTCCAAATGTTAAAAATTTGATTAATGTTGTTAAGTTTAGAGCAGATGAAAGCATGATTTTCTTTTCAATTAATGAAGCATTAGGAATATTAAAGTTATTCTACATTGAGAAATAATTAATATAATAAATGTTAAGGATAATAATTAGGGTTGTACAAAAAATTCGTGAAACCGGACCAGATGAAAAAGATTTTAACAAAAAACAATTTCAACAAAAGTAAGGCCAATACAAATGAATCAAGAATTATTAGAATATTGCAAAAAAAAAAAAAAATACAAGACTTGTTAAACAAAAAATTAATAAGAAAAAGCAAATCTCCTTGGTCATGCTCTGCATTCTACGTTCCTAAAAATGATGAAATAGAACGAGGAGCACCAAGGCTAGTTATTAATTATAAGCCATTAAATACAGCATTAAAATGGATTAGGTATCCGATCCCCAATAAACAAGATTTATTAAAGAAACTACACAATGCTTCAATTTTTTCAAAATTTGATATAAAATCAGGTTTTTGTGCAAAGTATTTTGTTACAACTTCTGTGCTGCAATCAGCTAAGGTTGTTTTGTCCCACCATTTGATTTTGTATTTGCGGATCAAGATAGGAAGGATAGTTTAAGCATAAAGCATGAGAATAATAAAATTGAAATAGCAAAATAAATTATCAAAGCTACGGAATGCTACAGTAAATGCTACAGTAAAATTGATTTTTCTACCGTAACTTTAAAGGTACGTGGTAATGTTCTACCCGCCACACTATATAAATATAACTGCTTGCTTAAGTATGTTTATTTCATACTTAAAAGTGATTCTGCATCACCTGAGACGGCTGATTTCCAACCTATATACCTTAAAAGTACTTTATTTTAAAATAAGCAATTTTAATTACTATAAGAGGAATGGTATGTGGTGTTGTAATCCAGATTTATCCCTACTTCATTCGAAGTGTTTTTTAGGGGAAGTTTATGATTTTCAGCCGATATACCTTTTCTTAATTAATTGTTACATAAATAAATCATAAAGATACTTTGTTATTGCTAATTGATGCTACAGCAGCTGATGGTTACAATGTTTGAGAGGAAATTTTGAGAGAGAAATTCTAGAGAGAAGTGGAAAACTGAAATTGATAATGAAAACTGAGATTCGTTTATATAGCTACGGATTTCAAAATTTTCTCAATGTAATTTACAAATATATTGTAGTGTGGCGGCTAATGTGTTGTTTTTTGTCTTTTTCCAGGTGTTGCAAAGTGAGCCACTGCTTTTTGAAGGATGTGAACGACTAGCTGTGGAGGCATTTGTTTTTGTCGAGGCGGCTGTACTGTTGGCTTTGTGACTTTTGTAGTTTCTGTGGAGGATGCCATTTGTCGTGGGTTGGGACCACCATGTGCTGATGCTTGATGATGTTGTTGTTATGTCTACAGGTCTAGCTGTATTTGGGTGAAAAAATCTTCATTTGGAACGGCGTCGTCAGGTATTGTGAAGGATGAGCTTCCTTTTTCACTGAGTTGGGCCATTAATTTGTCTAAGTCATTTGGATTTGTACATTGGGCCATCTGGACCATGATCTGATGTTTCTTACGAAGGAATTCTTCATTTTGTTACGATTGTTTTGGAGAAAGGTGTTTGCAGAATTCGGGTTTTTGTGCAAAGTATTTTGTTACAGCTTTTGTGCTGCAATCAGCTAAGGTTGTTTTGTCCTATCATTTGATTTTGTATTTGCAGATCAAGATAGGAAGGATAGTTTTGTATTCACACTCACACTTTTGTTGCACTAAGGCATTTGATTGCACTGTATGTTGTTGCCCAGAGGCATTTTGTCGCATTGAGACACCCATTTGTACACACTCACATATTTGTTCTTCCTTCAGGTCAAATTCAGTCATAAAAATCCAAGAAACTTGAAAGTTATGACAGAATAAGGCCCAAATAGGGGATTGGGCAATATGCTTTGGATAGTTGATATTCTTAGACCATTGGTCAAAAGCATTTTGTACGCACACCGGAACAATTTGTTTATATAACCCAAAAATTTTCCACCAATGATGGAACCAGAATGGAGTCTGATATGAAAATTGAAAATATGAAAGAGAAAATGATTTGTTTTGTTTAAAAAATGCTCGTGTCCAAGCTGTAATATAGTCCCAGTAGTTAAATCGAACTGAATTGTTTGGGAAAATTAGATCTTTAGCATCATTAGGTTTTTGACCCCAATCAGAGATTGTAAGAACTTTCAAAATATTTACTTTATAATATCATATTTTGGAGGCATCCAAATGGTCTGTGGAATATTGAAAAGTAGCTTGTTTTGTTTGAATTAAAATGTTTTCATAATAAAACTGGGATTTAGTAAAATTGTCAGGTAGATAATTATGCGAGCTTGGGAGGAGGAATCCAGAAATTTGGTAGGGATGCCAATTTGTATTTATTTCGAAGTATTCTAGTTCTAAAATAAAACACAGATGAACTCTTCATAGGATTTGTAAGAATAAGTGGTGGGTGGTGTGTTTTTTAGATAGGGACTGGGAGAAATTTGTCTAATTGATTGTTTATGTGCTACTGGGGGGTTTTCTAGTTTGAGTGTTTGTTTGTATGTGGTAATCTGTTGGGTTGTACTGAGGGGAGGTGTGGACATTTGTGTGGGTGAGGGAGAATCAAATTTTGTTAACGGACTTGTTGTAAAGAGACACTTCTTTTCTTTATTCTTCGCAGAGTATAAACAAGATATTAGTCTGGTAAATGTAGGGGGTTTTGTTGGAAATTTTCGGCATAATCATTTTCTATGCATTTTGCAATTCTTTTTAATGTAGAAATATCTGCTCTAATGGAGGTAGTGAAGTGATGGGAAAAAGAATGTATTCTAGAAGTTCCTCTAGGTCATAAATATGTCATCTAAGTTTTACTGTTTTGGTAAGGGGTACTTTTTCGTGGATGTTTTTACATTCTTTTAACAATACATCTGTTTTTTGTAAACAATAATTTAAATAATTGAAATTGTTTAAGTGAATAATATTATTATTAATAACAATAGGCCATTCTGGTTCTTGTTTAGTTTGTGCTATAAGAATGGTTTCTTCATTGTGTTTTTCCATTTTCGTTGGTTCTTGTCTTATTCGTGATGTGGAACCTATTTCTAAGTTAAGTGGCTCCATTCCCTTGTAGGAATTCTCTGGTTAAAAAGTTCGGGACAAAATTATCTTTTCCTGTAATATGTATTATCTCAAAATCAAAAATTGATAATAATGCTTGCCATCTGGCAAAAATTTTGTTTGGCAGTTAGATTTTTAATTAACATCTTTTTGTAAAACGTCTTTTGCAGCTTTGCAATCAACTTTGACTGTAAATTTTTGGTTTAATAAGTCGTCTTGGAATTCGTTATGCATAATACTATGGAAAGAATTTTCTTTTTTATTGTTGAGTACTTGGACTGTGTATCATTCCATATTCTTGAATAATATCTAATAATATGAGTTTTTTTGTTAATTTGTTGGGTCAATATTTCTCCATATCCTATATCTGAGGCATTAGTGGAAACTGTTTTTGGGGCTTTTGGATCACAGATTGTTAAACATGGTAATTTTTTAGCATGACTTTTGATATGTTTGACAACTTTAGTATGTTCATTTGTCCATGCCTTTGGTTCCTTCTTTAGCCTATCAAAAAGGGGTTTGCAAATTTGTCTCAGTTTTGAAAAGAAGTCTGCAATATAATTTAGTGATCCTAAAAATCTTTGTAGTTGATTTTTATCTTTTATTTCATCAGGAAATTTGTCTGCAAAATCTATGGATCTTTGAATTGATATTATGGTATTGTTGGTTATTTCGTGTCCTAAAAATCTTACTTTTGTCTGATATAGTTTTATTTTGGTTTTTGATAAGACTAAACCATTTTTTATCATAACTTTGTAAAATATATTTAGATGTTTTTCGTGTTGTTCTAGATTTTTGCTAAAGACTAAAACATCATCTATATAAACAATAATAAAAGTGTATTGGTTAAAAATTTCATTCATTAATTTTTGAAATTCACTTGGTGCATTTTTAAGTCCAAAAGGCATGACATTCCATTCGTATTGTCCAAATGGTACCGTAAAAGCAGTTTTGCATTTATCTTGTTCCGCTATTTGTATTTGCCAAAAACCTGATTTCATATCAAATTTTGAAAAAATTGAAGCATTGTGTAGTCTCTTTAATAAGTCTTGTTTATTGGGGATCGGATACCTAATTCATTTTAATGTTGTATTTAATGAGTTATAATTAATAACTAGTCTTGGTGCTCCTCGTTCTATTTCAGCATTTTTAGAAACGTAGAATGCAGAGCATGACCAAAGAGATTTGCTTTTTAGTATTAATTTTTTGTTTAATAAGTCTTGTATTTCTTTTTTTGCAATATTCTAATAATTCTTGATTCATTTGTATTGGTCTTTCTTTGGTTGGAATTGTTTTTTCGTTAAAATCTTTTTCATAGGGTAAGGTTATTACATGCTTCTTTCGTTCCCAAAAGGCTGTGGGTAGATCTGAACATAAGTCTTTTTCAAATTTTTCTAATGTCTTTGTAACTATATTTTTGTATTCTTGAAGTTGTAATCTTTCTTCTATTTTTGTGTTATGTAAATCTTCTTTTAGGAAATCAATTTGTTTTTGTAACATATCTATTTTTGAAATATTCGTTTTTTTGTAAGTTGTTTACATCATGATTAGAAACGGGATATAGAAATTTAAATATTACTTGTTGCCATAATATTTTTGTTTCTACTCTTTGTCTAGAGACTGTAAAAGAGTATAACATTTGTAAGAAAGGATTTCCTAATATAACTTTTGTATTTAAATCTTTTACAAGCATTAAGCTTGTTTTGAAACAGATGTTGCTATTACAGATATGTGCTTCTGGTATTTTGTATTTTACTTGTAATTTTGATGAGTTTGCTGTCGAAAGGCTTTGTTTTGTTTTAACAAAATATTTTTAAGGTATTATACCTTGCTCTATACAGTTAGGTCAGCACCAGAGTCTAACATTGCTATTTATTGATATTGAAAATCTCCTATTTTCATGTTTATGGTGACATACCATTTTTGAAATCTAACTTTAGTTAATGTATATATACTTTCTTCTGTAAAATAACTTGTTTCTGATTCTGTAGAGAATTTTGTATTTTTTGCAATTTCTTTGTCTTTTCTGTCTTTTGCCAAAGGGTTTTGAAAATGTTCATCTAAGTCTGAATTTTCTTTTTTGGCTTTGGATGTTTCTCCCTTGTAAGTTGAGTGTATTTGACTTTTGATTTCTTGTAATGTCATTTTTTCTTCTATTTCTTTTTGTGTCTTTTGTAATTCCAGGTTGCTTTGTTTTAATAATTTTATTTCTTTGATTTCTTTCTGTAAATCAATTGAAGAAACTTATTTCTTTTTATCTTGAAACATTTTTACAACATCTTCATATTGAGATGGTGTTGAAGTTTCTGATTTTTCTTCGTTTATGGTTTTCTCTAATTGTCTTAAGAATTTTCTTTTTATGGTTGGTTCTTTTATTTCTTTAATTTTTTCTAATATTTCGTTATATTGTTCTAAAGTATTGATTTTGTTATTACACAGGCATACTTCATTGTTACAAGATTGGCATTCTTAATATCTGTGTTGGATGAGTGATCCATTGAGCTAGAATAGTCATTTTCGGTAGATACATCAAGATTGTCTATTTTATGTATTATTTTGGTATATTTCTTTTATGTTTAGATTATTACAAATTTGTTGTATTTGTTTCTTTGCTGGACAGTTTCTCGCTATATGTCCTTATTTTTTACATAAAAAACATCTTATTTCTTTATTGTGGGGTCTTTTATATTTTTTGTTATTGTATCTTTTCTTATAATTTGTTCTTTTATTTTTGTTGTAACACTCAGGAGGATCTTGTTGGTATTTTTTATCTGATTTTTTATGTTTTCTCCTGTACGTACCATTTCTGTAATAAGGAGTACGATATTGTTCATATTTTTTCTTCTTATAAGGAGATTGTAATTTACTAAATCCAAATTGTTCACACCAATGTCCTAATTATTATCTCGTTTGTGTACTTTCTTTTTCAGTTTGTTACTTATTTTTTGGTCTTGACATAATCTTAGGTCAGTAAGATTTACGCAAGTGATTAAATTTTCATATGTTAATTCGTTTTAAGAAATTTTTCCATATTTTTGTTCTATTGTGTCTTTTACTTTTTCTGAAAATAATCCTGGTAAATCAATAATAAATTTTTCTTTCCGGTGATAATTATTTGGGTCTGCTAGATTAAAAACTCTTTTTAAGAAATTTTATTTATTCCATTTAAATTGTTCTAATTTTATGCATTTTATATTTTGTAATATCTCATAATTTATTTCTGTGTAAAAATTTATATCTCCTATGAAATGGGTTGTAATATTGAATATTAAATTTATTAATTGTGCTTGTTCAGGATTTCCGTTTTCATCTATTAATGGTTGCCCTTGTTCGTTTGTTTTTACCGCATTTAAAATATGTGTTTTTATTTCATTTCCTAATAATTTGTCCCATCAAGTCCGTAATTGACCTGGAAATCCTAGAATTATATTTCCTACGACTTGTCTTTCTGTAATATTTGTTGTTTTATAAATATTGCCTACAATTATCATTTCTTTGGTTATGTTTATAATTTCCATTTCGCTTAATTCATCAATATTCCATTCATATATGTTTTTTGCATTATAGGATTTTGGTTGATTTCCTATTATATCTAAGTCATCTGGTTCTTTTCTGTAATTATTAAATTTTTTTCTTATGGTTTGAATTTGTATCAATTTATCCTTATATTCTGGTTCAGCATCTGATGTGTTATATTCTTCAGAATTAGAAGTGAATTTTGATTCTGAGGATTTGTCATTATATTCCGTTAATATTCTTATGTTTTTTTTTCACTTGTACTTGATTCTTCTTTTACTTGTAAATGGGTTTTTATTTTGTCCATTAAATCATTTAAAGGATTTTATAGGTTTGATTTAATTCCCGATACTCCGAAAGGGTTCTGAGGGGCTGGTATTTATTTTTTGAATGTTGTTTCTTTTTCTTTTCTATTTGATGGCGTCATATTGTATAATTCTGAATATTCTGTGAATCTTTGGATTTTATTTCCCGATTCCGATTTTGCATTAATGGGTATGGAAAAAGTTGTTACATTTATATCTTCTACTTCAATTTTTACTAATGCTATTTCATTTGTAGTATTATCTATTTTTTCTTCTACTATATCCATTTGTTGTGCCATAGTGTGTGAAGTTAAGTTGGTCCAATTATTTTGTAAATGTATATCTTTGGTTATTCTTCTTGTTTCTTCTTCTAAATGATTTGGGTGTACTATTGGCAGCATGCCATTGTTTTCACTATTTTTACAGAAATAAGTTGGGTCGAAGGGTGGTTTTTCGCTTTCAATATGGTCATGACTTGGGCCGTCTGGTCCTAATTTGTACCACTTCCTTATTTTTTTAGTTATTGTTGTGATTTTATATAAATAGTCATCATTTAAAAAGTCAAAAAATGGTATATGAGTTTCTTGTATATCACAAAATTTATAATATTTTTCTTTAATTAATTTTTGTTCTTTTTCGTTATATATCTGAAAAAATAGTTTTTTGTTCTCTTCATTTTCTTTATTTTTAAAATTCTTTCTTAGAATACTTTTGTCTAAAATAAATTCATTTTTTATCATGTTTAATGTGAAGTTGATTTCTTCATAAGGATGGACAAAATTTCCTTCTCTTTTTATACCAGTATTATTTGGTTCATATGGGTTATTTATTTCAGTTTCAGCTTAAAAAATTAGTGCATTTTGTGAACTATCTCCTTGTTTACTCTTTTGTTGGAATTCATATCTTCCTGGTGCGGATTTTCTAGATGGTATTGGTATTGTAAAATTAGAATTTGCATTTCTATTTAAGGATTGTGATCTTTTGAATTTTAAATCTACTGATCCATCTTCGTATTGTATTACTTGTTCTAATTCAGTAGTTTATTTGTGTTTTATGTTTGATACTGTTTTGGATGGGTAAGTCCATTTTTCAGGTAGAGTGATATCACTCCATTTAATTGTTTTCGGAATTGTTATATTAGTTTTTGTGTTATCAACTTCCCAAAAGACAGTTTCTCCTGTCGTTTTAGTTTTGTTAAAGGCATTTGGACAAAGTCCAATATTCATTACTTTAAAATGTAATCTATAAAATATTTCGTAGATATGGGATCCTTTTTGCATATGATAGTTGTGTGTTTAAATGTCTAAGGTTAATATTTTCATGATATGTGGATTTATTAAAGATATCGTGAAATTAGGGTAAGTATTGAAATGTATTGATCCGTTTGTTAGACTTGTTTCGATTACTCATATTAAAGAGTCTATGTAATTTAAGTGTCTTGCATCTCTTAGAGCTATTTGTACACTTGTGTCTAAACCTTCCATTGTTAATGGTTTAGTTGCTACTTGGACTAATCCTATATGTAAAAATATGTATCCTTGTGATATATATTTTTTGATTGAGGATTTTGAGAATAAACTCATTGTTTGATTGTTAGAGTATAAAGGAATAACTGTTTCTTTTGTTTTAATCGTCAATCTTGATTTAAAATCGAATATATCTTTATCTTTGTATATTTTTTAATTTGATACTAGAGGAGGTTTCCAATTGGTTAAAGACCAAGTATCCCAAGAAATTTCTTTAGATAATATATTTTGGTTATTTTCACTTTTATCATTCTCAATTTGTATGTTATAATTATTCATTTGATTATGGTTTCTAGGAGGTCTTCTATTCGTAAAGTTTCCTAACCAACTCATCTATTACTACTTGTCTTGCTTCTCGAATTCACTTTCTTACCTAATGGATGCACGGCTTACACTCCAACTGCATGACTTAGACCTAGGTGACACACCGACTCGGGACAAATAAGTAATTTGAGCTAATTAGTTAACTTTGTTTGAATAAAAGTCTCTGATATCAAATAAGCAAATGATCTAATTAAACATAAAGCATGAGAATAATAAAATTGAAATTGAAATAGCAAAATAAATTATCAAAGCTACGGAATGCTACAGTAACTGCTACAGTAAAATTGATTTTTCTACAGTAACTTTAAAGGTACGTGGTATTATATATATATATATATATATATATATATATATATATATATATATATATATATATATATATATATATATATATATATATATATATATATATATATATATATATATATATATATATATATATGGTTTTGTTAGGATACCCCCTTCAAGGGTATCTTAACAAGCAGCCCAATATTTTAAGACAAAAATGTTCCTCATTCCTTAAAGCAAGCATATGTATGATGAGGGCAAAATTGTAATCATCAAATCAAAAGGCCTCACACACACACACATACTCTCCCCTTTCTCTCTATAAAAACCCTCTCACCTCTCGGCTACCCACTCCCTCCGGCGACCGGCGACGGCTTACTCTCATCTCTTCCTCCTTTCGTCATCGGTTGTCTCTCTCCATTCCCCTCTCTCTCTCTCTCTCTCTCTCATCTACGTCCAACACCACATCCGTCCACTCCTCACCATTGCCGCCTCCGTCTCCCGCTGTATAATATCCAAATCAGGTCATCTAGCTCTCGATCTAGATATTTCAATGTAGCCGCCGACGAAGCTCCATTGCTATTTGGCTATGGTAGTCGAAATTGAAGGGAATGTATGGCCTTAGGGAGAGCAAGTCGTCGCAGTCGCCGGAGGGAGTGGGTAGCCGAGAGGTGAGAGGGTTTTTAGAGAGAGAAAGGGGAGAGTATGTGTGTGTGTGTGAGGCCTTTTGATTTGATGATTACAATTTTGCCCCCATCATATATATGCTTGCTTTGAGGAATGAGAGACATTTTTGTCTTAAAATATTGGGCCGCTCCTAAAACAGAAAAAATAATCAACAGCTTTGGAGAAAAATTCTCATTAGTAGCAGGAAATATTGCAATTCAATCTCATCCAAAAGTGGTGGGATGTAAAATTTTCGCATCCTTCCCCGAAGCAGACAGTCATACCTACAGACCATCAAGAAAGAGAATTTTTGTGAGCACCGAACTCAGAGACCAGGAGGTACTTGATCTGGCAATAAAAATTGAAGAAAAAATTGACTTTTCGAGCCTTTTTTGGCTCCATGATCAAGAAAGTGAAGCATACATAGACAAAAATGTATTAAATGATTATCACAAAAACGCTATTACAGAATACCAAAACACACACACACACACACACACACACACACACACACACACATATATATATATATATATATATATATATATATATATATATATATATATATATATATATATATGTATATATATATATATGTATATATATATATATGTATATATATAAACCGCTCTTAAGCATTCTCTCATTTAAAAATTTGAGTTTTACTACTTCTGACTGATAGGAATTCTTGTAATAATTAATTTTATTTGGTCAGTTTTATTGTCAAATAGCCCTTATGTTTCTTTTAGCTAGTTAAGTATTTTAGTTGGCTCAAGTGGTTGTATATGGAACTCTTCTTTCCTAACTGTTGATTTTGTTATTGTAATTTAATTCTTAAATATGCTTGCTTGTAAACAACCATATACTCCCTCCGTCCAGAAATATTGTTCAACAATTTGGTTCTTAAATATGTTTGCTTGTAGATTTTGTGATTGTAAAAAATTATATTATATTATAATTTGTAGAACCGATGGAACCGGACCATTAGAACCGGACCGATGGGATCGGTCATATAATGTAATGGTCTGGTCCTGATCCTAAATTTTTACAGAATCGAAGTATTTGATTCGATCCTGATTTTCTAAAATTTTGACAAAAACCGGACTAATCCGGAGTCCGGACCGTAAACACCCCTAATAATAATTATGAAAAATGATAATATGATTTTATAGGCGGTTCTTCGATGAAGCAAATACAGTAGCATTTCATATTGAATAGTATCATAGATCTACTAGTAAAAAGCTCGTGCTACGCAAGGGTTCAGTAACTTCGAGTCTTTTGAAAGATTTAGGCTTAATGAATGAAGGTTTCGTATGAAATTTACCAATACTGAGTTTAGATAGCACATAGTTTATTTGATACCCATGAAATAAAATTTAAAAATACTACTAAAATTAATTATTTATGCTTCCTTAGTTTCCCTAGTAATATAACAAACTTTTATTGATAGCAATTGAGACAATCTTTTCGGAACATAGAAAGTATTTTTTTTTAATTTAAGGGTTGATAATAATTATAATTTATATATAAAATGGGTATTCTTTTGAATATTACATAATGAAAATGTACATATGTAATAGTAAAATAATAGTAATTTTATGTATATGAACTATATTATTTATTATTAATTATTAATTATTAATTATTAATTATTAATTATTAATTATTATTATTATATTATTATTATTACTATTATTATTATTATATCTTCTATATGAACACAGTTCAATAAAATGGACCTTATGAAATTATAATAATATTTATTAATTAATTTTCTAAAGATGTTTTTTTTAATAAAAAAACACATTCTTTAATATTCTAGTTCATTCACACATCCGTATATATCATTTCTAAATGTCTTTTGATCATGCACTTTCTTTAACTTGTCATGCTTTCACATCTCAAAACTTTTGACATTCAATTAATGATTCGCATTCTACATCTTCGTTGATAGACAATATTAGTTCAAATAAGCATGTGAAGGGGTGAATTATTTATGGCATGTTTAATTTCAATAACTTTGTATGATCTTTGATTTTTTTCACTCAATGAAAAATGAACAAAAAAAAAAAAACAAATCACAACAATTTATGGGACATTTATTTAAAAATATTACACATTTAACAAATTGCAAATATGTAATTTCAAATTCAAATCTAAAAGAATAATTAAAAATTAAAAGAAAGTTAAAAGATAAATAAAATACAAAAATAAAAACAATTAATTAAAAATAAATTTCTCATTCATATGTAATTAGTCAAAGTTTTTACTATAAAGAATTCATGCAAATTTTAAATCAATAAATAACTGAAAACTAATGGTGTTGATACGGAGAGTATATTAATAGTTAAAAGGAGTAATGAATTGATAACTTTTAATGTTTGGAAATGAAGGGTTAAAAGAAAGTAAAGAATTAATAACTTTTAATGCCTAGAAATTTGTAAAGTTAAGAAAAATTGAAAATGTAATAAAATTTAATGACTAAACAAAGAAGTAGAATAGATAATATACTAATTTATAGTATCATCCTTATTGATTATATACAACATTTTAACTTCCTACATCCCATAATAATAGTTTATTTTTTATATTTTTTATTTATTCATTGTATGAAAGTTTTATTCAAAAATAAAATAAAGGTCAAAACTTATGAGTAAAATATTAGGATAATTATTTTGTATCAAATTACTTGGCCAAACTTTCAAAAGTTGACCGAAAATCCTATTTCAAGCGGGACGGAGAGAGTATAAGTTAATAAAATATTATTATTAAAAAAATACCAATAAAAATAAAATTTAAATCAATATAAAAAGACTACAAATAATAAATTTAAATTGAAAAATGAATTATGAGAATTAAAGGCTAAAAATTATTACTAAACAAATCAAAAGTAAAATATTTTACCGAAATGAACTATAAAACTACCAACTACCAAAAGCAAAAATCGTCTAAAAGGGGGACTTACCAAAGCACATCGATATATCATGACCAAAAAATTCTGACTATTTAAGAAGAAGAAAAGATGGTAGTAGGGGATGAAGACAATTAAGAGAACAAAGTTATATATGTAAGATTAAAATTGAGATGTATAAATTTGTAAACATATTTAAAAGTAAACTCAAAAGTATAACTAAATTCAATTTCGGAACCAAAAAACTAATAAAAAAGTGAATCAAAATACAAAAATCAAGTACTAATCAAAGAAAAAAATATTAGAAATTAAGAATTCAAAAATATAATTAAAATAGAGAATATATTGAAACATATAAGAAAATGTAAAATTTCAAAAGAGAATATAAAGACAATAAATTTCAAAAAAATAAATAAAAGAAAGATAAAACAATTAAATAGAAATATGGAAATTATTCTTAATTTAAAAAAATGATAAATAAAGCATTTACAACACAATTAAAATAGACAAAGCAACAAAAAAATATTAAAAAAAATTGCAAATTTAATATAGAAATCAATATCATAACAAATCGTAAATAGCAGAACAAAATTTCAATTTTTTATCAAAGCAAAAAGCAACGAAAAAAATATTCTCAAATGAAACAAACTACGAAATGAAAAAATAAAATCAAATCATAAATATAAAAATAAAAATAAAAAATAAAATAAATTTAAAAATAAAAAATATAAACAAAACAAAAATTACAAATAAACGTATAAAGTCAAGCTTAATCAAAAGAAGAAAACATATAAAAAAAAGTCGAAACAAAGTTCTTACTTAAATAGAGTTGTAAATTGGCTTAAAAATAGCAAAATCAAAAAAATAAAATAATAAGAAGTACAAAATTTGAATTCACCAAAGAAAATCTATATAAAAAAACATAAGAAAAACAAAATGTATGAAGAGATACGAAAATTCAAATTTTAATAAACAAAAAATAAAACAACAAAAATATATTCACAAACATAAACAAAAAAGAACAAAGCAAGAAATAAATCAAATCAATTACGAAAAATCACAAAAGATATAAGATAAAAGCTAAAACCAATGTTAAAATAACAAACACTAGGAAAATAGAAAGGAAATATAGATATAAAACTAAAATTTTTTGATCAAAAGAGGCCAAGTTGCCAATCTCACTTGAGAGTCAAACACGCATTAAAAAATAAGGATGCAGATGCTTACTTGTATGAATAGACTCTTGAATTCGACAAATTTTCAATTATTTCCATGAACTCTTCTTGCAAAAAGTAAAAAGTGATTGAAAGTAGTAAATCTTGATCAAATGGAAAATGACATTTTCTCCATGTTCATTTACTTGAATAAGGAAAATGGACGACTCTTCAAATATCGAGTCTTTTAGGCTTCCAATTCGCACATCTATCAGTATTAGCTATAGGGTTCTTCTATAGTATTAATCTACTATTATATATAACATTAGGTAAACATGTTAATAAGAAGTCTTTTAATATTAGAGTATAACTGATTTATGATATCAATAGTTACTTCTTTTATTTTTATTCAATTTTAGTTACTTCATATTCTAGTAACTATTAGGGCTCGTTTGGTTGCCGGATAAGAATTAGCAGTATTGTTAATGAGGGGATTATTAATACCCTCATTAATAATCCTTGGTACTAATAATTCTTAGCTTTGGAGTAATCTTGTGTTTGATATAATCAGGATTAAAAGGCTTTAATTCCACATTAGCATTATCTAATGTTTGGTAAGAAATAAATGTATACAGTATTATTTTTTATTTTCCAAAAATACCCCTAAGTTATTATGGCCATAACTTAACATAAACATTCATGTTGTAAAAATAAAACATATTGAAGTTCAAAATTAAATCCAAAAATTCAAAGCTTAAAATATAAAAAATTGATAAGTATCAACAATCATTAAAAATACCAAATAATTCAAGAAGACACCCAATTAATTGGGACGAGAAGCTGAAATGAATTTATCCAAAAGTACCATCAAGGATCGCATCCACCATTTCGAGACGTGCCTCATCATCTTCCAAGCCACTAAAATAATCAAGGAGTTGAGGCTTCAAAGACAATAATCCAGCAACTCGCACCCGATTCATAACAGGCAACCCCAAAGGCTTAATCATTTTGTCAAGTTCCTTCCGCTTATGGATCGAATCCTTCTCATGACCCATTTTAGATACCATATCTCCTAAATGGGTTGCAACTTGACTCATTGCTAATGAACATTGTTCCAGATTCTTGTTCATTTCCTTGGCAATTTCTTCATTCACCCTCTTACGTTTCCTAGGCTCGGGTGTTCCTTTTTTCTTAAGAAGCTTATCATGAGTGATAATCGAAGCACCTATGTCATCAAGTCCTACCTCAGGAGCATCCAAATCATGAACGTCCACATTCATATCAACTCCACTTCGTTGCAAATCCTCAGCAGCTTCTATAGGGGTTTCAGCAAACTCACCAGTCGCACGATCATTTCCCCATATGTCACACCAATCGTGGTACAAAGGAAAAGACTTCTTTCTGACTTCTTTTGCATTTGGATCTTTCTACATATTAAACAAGAACACACTAATTATTACAATGAGAATTATAAATATTAGTAAAAATATATTTAAAATATAGTGAAATACCTTTATGTACTCGATCCATTGAGGACCTCATTGAAATAATTACTAATGGTTTGGCCCGATCTCCTGAAGTTGTAAGCTATGATTCGATTTTTCTTGTTGTGTGCAAGAATGGATAAAAAAGTAGCTACTTTTTCCTCTAATGAAACATATTTCGAAGAAGACACTCCTTTCTCTCTAACCAAATCACAGAGGACAGTGAACGTGTGCCTATCCATTCGCAAGTTGTTAATGCATGATGTGTCACATTCTTTAAGCATCCTATCGAGCTCCTCAATTTGCTTGGGAATCTTATCAATTATACTATACGAAACATTGTCCTTCAAATATCCATTTTCAATCATGTAGGTGACTACAGTTGTCATCATGTTGTACAATGTGTGCATAGTGACGTAAATAGCATGCATTGCAATAAAAATTGCTACCTCCTCCTCATTCGTAGGTGAATCCATTTCTATACAACACATAAACTACTGATAACTATTCAATATAGAAAATAAAAATAATATATATATATATTTTTTATGTGCAATAGTCTTAGTTTGATATCAGATGCCTGTCACATGTTATATTGGACAAAAAAGCCCACAGAAAATTCCACAAACAATAAACCCCAATTCAACATAGTTTGAATAAAAAGGATCCAATTCCTTCACAGCAATACCAAGCAATAAACCACAAACCAGCAAGCCCCAAAGTGAAAGCTCAGGATAATAGAACAGCTCCAGAACAAACGTGCAGACAAAAGTGACAAGAAACTCTCTACGGAAATCTTTAAAACTCGCTACCTTATACGCTGATGAATCATGATCGATGCAAAAGCAATCTATATAACTATGGATGTAGATATAAACAAGAACATCAAAATAACATTTTTTTCAAAAATCAAATTGAAAGCATACCCTCTTTTATCACCAACTCTACTAATTATTTAATTAAAAAACAGAGAATATAATTACATCAACATATATTTATAATTGTCATATGAATTTTTTTTATCAAAAATCATCAATGTTTCAGAAACCCAATTCATAGAATTTGTGAAACACTCTCTGTGCTAAACTAGAAAATTGAGTCAGCAATAATTCATAGAATTGATGAAATACTCTCTGTGCTAAACTAGAAAATTCAGTTAGCAACAACATAAACCCCCCAAAATTCAGCCAGAATTGTCCAAGAAAACAGAAATGACACAAAAAATCATCAGTGATTCAGAAACCCAATTCACTTGATTGATACCCATGATAAACTAGCAAATTGATTCAGCAACATAATAACCCCCCCCCCCAAAAAAAAACACCAGAATTGTTCAGTAAAACAGAAATGACAATTACCTGTTCTTCTGGTTCTCCTCCGGCTCTCTGAATCGCCGGCGTCGCAATGGCCTTCTACCCTCTCTCTGCTTTTCCAGCGGTTTATGTGATGAGCAGATTCTGTTTCTCTTCAATTTAATAGCGTTGTGAGGGTTAATAGCGGTAAGGGAGGGCAGAATAGGTAAGAGAATAATAATCCCAGCGTTGGATATGGAAGGGATTAATAATACCTCCTCCATATCAGGATAATTAGTGAGGGGATTAAGCTTTAATCCCACTAAAATGTCTTAATTATTCTGATGCCTTATTTACAATCAAACACCATATTAATAATCTTATTAATCCTGATAAATTTTATCCTGGCTTAAGTCTCCTAACCAAACGGCCCCTTAGTTACTTAATAATGATACATATTCATTATAGATAATTACTAATCATTATTTATTGTAATCTCTTTGCATGCCTAATAAAAATATATATTGTTATTAGCTATTATTAGTTACTTAATAATGATACATATTCATTATAGATAATTACTAATCATTATTTATCGTCATCTCTTATCATACCTAATAAAAACATCTATTGTTATTAGCTATTAGGTGCCATGGCAAAAGTCACATGAAATTAAGAGAGGCAAATGACATGGATGCATGAGAGGCCAACTTTGGCCGAGATACGATGAGGTGTCACGCCATGGTTGCTTTTCACCTACTTTAATATACTATATGTATGGATTTTGATTCTTCTTGGACGGCAGTCTTTTTTTCTAGGTCTTTTTTTCTAAGATTTTATATTTGAATTACTCCATGTCTTGTGTAGTGCCACCAAAAGGGTCGGCTGACTCTATGTTTTTTTTTTAAAAAAATACTAGCGGTATATTTGAAATTATATTTTGGGTGTAGGGTAAATTTGCAAATATAAAATAACTTGATCTCCTTCCTGAAAATAAAAAATTATATTACAGACCCCCTTCTCTATGCAAATTAAAATAAAAAAGGTAAAATAGAAAAGGAAAGAAACTTACCCCCAAATACACAGGGAAGCGAGTTAAGTATCAATTCCGTCACTAACATATTGACCTTTTTACCTATTCGTTACTGAAGTATTTCATTTTACGATTTCGTCCTTAACCTAAGTACATAATTTACTATGTCGTTCTTTCGTCTCATTTTCGTCCAAATCGCCGTTAAATTTGCAAACGTGGCATGATAAAGTCATAAAAATAGTGAGTTGGCACTAGACACGGTAAGAGAATACTGATATGAAAGTTAAAGGGGGTATAAATGTAAAATATTAAACTAGAGACCCCCAAAATATGTCTCATAAACACTAAAATATCAATTTACATATAACCCCTCTCTTTTAATTGCCCTAACCCTAAATCCATTTTCAAAAAGCCAAAAAAAAAGACAATTCCCTCTTCTTCTTCTTCTTCTTCACTTCTTTACGCCCCAACCCAACTTGCCCACCGTCTACCCACGCCGTCCTCCAATCATGCTTCACGCAACGGCGTCTCCCCCTCCCCTCGCCTCACTGTTCGTCGCCCCTTCCTTTTCTCTATCAACACCCACGCCATACCCCACTCCCATGGCCGCCGCCGCCTCCGCCTCCCACATTTCAGATCCAGATCTATCCCCCTCTATATATCTCTCTTCTTCGTGCATCTCCCTCCAGTTCCAATTCGAAATATCACCAAATCCTTAATTTTCTACATCGATTTTCACATCAAAGTCTCCATCGTGTTTGATTGATTTGGTTTTACCCATCCAAAAGATATATTTCCAAGCTTATTTGGTGCTCAAAACCTTGAGAATTTAATGTGTTTTCTAGTGTTTTATAAGTACAGGGGCTAAAGTGCAATTAGGCAGAAAATGAAGGAGTTAAACTGTGTTTGGAAAGTTCAGGAAACAAAGGGCAAAAGAGGGGAAGTTCAAGGACCAAAGTTGAAGAAGAGTGGAGCGACCGCCTCAATATGGGGAGCGGCAGCACGGAATAAATAGAAATATAGGGCGATCACTCGGCCACCCTAAGGGCGACCGCGCTATGGCCGGCCATTGGCTTTGCGACGGATTTCTGTGACATAATTGATTACGTCACAGAATTTAAAGGTGGTTCCAACAGATTTTGCTACATAATTTGTGACGGATTTCGGCTAAATCCAAACTTGACTAGGAATTGACCTATTTTGGCTGTAAATTAGAATCCTTCCTCCATCCTAATATAAAAAGGACCCCTATACTAGGTTTTTGTATCTTTTAATCATCTTTTACCCTTTCATAACATAATTTAGGTTTTGTAAACAAGATTTAAGGTTTTATTCAAGAATTAAATTGGAAGATTTATACAAATTATTGAAGCTTTATTGATTTTCAATATGAACATGAGTGATTAATTTTCTTCTTCTACGGAATAGAGGTAATGCATATCAATCATTTATATCTTAATTAATATTGTGATCAATCAAAGGTTGAGTTCATCAAAAGTAATCCTTATCTAAGTTTTCTAAACTACAATCAAATGTGTAGATGTGATTGGTTTTTAAACTAAATTTGTGTGTGTGATTGACAAGTGATTGTTCGATCCATGCAAGTCAAACTTTTGAATAAATATAATACAGGTTTTGATAGGTGGTTGCAAACCAAAATTAAAGGTTTTTAATCCTAGGATTAATGGGTTCTTGAATATTAAGTGTACTTTACAGAAAACCTAATATTTATAGAAAACTAAATTGTGAACATATGAACGCCCAATTTTACTATAGAGGATGAACCCCCAACTATGATTGATTGTATTATTGATTGGCATATTGGTGCGATATACATGAATCACATTACGTAGATCCTTCTTACTTGGTATTCGGTAATATTTTACTTGTTTTGCTTGTTTCTTGTTTTAAGTAAGAATAATAATCAAATCTAAAACCCCTTCTTTTATTCATTTGTTCACTGTTGAAAGTCAAGTTGTTGATTCACAAATTCATGTGGACTGGACCCTTGCCAAGTGCATATTACTACTACGATAACTCGTGCACTTGCGAGGTATTTTTGTAACAAGTTGGATTTTTTCCCATCAAGTTTTTGGCACCGTTGCCGGATATTTGTTTGCAATCTTCAATTTAATTTTCAACGGTGTATGCTTGCAATTGGTCGTAGATCATTGAACCCCGAGTTGGTTTCTTTGAGCAACGACAAATTTGGAAGGGGCAATCCCCCTGAAGCTTCTACCACCGGGGTAGAAGAAAAAGGAACAAATATGGGCAAAGAAGTGAATATTCATCACATGAAGGACTATTTTGGTCCTAAGATTGATGCCGCCTCATCTTGTATTGTGCTATAACTGGCGGCAAGAAGTTATGAGTTAAAGGGCAATATTTCAATCTTTTACCTAGCTTCCACGGGGGAGCTATGGATGACCCATTAAAATTTCTTCGTGACTTTGTGAATATGGTCCATGCTTTTCCATTAACTACGGGAGTCACAGAGTACCAATTAAAGTGGCGATATTTTTCTTTCACACTTTAAGACGCAACTAAAAATTGGTTCATGACATTAGCACCAAATAGTATAGACACATGAGAGAAGATGTGTCAAGCTTTTATACAATGATTTTATTCTTATCATTCATTGTCTCTCTTGAGACAAAAAATTATAGGGTTTCAGCAAAAACCCGGTGAGGCATTTCATGAAACATAGGAAAGATTTAAAATGTGGTTAGTACAATGTACTCACCATGACTTTTCCCTACCCCATTTGAATCAATCTTTTTATGATGGGTTAAGTCAAATGCATCAATCCACGGTAGATAATACCGCGGGAGGGTCAATGGGGGAGAAAACTCCCCAAAAAGTAAAAGAAATTTTTGACATGCTAGGTGCTAACTCCCAACAGAAGAGAGTGGAGGGAAAAACAAAGGGGTGTATGAATTAAGTGTGCTTGATAGGGTAGAAAAGAAATTCACCGAATTAGGTAATCAACTTTCCACACTTGCTTCATTTGTTACTCCTGCTCTTGCTAATAAGATTCATGATGTATGTGCTACTTGTGGTTTGAACTCTCATGCTACTAACATGTGCCCATCTAGTGCAATTTTTTTTTATTTTATGGAACAAGCACAAGTAGCGAATGAATATCAACCAAGGCCCCCTCACATACTCCAACACATACAATCAAGAGTGGATAAATCATCCAAACTTTTTGTGGAATAATAATCAACCTCTCCACCCCATTCCACCTCAACTGACTCCCCCACAACCACAAGGTCAACAAAAACAACCATGGGAGGAGTACATGGAGAGGCTAAGATCGGAGCATGCACAATAATTGGAGAGGCTAAGATTGGATCAAATCTAACAAGGGAAGACTCATGAGGAGCAATAAATAAATTGGAAACACAAATAAGTCAACTTGCCAATGCCCTCCAAAGTCACAAGTCGGGCACATTCCCAAGCCAAGGGGAGCATGCAATGATGCAAACGCCATAACCGCGTTGAGGAATATCAAGGTAATAAATCATGAGCTATGTGTTCCAATTTCCTCTTCTTCCCCTCTTAGATCTGATATGAAACATGCTGAATGAGGATGGTACAAATGAGTTGGGATACAAACAAATTAAAAAACCTTCACCTCCATACCATATGTACCTCTCGTACCTTTTCCGGGTAGATTAATGAGAAAAGAGATGGAAAAACAATATTCTGAAATATATGACATTTTTTCCAAAGTAAACATAAATTTACCATTATTAGATGTCATTAAAAATATCTCATCTTATGTCAAGTTTTTCAAAGAATTTAACACCCGAAAACAAAGGTATGAGAGAGGTGAAAAAGTTGTAATGTCGGAGAATGTGAGCGCTGTAATCCAATCCCACCTTCCACAAAAAACTCAAGGACCCTGGTAGCTTTAATGTTAAAATCACTTTGGGGGATTCCAAATCGGTGAAAGCGATGTTGGATTTAGGTGCAAGCATTAATTTGATGCCATATTCTGTATATAAGAAGCTAGGATTGGGAGAGATTAAATTCACCACAATGACCCTTCAACTTGCGCATCGATCGGTCAAACGTCCTTTGGGTATTGTGGAGGATATTTTGGTCCAAGTGGACAAGCTCATTGTGCCAATAGATTTTGTTATGCTTAATATGTAGAATGATGTTAGTAATAGTCGTGAAACACCCATTCTTCTTCGGCGTCCTTTCATGGCTACTACCGACACCATAATTAATGTGAAAGAGGGAGAATTTACAATGAATGTTCTTGATGAAATAGTTTAAATTTTAGTTTTTAAAGAACCTCAAATTGTCAATGTTATATGTTGTTATGTTAATGAGATGGATGATTTTGTGTATTGGAGCTTCTTGCATGAGGTTGATTGTGAAGAATTTGAGAACATGTTGAATGGCGGTGAGAATACTAGGGAAAGTGCGGACGTATATGATATGGCCATGGAACACAAGGCCGACAAACACTCTAGGAGTAATAAACTGTATCACCCCATAGACCACTTCCAAAAGAAGTTGGAGCCATCTATCATCTCAATGTCATTAGAAAAATTAACATTCATGGACTCATGTGCTAAAATAGAAGAGTGTTATGTTCTTGTTGTATGTGATGCTTTCTTTGCAAATATTTATGATCAAGATGACAATTCTTCTGTTTGTGTTGAGAATGAGATTGTGAAAGGTTGTGAAATAAAAGCAACCAATGAGTTTGGGGGAGAGGCCCACAAGAAAAAGAAAAAGAAAAAAAGGCTAAACAAACAGCCTCAAAAGTTCCATGGGTACCACCCAAATTAATAAAGAATGAAACTTATGTTTGGACTTTGGAGAATAGTGGGCGTCTGTGCCCGAGAAGCAATGAGGTGGGCTAAAGGAAGGAAAGCAAAGGCAAAAGATGATATGGCCACCTCACAGTAGAAATTGGGGCAATGGTCGGGCTAACGACCTTAACCAAATGCGCTTATTGGGAGGCAACCCAACTAGGTTTGTTTTTATTTGTTTTATTTTAATTGTTTGTAGTGTCATATTATCCTTTGAACCCAAGGCATGTTTTAGTCTTTATGCTGTGAGGATATAGCATGTCTTGAGTTTGAGGGTGGATATCTCTCCGAGTTTGTGAGTTTATAGGGGAGTGTATATAGTGTCACCCTAAAAAAAATAGAAAATTTAAAAAAAATTATTCTTTTCATATTTTGAATTGTTGGCTAAATTCTTTGATGATTTGAGAGTGCTTCAATTTTAAATCTTGAGTGTTATTATCAATATGGGGATATAATTGCATTGAAATATGTAAAGTATGATTATTTCACCTTTCACTTTCATGGTATTTTCTTGATCATTATACCAACTTAGGAGACCTTTATGGGATCACTTTGGCATTCTCGGGGTTCCTAGAACATGTTTGCATGATTGTCAATAACACATCAATTAGGCTACTCGGGAAGTGATATATGGCTATTTTCTTTAAACCCTATTGTGAGCATTTAACTTTCTCGTCACTTAAAAATATCCGCTATAACCCCTTTTGAGCTTGAAAAAGAATGGAATCTCTCACAAAGTGGGAGATTATCTTAGACTATTTTCCATCATTTATGCCTACATTATCCTACCTTTTTAACTTATACACTATGTTTTAACCTTTTCAAGAAAGTGAACTAGGGATTGAATGGGAATTTGTGGGGTATGTTTGAGAAATCAATGGTGAGTGGAAAGTGGTTGTGAAAAGAAAGAAAAGGGTTATATTATGTATGGAAAGGAGGGGCATGAGCAAAATATTGAATGCTTATTCTTCGTGATATATATGTGCAAAGCAAAAGAAAAGAAAAGAAAAATCTGAAAAGAAAGCCTTGCCCTCTCTAATATTGAAGGGGAAGGTAATCAAAAGAAAGAAAGGTGATCAACCCCATGTGTGGAGTATGCAAAATTATAAGTTTGGGGGTTTAATCAATGGGTTGGCGTGAAGTGGAGTGATAAACTTCAAAGTAAGGATGTATGATGAACACTTTCTAGTTTCACTTGCTTGACTTCATATGTTCTTACCTTCTTTTGTAACCGTGATTCTAGTCCGCGGTTGTAGCGATACATTACAAGCCATAAAGTGATATTTGATCCCTAAAGAATAGTCGGGTTGACAGTTGTGTTTAAACATGCATATGAGTGTTCTTGTGCAGAAATTTATCTATTATCATTGATTTAGATCATGACACAAATGACCCTATAAAATATCTTACTTTGGTGACAATGTTCTTCCAACATTCATTCATCTTTCATTATGTGGTGTAGAATTGTAAGTTAGATGCATACATGTAAATATAATCCAAAATTCATGATAATACTTGTAGATTATGTGTGTTGTAAGATCTGAGACTTTTTGGTGCCAACAACCTATTTTGTGAATTGAACAATCTAAAAATATTTTATTCGCTTTAATTAGTTAGTTAGTTTTTAGTTTGTTTTAGTTTGATTTTACTCGAGTACGAGCAAAATATAAGTTTGGGGGTATTTGATGGATATAGTTTTACCCATCCAAAATATATGTTTTCAAGCTTATTTGATGCTCAAAACCTTGGTAATTTAATGTGTTTTCTAGTGTTTTATAAGTACTGGGGCTAAAGTACAATTAGGCAAAAAAATGGAGGAGTTAAACTGTGTTTGGAAAGTTCAGGGATCAAAGTGCAAAAGAGGAAAATTTTAGGGACCAAAGTTGAAGAAGAGTGGATCAACCGCCCCAATATGGGGAGAGGCCGCACGAAATCAACAGATATATAGGGTGATCGCTCGGCCACTCCAAGGGCGACCGCACCATGGCCAACCATTGGCTTTGCGACGGATTTATGTGACGAAATTGATTATGTCACAGAATTTAAAGGTGGTTCCAACAGATTTTGCTAAAGAATTGGTGATCGATTTCGGCTGAATCCAAATTTAACTAGGAATTGACCTATTTTGGCTGTAAATTAGAATTCTTCCTCCCTCCTACTATAAAAAGGAGCCCTATACTTAGGGCTGTAAACGATCCGAGCTGAGCTTTGAGGTGTCGAGCTCGAGCTCGACTAAAAATTAACGAGCCAAGCTTTTTTCGAGCTCGAGCCTAAAAAATTCGTTCGAGTTCGGCTCGAAACGAGTTTCGAGCTGTTCACGAGCTTTTTTGCGAGCTTCTCGAACTCGAGCTTTAACGAGCCGAGCTCGAGCTTAACTCGAATTTTTTTAAAAATCTGAACTCAAACGATCTTTAGTTCGAGCTTTATCGAGCTTTTATTCGAATTCTCGAGCCTAAACGAGCCGAGCTCGAGCTTTGTCATTGTCTCTACATAATTTTTTTTCAATTTTGATTTTTCATAATTCTTTATATTCTTACATAAAACAAAAAAAAAAATTGAAAATAACTAAGAAAAATATTTATTATTTATTTTATACTTTTCGAATGACATTTTAAAATGTCATATATTTTGAGACAGATTTTCAAATTTATTTTGAAACGAATAAAGTAATAATTTTAAAATAATAAGTGGTCAAAATGGGTTTAGGATTTAGGGGTTTAGGGTTTAGGTAAATATTTTTATGTGATTGATAATTGATTTTATTTTTAGCAAGAAATTAAAATACTTTCTCTGCCTCGGTTATAAGAAAAAAACTAATTTCACACATATTAAGAAAGTAGTTAGATCGATTAAAACATGTTAAAATAATAATACATCCACAAATTCAAAAGTTAGTATACGCATCATCACAAGTATTGTAAGATTCATCAACCTTAATGCCATACGAAATAGAAAAAAATAAAAGGCTCTCAACAAATTAGAGAGATGACAAAAGGCTCTCAACAAATCGGAGAGATGGCAATGGCTCTCAACAAAATGAGATAATATAACGGCTCTCAACAAACGGAGAAAGTATAAAAAGGAAATGAGAGACGGGTAAAACCCTTTCATTTTTATGTATAAATGCATTATGTATAGTATATAATAAAGAAATCAGGAATGGATAAAATCATTTAATTTTTATGTATAAATGTATTTTTTATGAATATAAATAAATATTTTAGACTTTTTTTAGTATTGAAGTTTTTTACAAAAATTTATATAAAAAAAGTTAAAAAAAACTAAACAAATGAAAGTATAATAAAGAAATCAGGGACGGGTAAAACCCTTTAATTTTTATGTATAAATGTATAGTTTTTTTTATTTTTTATGAATAGAAATAAACATTTTGGATTTTTTTTAGTATTGAAGTTTTTTTCAAAAAGTTATATAAAAAAAAGTTAGAAAAAACTAAACAAAATGAAAGTATAATAAAGAAATCTTGGACGGGTAAAACCCTTTAATTTTTATTTATAAATGTATATATTTTTTTATTTTTTATGAATAGATATAATCATTTTGGATTTTTTTAGTATTGAAGTTTTTTCCAAAAAGTTATATAAAAAAAGTTAGAAAAAAACTAAACAAATGAAAGTATAATAAAGAAATCAAGGACGGGTAAAACCCTTTAATTTTTATCTATAAATTTATAGTTTTTTTTTTTTAATTTTTTATGAATAGAAATAATCATTTTGGACTTTTTTAAGTATTGAATTTTTTTCCAAAAAGTTATATAAAAAATTTTAGAAAAAAACTAAACAAATGAAAGTATAATAAAGAAACCAGGGACGGAGAAAACCCTTTAATTTTTATGTATAAATGTATATTTTTTTATTTTTTATGAATAAAAATAATTATTTTGGACTTTTTTTAGCATTGAAGTTTTTTCCAAAAAGTTATATAAAAAAAGTTAGAAAAAAACTAAATAAAATGAAAGTATAATAAATAAATCAGGGACGGGTAAAACCCTTTAATTTTTATGTATATATGTATAGTTTTTTTTATTTTTTATGAATATAAATAATCATTTTCAACTTTTTTTTAGTATTGAAGGTTTTTCCATAAAGTTATATAAAAAAAGTTAGAAAAAAACTAAACAAATGAAAGTATAATAAAGAAATCAGGGACGGGTAAAACCCTTTAATTTTTATGTATAAATGTATAGTTTTTTTATTTTTTATGAATATAAATAATCATTTTGGACTTTTTTTAGTATTGAAGTTTTTTCCAAAAAGTTATATAAAAAAATTTAGAAAAAAAATAAATAAATGAAAATATAATAAAGAAATCAGGGACGGGTAAAACCATTTAATTTTTATGTATAAATGTATAATTTTTTATTTTTTATGAATAGAAAAAAACATTTTGGACTTTTTTTAGTATTGATTTTTTTTTCAAAAAGTTATATAAAAAAAGTTAGAAAAAAACTAAACAAATGAAAGTATAATAAAGAAATCAGGGACGGATAAAATCATTTAATTTTTATGTATAAATGTATAGTTTTTTTTATTTTTTATGAATATAAATAAATATTTTGGACTTATTTTAGTATTGAAGTTTTTTTTTCAAAAAGTTATATAAAAATGTCAGAAAAAAACTAAACAAATGAAAATATAATAAAGAAATCAGAGTCGAGCTCGAATCGTTTGCGAAAATTTTTATTCGAGTTTTTAACGAGCCGATTCTGATCCGAGCTTAAACGAGTCGATACCGATCAAAGCTCGCCAAACAAACGAGCCGAGCTCGAGTCGGCTCGAAAAAAATTCGAGCCTGAAAATCGGGTCGATCTCGAGCTTTTACGAGCCGAGCTCGAACCGAGCCCGAGCCTGTTCGATTCGCGTAACAGCCCTACCTATACTAGGTTTTTGTATCTTTTGATCATCTTTTACCTTTTTATAACATAATTTAGGTTTTGTAAACAAGATTTAAGGTTTTATTTAAGAATTCCATTGGAATATTTATGTAAATTATTGAAGCTTTATTGATGTTAAATATGAACATGAGTATGAGTGGTTAATTTTCTAGTTCTAAAAAAAAAAAAAAAAAAAAAAAAAAAGAAGAAGAATCACGAGATGTACTAGTCATTGTTTGGTTAACTGGTTAATGCTCTTTCTCTTCTTTAGTGGAAGTCACGGATAACTAATTCATTTTTTTTTTTATTTTGTTTATGTTATGCTTTTATTTAATAAAGTAGCCTAATACTTCTTTTGTAATATATGTATATTTTATATGAATAATAAACATTTACACTTATGGATTTAGGAGAAGTGTGTTAATTCTTTTAGGTTTTGTTGTACATAGTTTGTAATTATTATAATAATTGAAATTTGAATAATAACAATGACTTTTTATTGTTATGAGTTAACTTCTAATTATATTGATGGTTGAACTAATAATATTAGCTATTGTATTTAACAATTAATAATTTTATATTATATACACACACACACGTTATAATTAGTAAATATTATTAACTAAAAAAATATAAAAATCTATATTGTACATTTAATGTGTTAGTAGAATAATAATTTTACTATGACTAAGAAAAATAATTTTTCTATTTATAGTTAATTAATATAGTAACTAACATCCTAACTAATACTATTAATAGTAATAATTAATCTATATAGTAACTATTATGATTAACTAATACTATTAATTGTAATTGTTAACATATATAGTAACTATTACGATTAATTAATACTATTAATAATAATAGTTAACATATATATTAACTGATATTATTAATAGTAATAGGTAATATATATTGTAACTATTATGATTAACTAATATTATTAATAGTAATAGTTAACATATACAACAACAACGACAAAGCCTTAGTCCCAAAATAATTTGGGATCGGTTAACATGAATCCTCATGTGTCATCGTGTAAAAAGGTTGTTGAAAAAACAAATAAAAAAAATTAACCCCCCACATGGGTTTTTGCCCTTCACTCTGGCCTCTTCAACACCATACTTTCATCCATTCCAAGTAAACTCATATCATTTTCAATCACTCTAATTCAATTTTGTTTGGGTCTTCCTCTACCCCTCGCCATTTTATCATTTCTCCACTATTTCGACCTCCTAACCGGTGCATCACTCGATCTCCTTCTCACATGTTCAAACCACCTTAGACGATTTTCCCTCATTTTATCCTCAATGGGCGCAACTCCTACTTTACCTCTGATCACCTCATTCCCCAATCGATCATTTCTTGTATGACCGCACATCCATCGAAGCATACGCATCTCCACCACATTCATCTTATGCACGTGATATTGTTTCACGACCCAACATTCGGTGTCGTAAAGCAGTGTCGGCCTAATTGTCGTGCGGTAGAATTTTCCCTTTAATCTATGGGGCATGCCGCGATCACATAGAAACCCTGTGGCACTCTTCCACTTCAACCAACCTGCTTTAATCCTATGAGCCACATCTCCATCTAATTCTCCATCCTTTTGGATAATGGATCCATGATAGCGAAAAAACTTAGAAGCTTAGACGATATTTCCATCAAATGTGACCGCCCATGCCTCCCTACTTCCAACTCTGCTAAACTTACACTCCAAATATTCAGTCTTGCTTCTGCTCAGTCTAAAATCTCGAGATTCCAAAGTGTGTCTTCACAACTCCAATTTACTTTCAACACCCTCTCTTGTCTTATCAATCAACACAATATCATCTGCGAACAACATACACCTTGGTATATCATTCTGGACTGACCTCGTCAATTCGTCCATTATCAAAGCAAAAAGAAAGGGGCTAAGTGCGGAACCTTGATGCACTCCAATTTTTATAGGGAACTCTTCAGTCTTTCCAACACTAGTCTGTACATAAGTATTAACTTCATTATACATGTCCTTGATAATATCAATATATTTCTTTGAAACACCCTTCTTTGCTAATGCCCACCAAAGCACCTCTATTGGCACTTTATCATACGCCTTCTCCAAATCAATGAAAACCATATACAAATCTATCTTTTGATCACGATATTTCTCCATGGTTTGTTTCATAAGATATATTGCCTCCATAGTCGATCTTCCCGGCATAAACCCAAATTGGTTATCCGAAAAAACCACAATTTTTCTTAGCCTTTGTGCAATCACTCTTTCCCAAAGTTTCATAGTATGGCTCATTAGTTTGATCCCCCGATAGTTGGCACAATCTTGGACGTCACCTTTATTCTTATACAAAGGGATCAGAGTACTCTTCTGCCACTCCAATGGCATTGTGTTAAATCTCCATATCTTGTTAAATAGCGTTGTTAACCAGTCTATTTCCCTCTCTCCGAAACATCTCCAAACCTCAATTGGTATTCCATCCGATCCTACAACTTTCTTCAATCCCATCTTTTTCATTGCCATTTTCACTTCACCCTTTTGAATTCTCCGCATAAAATCTCGATTAATCATACTTTAAGAGATATTTAAATCTCCAATATCATGCTCTTAACCGCCATTGAACAAGGTATCAAAGTACGAACTCCATCTATCTTTTATCTCTTTATCCCCGACTAGAACTCTTGGGTCTACATCCTTCACACATTTAACCGTCCTAATATCTCGTGTCCTCTTATCCCTCATACGAGCGACTCTGTAGATTTCCTTTTCCCCTTCTTTCGTATCCAACTTATCATAAAGTTCCTGATTCACCTTTGCTCTTGCGTCTCTTACTGGTTTCTTACCATCTCTTCTAGCTTCCTTATACTTCTAATAGTTCTCGTCGCTCCTATATTTCCCCAATAATTTGTAGCATTCTCGCTTGCCCTTTATTGCTTGTTTTACTTTCTCGTTCCACCATGATGTGTCCTTACTTGGTGGCACGTTTTCTCTAGATTCCCAAGGACTTCTTTCGCCACCTCCTTTATGGTATGTTCCATCTTAGTCCAAGTCGAATCTATATCCATATCCTTCATATTATCCGACCAAATACCGGTATCGACCATCTTATCTACACATTTCTATGGATTCTACCCTTGAAGTCTCTACCACTTGATTCTAGGGTCTACCTATGGTTTTCTCTTCCTCGAAATTCTCTTACTTCGAAAATTAAGTACCACAAGTCTATATTGAGTTGTTGTGCTCTCACTCGGAATAACCTTGCAATCTGTATAACTCTTTCTACAAGCATTTCTTACTAAGAAGAAGTCAATCTGACTCGCATTACCTCCACTCATATAGGACACCAAGTGAGAATCTCTCTTCTGGCATCAAGTGTTCATTATACTCAAGTCATAAGCCAACGCAAAATTCAGGATACTATTTAACTATTTTGATTAAATAATACTATTAATAATAATTGTTAACTATTAATAGTTAACAATAATAGTTAAATATAATAGTTAACTATTATAATAAGGGAAAATAGCACTTTACTGTCACTAAATTCACACGAAGTTGCAATGTAGGGCATAAAGTTTTATTTTTTGCAATTTCACACTTTGTTGCAATTCAGGGCAAAAATGGATGACATTTGCAAAATTTAATGAAATAGGTGGAAAGTGTAATGAGTGTCAAATAAATTTATACCTTTTGCCCTAAAGTTTAACAATGCTATGAAAATATGTTGTAATAATAATTCTAATAAAAATATTACTATTAAATAATAACTAATAAATAATTTTGAAAAATTAACATGATACATATAAAATAGATAAATATTAGAAAATAAAAGAAAATATTTGAATGATTTTTATTTACAGATTTCAAAAAATCATACTAATTTGCTATAAAAATTACATATTCTTTAAGAAAATTTATACTGATTTTTTTAAAAACTTAATATCTTTATACCTTTTGCCCTAAAGTTTAACAATGTTATGAAAATATGTTGTAATAATAATTCTAATAAAAATACTACTATTAAATAATAACTAATAGATAATTTTGAAAAATTAATATTATACGTATAAAATAGATAAATATTAGAAAATAAAAGAAAATATTTGAATGATTTCTATTTACAGATTTCAAAAATCATACTAATTTGCTATAAAAATTACATACTCCCTCCGTCCGCTTACAAAGTTCACACTTTCTATTTTGGGTGTCCGTTTACAAAGTTCACACTTTGTTTCTTTCCTAAAAAGGAAACCTTAAATCATTGTCTCTCATTTCATTCTACTCTCACATTATTTTAATACTTCATAGCCAATTTATAATTTCTTATTTCGCATAATTCGTTACTCTCTATTTTATTTTCACACTCATGTAACTTTGATATATCTTTCACTCGCTTAATTAACGTGTAAACAGTAAGTGCGAATTTACTAGGCGGACGGAGGGAGTATTCTTTAAGAAAATTTATACTGATTTTTTTTTAAATTTAATATCTTAAACATTAAAATATAACATTTTTTCTAGCATAAAAATAATACTCTTTATAATATAATTCCCTCAGATTCTTCAACTAATCTAACAGCCACATTGAAAAAATAAAAACTCTTCTTTCTATAGCTTTCCTCTCCCTTCCCCACAAGTCACCGCCTCCCTAGTTGTCCACGTAACAAAATAGTGAACACACCTTTTAACAAGAGAAAGGGAAAAAAAAATGCGAAAAAAGGTTTTTTTTGTTTAATATATACTCTCTGATAAATAAGCATTAAAAGCTTTTCTTATTTTGGGCGTCACACAAAGTCCACTTTTAAAAAGGAAAAAAATTCTTATTCTCTCCATTCATTCTCTCTCTCCCACTTTCACAACACTTTTCAATTCTTATTCTGCCACTCATTCTCTCTCCTCCCACTCACAACACATACTTTAATAACATTATTTCTTATTTTCCGTTCTCAATAGTAAAGGGATAAAGTTCTCCGGGACGGAGGGAGTATATATAACGTGTTTTCTCGAAAAGATGGAGTATAATTTTCTTAGGAATGTAAATAAAATTTGATATTTTTATTTTTATCTTTATAGTTTTGTTGTTTAAATTATCATGGTTCTTAATCTCCTAGAACCTTACTCAAGGTTTTCTGTCATACTTGTGTTTCTTAATCTTGGTACACGAGTAATTATTAACTATAAATACAAGGTTTCTCCTACTTCTCAATCACACCTTCTTCCTACACACGTTTTACTGGATTCTCTACTATACAAAAGACACGAAACAAGCATAAATCTCTCTCTAAATTCGTTCATATCAATCCTGCTACGAATATCTCAAACCTTTGTATAGGCTACCCATTGGATTACTCAATAAATCACAAGGTAAACTCCTTACACTTTTCGTTCTTCTTTTCAACCCTTCTAATTGCTTTTAGAGTAGTGTAATCTCATTAAATAGATTATCCTAAAGTCCCTTCAATTCATGAAGATGATCTCGAAGATCACAATTCGACATTCCAACCCTAATTAATAAATTAATTAGGTTTTACTTGTTTGAATTGAATTGATTGATAACACCTAATTAGCAAGATCAATCCTGAGATTGGGTGGAATTGGTGCTCCTTTACCTGCCAAATCCATAAATTAACCCCCGAACTTTGAAGTCTGTTTTGAATTTTTTTATCAATAGAAAGTCATTTTTTATCCTTTACATTTTCCTAAGGTTGTTCTACCTCATAAATACCTTTAACTTCATACAATTTCTTAATGAACCCACAAACCGTGAATGTCAAATCACAAATCTAAAACTTTGCAAAAAATGATAGTTATGTGTTAACGAGTTTGAGAATGAAAGCTACCATTAGAAGGCATAAGGGCTAAACATCACCACTCATCATCACTCCTGCTGAAAGTTAAGGATAAACAAATGAACAAAGCCAAAGACGCTGCTGTCACATCAATCCCCAGAAGAGTGGGACTACTCTATTCAAAGCTTTGAGAGTAAAAAAAAACTTTCAAGCTTTCATCCCCCAACAATGAAGAAAAGGAGGAATCTCTACATCATCTTCTCTTACAATGAAGAAAATGTTAGAGATTGGGGTTCGGTTTTGATGATAATCCTGGATATATGATTGAATCGTGTATAATCCACTTTCCGAATAAAGTATTTCGACCCTTATTGCCTGGGTTACACGAAATCTCTATTGGGATAAGACAATCACACAATCTGTTTCTAGGCAAAGAAGGCAGATCTAAACTTGAGAATTGTTTTGTGTTTTTCGTATCTTACAAAAGAGATCAAACTCTGTTCTTAAATAGATGGGAAGGTATCAGTTTAGTTTCCAACAGTCATGATTTTAGCCAACCATTATGTCCTTTCAGTTTGAAATAAAACACATTCGAGGCGCTCGAGTGTGTGCCTTGCTGCCGAGATGGCCGAAGAGACTTTTGCCCAACTGCTCGATCGTGTCATGCGTCTTGCTCGGGCGAGTCAATCATTCTGCTCGGCCGAGCAAGGTATATGCCTCAGCCGAGCATGACTGTTCAGAAACTTTGATAATCTGCTATGATATGCTCGGGCGAGTCAATCACTCTGCTCGGCCGAGCATATCAACAAAGTCAAAGGCGCTGCCCCTTAACCCCTACTTCTTTATCGTGGTCGAAAATGTATTAACTCAAACGAGTGTGTACTCCACACTTTCCCTTACTTGTATCCGAGTCTAATACGTAATCACATTGATCTCTAGTAAATCACCATTACAATAAAATAGCTGATGACACTAAAATCACCAACAAATCCCCTCCATTTTAGTGTAATCCTTTGATTTACGAAACTTATAAGTAACGAAACAAACGAATGCATAAATGAAAATGTCTTGCGATTGAATTTCCATCTTAGTATAATACACATTTCAAATACTCTAGAATCGGGGTGTCCCAACGATTGAACCCGTCAACTCATATGTATACCTGAAGATACTATACACATAAGTTTCTTACAATACTTTATTGTTTAATCCTGACACTATTACAAGCCATGTGTCCATATCCAATAATGAACATATAGGAAGCCAAGTCCTAGCTTCTTGAAGCGGCAAAACTTCATGTCCATATAGGTAGTTCCTTTAATCTTGCACTTGCATTTGCAATTTTTCAAAGGAACCATTAAGAAGATATTCTTCAACCTAACCATCACTTGCAGGTCTGAACACATACCTTGGGATATATAATAACATGTGCTCCAATCTCCAACTGTGAGCTTTCCACATTGAATTCAGGCTTTTAACGTTATATTAGAAGGGAATTGGGTATCTCACAATTAGAGGATTAGATGGACTTTAATCCCATCCCTATTGCTGACTTATTTACTAAGTCTCTAGCTAACCCCTTCATCAAGTGGTCAGCTAAATTTTGTTGAGACCGAACAAACTCAACTGAAATCACACCATTCATGATTAATTCACGAATCATACTATGTCTGACACCTAAGTGTCTAGACTTGCCATTATAGATCTGACTATAAGCCCTAGCCAACGTGGCTGCACTATCACAATGGATAGAGATTGGTGTAAGTACCCAAATTCGGATCGCCAAAATCCGTTAGAAGTTAACCGAAATCCGTTAACTGGCCCGCTCCAGGTTAACCGGAACTCGTTAAGCTCCCCGTTCCCAAGCCAACGAGACGTCTCGGGACTGCCCCGTGCATCCTAACGTCAAAGCATACTATACAAACGTCGTCGCACATAAAAGTACGGATTTCCCTGAAAAACGCACTTTCCGGCACTTTTCGGGGGCGTTTCGGACATTTTTTGGACTGTTATTTTAAAAACGGACAAAACCGGGGATAATGGCACGAACTCCCACAACCTGGTGAGTCACAGGGACACTTGGCGTGCATGCCACAGCTCCCTCGTCAACATCAATCAAAAATCAGTGTGAAAAGACTAAAATACCCCTGGTATGCAGTCTAAGTCCGGCCGGACTCTTTTGCAGACAATTCAGAATTGCCAGCAAGTCCCTCCAATTTCCAAAGTTTCACAAAACCCCCTGGTTTTCACCCTCAGTCCGTCCGGACTCATCCTGAAATTTCACCTATAAATACAGAGGCTGTCAAAACATTTTAAAAACACAAAAAAATTACTCCCTTTCATCCCAAAGCCACGACCTAGACTGGTTCTCACCAACCTGAGCCCCGTTTTACCTCGTTTTGCGTGAAAACTCCGTATTTCGATCAAATACAAGCCCCGCCACTTCGAAACACCGTTCCAAACACATTTTCGTATCCCGTATACGCCCACCGAGCCAAAGGAGCCGACCCTAGCCATAGGTAGCTCCCTCTCTCTTTAAACTCTCGTTCCGTCTCGGTTTACGCGTCAGTCGCTACAACCGTTTCGAACGACGTTGTTGAAATGTTGACGTCATCGTCTAAACGGGGTCCGATACGTTTTAGTCCCTGATCCTCTTCTCTTCCCGTAAGAGAAGTAATCTCGGGTTAAAATGGCGTTCCGGTCCCGTTCCGTTACTTTTATGTCATTTACCAATTCCGGATCGTTTGATCCGTCGATCGTCACTTACTTTCATGTAATTTAAAAATTCCGGATCATTTAATCCGTCGAACGTCATTTACTTTTACGCAACTTTACAATTCCGAGTTGTTTGGCTCGTCGATCGTACTTTACAATTCCAGGTCGTTTGATTCCGTCGATACCGCACTTTAAATACTGTCATTTACAAAGTCCGAGCCGTTTGGATCGTGATAGTATTTATTAATCAAAGTCCGAGTCGCAACCTGATTCGTTGATCTCAAATCATTTAATGCTTTTTTCCCGTAAAAATGCTAACAATGACACGCCCGGTTCAAAACCGGAGTTCGACGTTCGAACTCTCTTTCAAAACGCGCGAAATGACGTTTGGCATCCAAACGCTCATCTTCAAACTTAAAAGCCGCCATTTGACACTCAAATCATTTAATGCTTTTTTCCCGTAAAAATGCTAACAATGACACGCCCGGTTCAAAACCGGAGTTCGACGTTCGAACTCTCTTTCAAAATGCGCGAAATGACGTTTGGCATCCAAACGCTCATCTTCAAACTCAAAAACCGACATTTGACATTCAAACGCTCTTTTCTTAAAAGTCAACATTTGACACTTAAGATAAACGGTTAAAATCAACATTCGCGCCACTTTTCCTAAAACTTCCAAAACCGACGTTTGTCATTCAAACGCTCGCCTTTTCAAAAAAACCACATAATCAACGTTTGACATTCAAACCAAGATTAAGCTTGTCATTCAAGCCCCCATTTCAAAATGCAAACACACACACACACGCACACGATTTCGAGAAAGGTAGAAAGACTCGTCATACGAGGCATTTTGGGTGATCTCAATATACTCTTCCCGAAACGTAACGTGACCTCTGAACCTAACAATCTCTGGTACTCAAAAAGCTTTTTACTCGTTTTTGCTACCAATAAAAATGACACCCCATTTTCAAAGCCTTTTCCTAAGTTTTTTCTACCAATAAAAAGGACACCATTTTCAACCAAAAGCCGTTTCTCAACGTTTGGGCTCAAAATACAAAAACCGCGTGGCGACTCCTCTCCTTCCCAAAAAAGCGAGGTCTCAGACACCAACCCTCCGCGAAAGACAACCGCCTTTCGTCGCGCACAAAATCCCGGGTAATTTCAATTGGTGATATCGGTTTTGGCCATAATGAAATCTCATATATCAAGTTTTGAAGCGATTCTGCTTCTTTTTCAGCAGCAGCCAATGCTACGAACTCAGATTCCATTGTAGAATGTGTAATACATATCTGCTTTTTGGAAGCCCAAGAAATGGCACCTCCTCCAAGTAAGAACACCCAACCACTAGTAGAAGATGAATCTTCTTGGTTGATCCAACTAGCATCTGTGTAACCTTCTAATATAGAAGGATGTCCATAATAACACAAACCATAATCCATAGTACCTTTTAAGTACTTGAACACCCTTGTTATTGCATGCCAATGCTGTCTACTAGGATTACTAGTGAACCTACTCAATCTTCCAACTGCATAAGCAATATCAGGTCGAGTGCTCATCATAGCATACATCAAACTGCCAATGGCTTTTGAGTATTCGAGCTGTGATACAGGTTTACCAGTGTTTGACACAAGTTTTTCAGTTGGATCCATGGGAGTACTTACTTTAGAGCAATCATCACAATTAAACTTTTTGAGAATTTTCTCAATATAATGAGATTGTGTAATAGCAATTTCCTTGTTCGTCCGTTTAATCTTTATACCAAGAATTACGTCGGCTTCACCCATGTCCTTCATTGAGAACTTTGATGACAAAAACTTCTTAGTTTTATCAACTACATTTTTGTCTGTGCCAAAAATCAACATGTCATCTACATATAGGCAGATTATTACACCTTTGCCGGATTCATCAAATTTGTTATATACACATTTGTCTGACTGATTTAATACAAAACCATTCAACAAAACAACCTCATCAAATTTTTGATGCCATTTTTTAGGTGCTTGCTTCAGCCCATACAATGACTTAATTAACTTACATACCTTATGCTCATTACCTGGCATAACAAATCCTTCAGGTTGTTTCATATACACTTCTTCTTCCAAATCACCATTTAAAAATACTGTTTTGACATCCATTTGATGGATCAATAGATTCTGAATAGCTGCCAAAGCTATCAGTAATCTAATAGTAGTGATACGAGCAGCTGGTGCATAGGTATCGAAGTAATCGATTCCTTCCTTTTGTCTATAGCCTTGGATTACCAATCGAGCTTTAAACTTGTCAATTGTTCCAACGACTTTCATTTTCTTTTTGAAGATCCATTTGCACCCTAAAGGTTTGCAGCCTGGTGGTAAATCAGACAAAACCCATGTATTATTTTCCATAATAGAACTAATCTCATCATCAATTGCTTCTTTCCAAAATCCAGCATCTCGAGATTTCATTGCTTCATCATAGGTTCTTGGATCCTCCTCTATACTATAACAGTAATAGTATTGAGATTCAATTTGATCTCTTGATCTCATAACTAAATATAGTTGAAAATCAGAACCATATGATTTAGCTTTTCTTGCTCTTTTACTTCTACGAGGTTCGGGTGTCTCACTTGGTACCTCAATTGAATGATCATTCATTTGAGATTCAGCCGAAATTGGTATAATATCCTTTGGTCTAGGTATTGAAGAAAAATGATTCTCATCAAAGATTGCATCTCTCGATTCTATAATTGTGTTAATAGAAATAAAATCATTAGGTTCTATAACATAAAACCTATATGCCTTGGAATGTTCAGCATATCCAACAAAGATGCAGTCAATGCCTTTTTCTCCCAACTTTTTCCTTTTAGGGTCCAGAAGTCTAACCACGGCCCTACACCCCCAAACTTGCAAAAATGTCAAGTTGGGTCGTTTCTTATACCAAAGATCATATGGGGTAATTTTGTTCCTTTTATTAGGAACTCTATTCAATAAATGGCAAGCCGTTAACATGGCTTCTCCCCAAAACCCGTCACTCAAGCCCGAGTAAGATAGCATGGCATTAACCATTTCTTCAAGAGTTCTATTTTTCCGTTCAGCCACACCATTTTGTTGTGGTACATAAGGAGCCGTAGTTTCATGAATTATCCCTACGATTTGGAAATATTTAGGATTATAATATTCACCACCTCTATCCGTGCGTAAGGTTTTAATCAAGCCATTTTGTTGTAGTTCAACTTCTGTTTTATAAATTTTAAATTTATCTAGGGCTTCATCTTTTGCATACAACAAGTAAATATAGCAAAACCTAGAAGCATCATCTATAAAAGTGACAATATACTTTTTATTGCCTAAAGATGGAGTTGCATGAAAATCACATAAATCACTATGTATTAATTCAAGTTTTACAGATTTCATTGTAATACTTTTAAAAGGTTTTCTAGTGATTTTTGTCAACATGCAAGTGTTATATTTTCCAGTATTTTTATCAATAGCAGGAATTAAACCACCTTTGGACATTTCAAGCATTCTTTTATAGTGCACATGTCCTAAACGAGCATGCCATAATGAAGAATTGATAACAATAGAAGAAGTCATATAAACAGAACTAGAATCAACAGGAATTTTATTCAAATTCAACATAAACATTCCATTATTATAATAGCCAAATCCTACAAATACACCAGACTTCGATAAGATATACTTATCGGATTCATACACTTGTTTGTATCCACACTTATTTAATACAGGACCAAAAATTAAATTCTTACGAAGTTTTGGTACATACAACACATTAAACAAAGAAATAGATTTTCCTGAACTGAATTCCAACACCACACTTCCTTTTCCTTGAATAGGAGCGAAATGATCATCACCAATGTAGAGGACAAATCCGTCTTCCATTGGTTCATATGTCTTAAAAACCAGCAACGATCTTTACAAACATGAGTTGTGATCGGAATCAATCCACCACGCAATTGCATCATCCTTGGTCTTGAGAATGGTCCTTAGACCCCTTTCCCGAACCACTGGTGCTTGCGCCATCCTTTTTGTTTCCAATACGACAATCCTTCTTAAAGTGACCAGTTTTGCCACACTTCCAACATGCCACTTTAGGCTTCTTGTTGGGACCAGAACCATTGTCCTAGAAACTACGTTTCTTTCCTTTGTTTTTATTGTTGTTTTTATTCTTTCCACCCTCATCAATCATATTCACTGAGGGTCCAGCAACTTCTTTTCCTTTGCCTTTGTCATTCTCTTGCGCCCTAAGAGATTCCTCTATGCGCAAGTGACTACCAAGTTGAACCAAAGACAGATCTTCTTTACCATGTTTCAAGGTGTGTTTGAAATCCTTCCAGGAAGGAGGCAACTTGTCTATCACACTTGAAACAGATATTGACTCATCCATCTTCAGCCCATATTGTGTAAATTGTCTGAGGATTCTAAGGAGTTCATTGAATTGTTCCATGACAGGCCTTGAATCGACCATCTTGTAGTTATTGAAATTACTTACAAGGAACTTCTTACTCGAAGCATCCTCTCCCATATACTTTGATTCAAGAGAATCCCACAACTCTTTTGCAGATTCCACATTCTGATAAATATCAAACATAGAATCAGACATACCGTTTAATATGTGCCCTCTGCAGATGTAGTCATCGTTTTCCCACTTTGATCTGCGTCTGACTGCTTCCAAATTATCATCCTCCAACAATTCTGGAATAGGGGTAGATAGAACATACACAAATTTTAACGTTGTCAAAAGGAAGTGCATCTTCTTCTGCCAACGTCTAAAATCATGCCCTTCAAACTTGTCCAGTTTCCCAAATTTAGTCGTCATCTCCTTCACAGTACTTCTTCCAGCCATGATTATCACAAAATACTTTATTCGTTTGTTAGAGATTGGGGTTCGGTTTTGATGATAATCCTGGATATATGATTGAATCGTGTATAATTCACTTTTCGAATAAAGTATTTCGACCCTTGTTGCCTGGGTTACACGAAATCTCTATTGGGATAAGACAATCACACAATCTGTTTCTAGGCAAAGAAGGCAGATCTAAACTTGAGAATTGTTTTGTGTTTTTCGTATCTTTCAAAAGAGATCAAACTCTGTTTTTAAACAAATGGGAAGGTATCAGTTTAGTTTCCAACAGTCATGATTTTAGCCAACCATTGTGTCCTTTCAGTTTGAAATAAAACCTGTTCAGGAACTGCTCGGCCGAGTCATGTGCCTTGCTCGGCCGAGCAAAGATGTCTAGAGACTTTTGTCCAACTGCTCGACCGTGTCATGTGTCTTGCTCGGGTGAGTCAATCATTCTGCTCGGCTGAGCAAGGCATATGCCTCGGTCGAGCATGACTGTCCAGAAACTTTGATAATCTGCTATGCTATGCTTGGGTGAGTCAATCACTCTGCTCGGCTGAGCATATCAGCAAAGTCAAAGGTGCTGCCCCTTAACCCCTACTTCTTTAAAGTGGTCAAAAATGTATTAGCTCAAACGAGTGTGTACTCCACACTTTCCTTTACTCGTATCCGAGTCTAATACGTAATCACATTGATCTCTAGTAAATCACCATTACAATAAAATAGCTGATGACACTAAAATCACCAACAGAAAATGAGGACTCCTCAACATTATCTCCTTTTACAATTAAGAAAAGGAGGACTCCTCAACATTATCTCCTCTTAATCTTAAATTGAAGCTCAAATGGCAATACAAGTGAAGATGACTTTCAACACCAATTCACTTTCATCAACATTATTCATGAAAAAATGTTTAGCCCTAGGTCATATTGGTGTTTGGATTTTCTCTTAAAACTCGTCAAGACATTTCTAAATGATTCTCTTGTAAAACAATCAAACACTCAAGATATCAAGATAAATTATACATAGGTCCATTAAAGGTAGAATGACTTTTCTAGATACTTGAGCCGTACAGTGTTCTTTGTTGAGTCTAGGAGCTTCCTCTTTTCCACTCTCATACACACTCTTGAAATTCAAGCATCAAGGTTAGGGGTTTCCCATCATTTTCTTCCCCGGGCCAATCTCTTTTCAAGTCATACAAACTCTTCAAGCAAATCTACAATAGGGGATACCTTCTCCACCTCCTAGTCTCACATACAAATGAGTTACTCCAGAAATGTCAATCTTCACAAAGTCGATGCTTGGATCAACTTTTTCACAGATAGATCCCATCTCCCTCAATAAAATCGGAGTTTCATTCATCGCTCCCCATCAAGAATCTAAATACTCATTTCTCTCCTCAATGAAATTTTCCCACCGAGTCCTCTTTCGGGTTAACATACTTTTCAAGAAAAAAAGATGCAAAAGAGATGTCAGCTTGATTGAAAACCTACATGATTCGAGTACATTGAGTGTCATCAACAATCTACAGGGTTCAAGTACATCGAGCGTTATCAACAACCTACAGGATTCGAGTACATCGAGCATTATCAACAATCTTTTTTTAGAGGGTTCAAGTACTTTGAGCGTCATCAACAACTACAGGTTCGCGTACAACGGACGTCATCAACACCTACAAGGTTTGGGTACACAAAATGTCTTCAATACTTACAAGATTCGCGTACAATGGACGTCATCAACAACCGGGTATTTTCAGAAGTGGGTCAGAGCATTGATTCCTCATTATATGGATTTACCGTTACTTGCAAAACTTGATTTTCAAAATATATGAAATGACCTTTTCGAGTACTTTTGGAGTCGAATTATGTATGGTCTGATTCTTCGATAGAGATACATAGGCAGCCGTGCGGCACGACCATCCCAAAATTCTGAATGGATGTTTTTCTATCAACAACAGTACTTCTTTCATAAGTCTTGTCATCGAGGGGCTATGTAGACACCCCATTCTAAACTCAATATGTATGATTACTCTACTCTTGATCTCGCCTTTATATTTTGATGAAAGCTCATTGGTTTTATCATGTTTCGTTAGGTTTTGACTTCGTTAGTTTGGATTTAACTGAATAACAAAATAACTGTAGAGGACAAAATAGTCGATCTTCTGACTAGTTGTCTCGTATAAGACTACTTGTTTCGCACGAGACAACCTTTTGCAGAATGAGCAGATTCACTTTTTTTCTTGATTTCGATCTCTTCCTTGATCTCTCTTCCTTGTTCAAGGACCTTCAATCACACCTTGTTCCTACACATGTTTTGCTGGATTCTCTCCTATACAGAAGACACAAACAACCCTAAATCTCTCTCTAAATTTGTTCATATTAATCCTCCTACGAAGATCTCAAGCCTTTGTCAATGCTACCAATCGGATTACTCAAGAAATCACAAGGTAAACTCCATACACTTTTCGTTCTTCTTTTCAACCCCTCCATGGATTTTTATGCATGTATGATTTTGGTTGTTTTTCTATTTTGTTTCTTTTTAATTAAGAGCAGATTTGAAAAAAAAAATGGCCGTTCATTGAAAATGCCTTTTCCATAGCAAATTTGGCTAGTACTACAACACTGTGCATTTAGGGAAGAAATGAGGGTAAACGGCTAATGTAAATATATTCAACCTATTAGGCAACTTTTCAATAATATAAACTCGAGTGAAATGGAGAAGGCAAATATTTTAGAAGGAATATTGGATAGTTATGTCTTTGTGTCTCCTAAGTGCAACCGCCTCTCACATTTTGTCGTCGGTGGTTCTTTAACATTTTTATTGGATTTTTGGGGATGCCAATTGCTACGTGATTGAAGCACGAAATTGTTTCAAAGAGGATTATTAGTACAATTTCCTAGTAATTGTCATCCTGTCTTTTCAAATTGAAGGGATGGCATTGTCATCCTAGCATTCTGATCTTTGGATTATATATCTATAATTGTGATCCCACTGTTTTTTGTGAGCGGTTTTCATTCCCTTTCTTTCCCTTTTTGTTTCAGGTCGACGCTCATCCTAAGCCTATATTAAAAGCAGATTCCCAATTCTACCGTTTATTTGCTTATTTTTCTTCGGTTCGCCACATCCCCACATTCACTGTATCTGAGAGAGAATCGATGACGAATGGTATAGTGAAAATGGGTTGCTCTCCTGTTTAGGCTGTGGGGTGTTGTTTCCTTAGAAATCAAGGTTAGTTTGTTTGGGTTTTTGCAATTTTCGGAGAGTTGAAACTTACGAATTTTGTAAGTCCCATTTTTGTTGGGATTTTATGTTAGGCTTCTTAAGGAAATAACAAAGAAGGATGAGAAATATAACGGAAATTATAACGAAAATTGAAAAGCAAACCACAAATAGTCGAGTCTTGTGTTTAACACAATTTCCGTAAGAAGTATTTGTCCCGCACATGTGCTTACAGTTGATGACAAACTTCTCGTGAGATGAAACGACTTCCAATTGTTAATAGGAGCACACCAAATTAACAATTCTAACGAACAATGGAAAGTTTGGAACTTTGGACTTGAAGGAATTTAATGCAACAAGATGAAATGATTATGCTTGGTTAATCTATCTCAAATGTAGGTAGAGAGGCTTAAATGACTGTATGTATAAATTGAAATTCAGAGGGGAAGTATATAAGGAGAGTTAAGGGGTTTGTGTCTTTTCCCTTGAAAAGGCACAACTTTTCTTTTGAATTGGCGCCTGTTCAGGAACTGCTCGGCCGAGTCAAGGGACTCGCTCGGCCGAGCATATATGTCCAGAAACTTTTGTCAAGCTGCACGACCGAGTCAAGGAACTCGCACGGCCGTGTCAATCTCACTGCTCGGCCGAGCAAGGCATATGCCTCGGCCGAGCAAGGCATATGCCTCGGCCGAGCAAGATTGTCCAGAGACTTGGCCAATTTGCTATGCTCTGCTCGGCCGAGTCAAGGACTCTGCTCGGCCGAGCATATCAAAAACCCTTTAAACAACTCTCGTTAAGTTACAAATCTTTGTCATTAATTTCTCATTCACCCGGAAATGGTTTTGAGACAATAAATGAGTTTCATTATCTACCCTAAATGTAGAATACATTTTGTAACTCACTTCGTTAACACATATAACGAATTCCGTTGGAAGTTAACGAACTTCCGTTAGAAAGTTAGGTCAACGACAAGTCAAACTTAACTTTCGTTACCCATTTCCAACAATCCCCCACATGAATGACAATTAATGCATGTATGCAATTTCGTCCAAAAGTTCCGGCGAACTATTATTACATCGGGATAGATAGCTTATGGCTTTGAATCTCCCCTAGTGAAATATTATTGGATATACTAGCCATTTGGTAGCGAGTCACTTTGAACCAGTGACTGTATAATGTATACCAAGACAACAATACTCACATAATAATAGCTCTAACAGTTATTGTTCTCACGTTTTGTCCATTTCGGCCCTGGACCGTATCTCATTCATAAGTGTTCACATTAGAAGCGGCCAAGTTACTTCTCACTTATATAGGTGATTCATACTATAAGGAGTATCCTGCACTACTCCGCCCGTAGGTATAGGAATCATTAAAAGTTTTCTCAACTTATCCTCACCACTGCTGCAGGTGCTTATACTTGGATGTTCTGGGAATAAGTATTCAACATCTCCAGTTCATTTAACCGAGTTGTTGTTTCCAAGTGATTCTACTAGAACTTATAGCTTGGTTGCCTCATTGAACCAAGGGCATCGGATCTCCAATTCTCAAGGTTGAGTGTCCACTATGAGTTCTTTTATTGTGGGTTTTAAGCCCATTCCCCTTAACAGTTTATACAGTTGATCTCTATTTATACCTTTTGTAAACGGATCCGCTATGTTATCATTTGACTTCACATAGTCAATTGTGATAACCCCATTCTTGATCAACTGTCTAATGGTATTATGTCTACGACGGATATGTCTAGACTTACCATTGTACATACTGCTCCTTGCCCTTCCTATTGCTGATTGCTGGATGTGTACAATTCGTTAAGTACATCAGACTGCCGATTATTCTTGCATACTCCAACCGAGAAACTGGTTCCCCTCTGTTCTTTGCTAAGTGTAGAGTTAAGTCTACCGGTGTCTTAGCCGGAGGGCTGTTAATGACATTGAATTTTTGAAGTACATTTTCCAGATAATGGGATTGTGACAGGACTATTCCTTCTGATGTACTAGAAATCTTTATTCCTAATATGACATCGGCTAATCCCATATCTTTCATGTCAAAGTGCTTCCTTAACAAGCCTTTGGTATTCATGATCAATTCATGATTACTTCCCATTATCAACATGTCATATACGTAAAGACAAACTATTACAAATGATTCAGATGTTCCTTTAATGTAGACACATTTGTCACATTCATTAATCTTGAATCCATTTGACAACATAGTTCGATCAAACTTTTCATGCCATTGCTTGGGTGCTTGTTTTAGTCCGTACAACGACTTTACAAGTTTACACACCTTTTGCTCTTTACCTGGAACAACAAACCCTTCGGGTTATTCCATGTAAATCTCTTCCTCTAACTCTCCATTCAAGAAAGTTGTCTTTACATCCATCTGGTGTATCTCAAGATTATGCACGGCTGCAATAGCTATAAGAACACGTATGGATGTGATCCTTGTGACAGGAGAATATGTATCGAAGAAGTCATATCCCTCCTTTTGTCTAAATCCTTTGGCTACTAGCCGCGCTTTGTACTTATCAATAGATCCATCTGCCTTATACTTCATTTTAAGGATCCATTTGCAACCTAACGGTTTGCATCCTGGAGGAAGATCAACCAACTCCCAAGTATTATTAAGCATTATGGATTCTATCTCACTGTTAATAGCCTCTTTTCAGAACGTACTGTCCGGTCCAGATAATGCTTCTTTAACAGTAGCTGGTTCGTTTTCCAACATAAATGATAGAAAATCAGGACCAAAAGACTTTTTCACTCTTGCCCTTTTACTACGTCTAGGTCCTTAATCTTCTACTTAAGATGGACCGTTTGTAGATTCATATGTTCTCTTTTGAGAATTACCTTCTTTCCTATCCTTAGCAGGAAAGATATTTTCAAAGAATACTACATTCCTTGATTCTATTGTCATTCCTGCATTCATATCAGGAATTTCTGACTTGTGCACTATGAATCGATAGGCACTACTGTTATTGGCATATCCAATAAAGATGCAGTCAACCATCTTGGGACCGATCTTTATTTGCTTTGGCTTAGGTACTTCAACCTTAGCTAGACAACCCCACACTTTAAGGTATTTATAACACGGCCTACGATTATGCCATAATTCATAGGGTGTTTTATCAATACCTTTCTTGGGTATCTTATTAAGAATATAGTTAGAAGTGAGTATAGCTTCCCCCCACAAGTTGTCGGGTAAGCCTGAACTTATCAAAAATGCGTTCATCATCTCCTTGAGTGTACGATTTTTGCGTTCAGCAACTCTGTTAGACTGAGGGGTATATGAAGCCGTCGTTTGATGAATTATGCCGGATTCCCAACATAGTCCTTCAAACGGAGCTTCATATTCTCCTCCTCTATCACTTCTAATTTTCTTAATCTTTAAGTTAAGTTGATTCTCAACTTCTTTCTTATAAGTCTCGAAAGCCCCTAAGGCTTCATCTTTGCTTCTTAAGAGATAAACATAACAATACTTAGTGCAATCGTCTATGAATGTAATGAAGTACTTTTTACCTTCTCGAGTTTGCACAAGTTTTAAATCACATATGTCGGTGTGAATTAACTCGAGAGGAGTTGTGTTTCTTTGTATGGCATTAAATGGCGACTTCGTCATTTTTGCCTCAACGCAAACTTCGCACTTATTAGTTGAATCAAATTTAGTCATTTGGATTAAATCTTGTTTAACTAATTTCTTAATAGTGTCGAAGTTTACATGACCTAATCTATCATTCCATAAACTAGGACTTTCCGACAAGTATACATAAGAAACAACATTTTTATTCTTCGCACCTTGGAGGATAACATTCATTACATTCATCTTGAAAAGTCCCTTCTCGAGGTAACCCTTTCCAAGGAATAAACCATTCTTGGTTAATACAAACTTGTCGGATTCAAAAACTAATCTAAAACCGGCTTTACTCAACAAAGCACCGGAAACTAGATTCTTGCGGATGTTCGGAACATGCAGCACATCAAGCAAGGTCACTTCTTTCCCCGAGGTCATCTTCAATACAACATTTCCAATGCCTTGAACATCGAAAGTTGCAGAATTTCCCATGTACAATTTCCTTCCGAAAATGGGAGTATAAGAAGAGAAACTCTCCTTATTAGCACAAATATGGCGGGTAGCCCCGGTATCTATCCACCATTCCTTTGGATTGTCATCCAAGTTTGCCACGTTTGCCTCGAAAATCACCGCAGCAAAATCAAGATCCATGTCATCCACATTGTTCGCCTCCTTCTTTGGATGGCGACAATCCTTTGCTATATGACCCGGCTTGCCACAATTATAGCATGCTCTTTTGAACTTCTTGGTTGTGGAGCCTTTGTTCTTCCCTTTCTTAGCATTCCCGAAATGCTTCCTTTTGGTGCCACTAGTGCTTGCCTCGGCGAGATTGACCTTTGCCTCCATCTTGCCTTTGGTAACCTTGGCTTCATTTTCTCGATTATTTTCTTCAATTTGAAGACGAACAACCAAGTCCTCCAAAGTCATCTTTTTGCGCTTATGCTTGAGATAATTTTTGAAGTCCTTCCATGAAGGCGGCAACTTCTCTATGATTGATGCCACTTTGAACGGATCATTCATTATCATTCCTTCGACATCAAGACCATGCAATATAAGTTGGAACTCATCAACTTGAGTTGTTACCAACTTAGAATCCACCATTTTGAAGTCAAGATATTTGCCGACGACAAACTTCTTTGACCCGGCATCTTCAATCTTGTACTTCCTTTCCAAGGTACTCCATAAAGCCTTGGCTAACTCGTGATCTTGTACACATTATATAGTGCATCATCGAGTCCATTCAAAATGTAATTTTTACACAAAAAATTACCATGGTCCCAAGCCTCTTTGGCCAAAAGCCTTTGAGGGTCGGGATCACCATTTTGAACAATCGGATCCTCTTTCAAGAACCGATGCAAACTTAGAGTGGTCAAGTAGAATAGCATCTTTTGTTGCCATCTCTTGAAATCCACCCCGATAAACTGTGGGAGTTTCTCACCATGAACCGAGTGAGATGTTGTAGAAGCGGGTGCAATATTCTTGAGCGTTGCATCGCCTTGAGGGGGAGTAAGCCCGGATGATTCGGAGGTGTCTTTCTCAATTGCCATTGTAGGAATGCCTTAAGAAACGTCAAATACTTCTTACGATTGTTGGGATTTTATGTTAGGCTTCTTAAGAAAATAACAAAGAATGATGAGAAAGATAACGGAAATTATAACGGAAATTGAAAAGCAAACCACAAATAGTCGAGTCTTGTGTTTAACACAATTTTCGTAAGAAGTATTTGTCCCGCACAGGTGCTTACGGTTGATGACAAACTTCTCGTGAGATGAAACGACTTCTAATTGTTAATAGGAGCACACCAAATTAACAATTCTAACGAACAATGAAAAGTTTGGAACTTTGGACTTGAAGGAATTTAATGCAACAAGATGAAATGATTATGCTTGGTTAATCTATCTCAAATGTAGGTAGAGAGGCTTAAATGACTGTATGTATAAATTGAAATTCGGAGGGAAAGTATATAAGGAGAGTTAAGGGGTTTGTGTCTTTTCCCTTGAAAAGGCACAACTTTTCTTTTGAATTGGCGCCTGTTCAGGAACTGCTCGGCCGAGTCAAGGGACTCGCTCGGCCGAGCATATATGTCCAGAAACTTTTGTCAAGCTGCACGACCGAGTCAAGGAACTCGCACGGCCGTGTCAATCTCACTGCTCGGCCGAGCAAGGCATATGCCTCGGCCGAGCAAGATTGTCCAGAGACTTGGCCAATTTGCTATGCTCTGCTCGGCCGAGTCAAGGACTCTGCTCGGCCGAGCATATCAAAAAACCCTTTAAACAACTCTCGTTAAGTTACAAATCTTTGTCATTAATTTCTCATTCACCCGGAAATGGTTTTGAGACAATAAATGAGTTTCATTATCTACTCTAAATGTAGAATACATTTTGTAACTCACTTCGTTAACACATATAACGAATTCCGTTGGAAGTTAACGAACTTCCGTTAAAAAGTTAGGTCAACGACAAGTCAAACTTAACTTTCGTTACCCATTTCCAACAATTTTTTGCTTCATAGCTCAATGGATTTGTATGCATGTACATTTTGACTATTTCTTTATTTTGTTTCTTTTTATCTATGATGATTAGACTATTTGATTTATCCCACCAGATTCTGAAAGTGTGAGATCATTCACATAGTTTTTATGGTCAAGATTGACTTAGTGTAGGATTTGTTACTTTCTAATATTAGAAAAGTTAAGTAAATATTGTTTATAATTTAGTTTAGTTTTAAACTTAATTTACTAACATATTAATTTAGTTTTCGTGTTTAATCATGTACATCTTTGTATATTTTGTAGATATCTCTCAAATAAGGAAATGAATCCGAGATAAGTAAGGGATTAGTTAAGATTATAATGACATCAATCAAATTAGTTACTTTTTATTTTATCAATTTAGTTCGTGATCGCGCAGGAAAGCGTGGTGGGCTCAGTTCTTTGGGTCCAGCGAATGAATGAGCTAGCCTGTGATCTGCACACCACAAGAAATAACAGTGAAACTGCGCCGGGGGTCTTCCGACAAGCCCCTCCGGCGTGAGAGTAAGATTATGGACTGGAAATATGGTGGCAAAAATATGGAATGTGTGTGGGTACGTGAATATGCAATAAAGCATTACCTTTGTCCATGATACTACTCTCTTATTTAAAGTGGGAGTGGTGATATTAGGGTTTTCACCAGAGCCGTTGGATTGGATGAATGCTAACCATTGGATCAACCCCGTCTCCTAGGCATACACGTGTCACGCCGGGATTGGTCCGTCTATGTAAGGACACTGCAGCATCTGACATTGATAAGCAGCTTGCCTTATAAGGGAAAGTTAACCTGCACGCCTTTTGTTGTTGTGCGGTGCATGATCGCACGTGTAACAAGGCACTGTAGAAGGTCTGACATTATCCCAAATTAGCTAATTAACCAAGCTTGTTGAGGAAGCTTAATAAAAGAGACGACCTGGAGCTGCTCGTCCAGTTGGGTCGTCTCCTTGAGAGATGAGTCGACGAGGGAGAGTTGGTCGTTCAGTGACGACGCTCACTCTTGGACGAGTGCCGGACTGCGCCGAGGGAAGGCTCGTCGTTAGATGGGCTTAGCTCATTGTCGACGATCTCTTCTGGATGTATCGACGGGCTAGAAGTTAACCCCTTCCTTAATGGTGAAATGGCTCGTCGCTTGGATGGGCTTGGTCGCTCAATGGCGACGACTGCCAACCAGTATTGGACGGGCCATGACCCAAGGTCTTGATCTGATCCTTCGTAGTTGGTCCTTCGACGGGCCTATTGGGCCCCCAGGCTCGTAGTAAGGTACTGGGCTTTGGCCCATCACAGATTATTCCGTTCAGTGGCCCCCAACTCATGGTCGTCTTGACGGGCCAGGAGTTGTCGTTTTCCCTCCAAGGTAATCCGTACGACCGCCAATTTGAATTTTGAATTATGATGATGTCAGCGTTGGTGACGTGGGCGGCTAGGATCTCTTCATTGATTGACACGTGCCCCGCGATGGGACATTCTCCTCGGAAGTTGTAGGGGGTATTTAATGCCCCTCATCATTCTGCCTTTTGGATTTCCCAGGAACAAACTGTTCATCTTCTCCACATATAAAACCTCCCCCCTCCTACATTTCGAACTTTTCGCGAACTCGAGCATTGAGAGCAAGGAGCAAGGGCGATTTCCGGCGACTGATAAGGAAGAACTTCGGCAACCGTGCGAACTTTTTCCGGCGATACCGACTGCTCTGGCTTCACCACCGTTGGATAACCCCGCAGCTTGGATTAGGAACTTCTTTGATCTCCCACCGGCGAATTCATCGGAAAAACCATTTCCCTACCCAGAAGCAGGTAATTTTCTTCGTTATTCTTCATTTTCTGGGTTTTTGTTTGGGGTTTAAGGTTTTGCTCAATGGGACCCAGAACGGTGAGCTTTGAGAGGGGTGTCAAGTTTGGTTTTGGGCTAAATCAAAGGGTGTACAAATGTGCCAAGGGCATTTGGAGGGAGATTCCACTGGTTGAGTGCTCATCCATTTTGGCAAAGTTTGATTTTGAAAACGAACCTCTAGGGTTTCCTGTTGGTGAGGTTCTTGGGGATTTTGAGGAAGGTGACCCAAGAGTAACGCCCTTTAGATCAATGAACGACCTGCCAAATCATATACGAGCCAACTATTCCTTGTCCCGTCGTGATTCATGTAGGAATTTGGTTGTAGGGGAATCTAGGTTTCCCATAGATAGGTCGTCGTCTGAAAATGTTAGGACTGATTCCCCTTCTGTCTTTCATTGTTTTGTAGACATGGATCACTACGGACGCCCCGATCAGCCGGCTCAAGAAGTAAATGAAGCCAGTACGAGTGCTGGAAATACTAGGATCGTCGACGCCTTCCACACAGGTGTACGAGTTGGAAGTAATGAACGAGACTTCGGGGGTGGTGCCCAAGGTGGTTGGGCTATCACCAAGGTTAGAGCTGCGACAAAGGGAGATATTGCAAAGCCGTTTATAGATTCCCTTCGAAGTTTGTTCAGGGTGCATGCCAATAATTACAAACTGGAGTATCTTAGCCAGAGAGAGTATGAGCCCCGTAGACAATCTCTCCTCACCAGCAAGAAGAAAGTTGCTTTCTTCTATAAACAATTCGAGCTTGGGTTGAGGTTGCCCTTGGACCCCTTTATCAACGAGTTTCTTGAAGATTCCGGTTGCGTGCCGATGGAGCTAAGCGGTAACACGGTTAGAGTTCTATCATGCTTCATCGTCGTTTGCAGATTTCTTGGCTATGAGCCATGTAACAAAGTGTTCCGTCAATATTATCGGACCAAATGATCCACTAAGAACGGGAAGTCCTTGGTAAGTGTGTTGTGCATTAGAAATGTCCAAGGCTTGTTTTTAGACACCCAAAATAAAGTGTACGACTGGGACAGTCATATGATCTTGGTGGAGAGCCGGGTAGGATGGCAATTTCCTTGGCCTGAGAGTCGTGATCTTGTCTCCGACGACCATATATTTCAAGCTCCGTGGGCCAACGAGCTGAAAGGAAAGATTGACGATCTATTGAGTCATGGATGGGTGGCATTTGAGAACATTGAGGCCTCTCACTGGAGGTACATAAGGACCGGCATTATGGATAAGCCGTCGAAGGGCCCTGATCCCTTAGTGAAGATAAACCTTGACCTCCGTTATCCAGTTTGGGTCGTTTACGACGACTTGCATTGGGAAGACAACTGCATTAATTGCGCTGGTGCCCGCTTTGACCATCCTGAAGAGCGTTGTGAAAACCTTGAGATGTGCGGGGTTGGGCTCTCAACACTCGTCTATTTATTTTGACAATTTGCCTTTATGTCCCGTCGTGTATGACTCAATTAACTTTTTCTCATTTTTCACTTGGCAGTTCTCTCTGAAAAGGATATCAACCTTATTGAGAAGAAAGTTAGAAGCATGAGTGAGGCAATCAGACCCCTTGTGCGGACCAAGGCCAAGAAGGATAGGGCGACGAGTAATGCTATTTGTGGCTGGCAGGAGAATCAGACGAAGAGGAATGATGAGCTTCCTAAGGGTAATCCTGCTGGCGCTATTCCTCTAATTGAAAAGGAGGTCGTCGTTGGAGGCCTAAACACTGGGGGTCGTCAAGCAGTAGTCGACGAGCTGGAGAAAGAAATTGGAGTTGAGTTAAGTGCAGAAGCTGCCAATGCTGAGGACCAACAGATCGTCGTCGTTGAGGGCGAGCACATTAACCCTGAGGATGTTGGAAGTTCAGACTCTAATCATGAGGTCGTCGGGGAAGGGAGCCACGTTTCCAAGAAAAGGAAAGACCATCCTGCTGGCTCTGGGAGAGAGAGGGGAAAGAGAAATAGAGCTGACAACGACCCTATAAGTTCCTCAGACCCTTCAACCCCTCAAACCGAAGCTCTGGCTCGTCTTACGGGGTACTTACCAGGGCAAAGGCTCTGGAGATGGCGACCAAGTTTGGGAAGGTTCCTCAGATTTCTGGGGTTCCTTGTTTGGCAAGAAGTGGCCCTGCTCTCCTTCTGGGGACGGCCTTGACCAAACGGGGTAAAGATGCTGATCTTATACGCCAGATGAGGGGGGCTAAGATGAGTCCGACGACCTATCATGCTCGCTTCGGGTTGATGCAGACGGAGGTAATTCGGTTGTTTTTTCCCGCGTTTATCTCGTCGCTTTTTACTTGGGCCAATGATAATCCATTGATTACAGATGACGTCGATGATGGAGGCAATGACGGCGGACTTCAAGGCATGCTACGACGCCGAGGTGAAAGAGAACGAGCAGCTGATTTTGTCCGTCGGAGCCAAGGAAGAGGCCGAGAAGAATTTGAAGGAAGCTGAAGAAAACATCATCCAGCTGACTGCTGCCTACGAGTCATTAATGGCCCAGAAAAATGGAATTGTGAATGAGGCGGAAATTGTGAAGGCTGACAAGGCCAAGCTCGTGGAAGATGGCAAGATCTTGACGACTGCCCTTCGTGCCGCAGAGGGTAAAGTTACCAAATTGACATCTGACTACGAGTTTGCTCGGGGTCAAATTGAATCGATGAGGGCTGATCATCAAGTTGCTCTTGGGGAGGCCAAGTTGGACTCCGTAGCAGAATTTAAGGGAGGCGCCGAATTTCTCAAGGTCGTCACTGACAAGGCTAGTCTCTTTTTCCAAGATGGGTCCAAACATCTGGCCCGGAGGATTCTCGCTGACCCGGAGACTAAGGGCCTCTTGTCCTCGCGGAAGCTGGCTGATCTCTGCACCGAACCGACATATGATGAAGAAGCCCGTCTAGTTCATCCTCTAGTTCCCTTCAACAACAATGATTTGCTCATCATCAGAGAAGACGACGAGAAGGCTGGAAAGGACGAGTGGCCGGTTCCCGCTGTTGACCCCAAGAACTTCGATGCCTATTATAAACACTTTGTTGAAGACGGTCCCGACCCTGATGCAGCTCCTTCAAGTGCCGACGGTCCTCAGTAACTTATATTATTGAAAAGTTGTAATGTCCTAAACAATGTCCCACCCTGGTTTGGTAGTCTCGAACAATGTTTCCAGACAATTCTTAATTTTTGCAATGTAGTTGACCTATTTCCTCGTCGTTTAGAGGGGGTCGTACAATGTTTGTTGGTTTTATGTTTTAAGTTACTCCATGCCTTTGTTTTCTGTTTGTTAATCTGTGTTAACGTAGATAGCATGTGATAACTTGTTTGACGAGTAAGTTTGAGGACAAGTATGAATGGTCGTTGTAAGCGATAACCAGAACTTGGGTCGTCCTAATATGGTCGACCCTCGTTCAACCTTGTATTTTCTCAACTTCTCAATGGCTCGTAGGAATAGTACGAAGGTTCATAGGTTTCTTGCTTGTAGGCAAGACTCTATGGACGAGTCGTCTTATTCCGTTATAGCGTTCGACGAAGTCTGGCTTCGTCTAACCTTTATACTTGGCTAAAGTGAGTGTAAATGTCGAAGTCTTTGCTTCGACTGATCTTTATACTTGATCAAAGTAGTTGTAGGGGTCGAAGTCAGGCTTCAACCGTCTTAAGCTTCTTGAGTTTGTAATGAACGAAGTTCGGTGAAGTGATGAGTTTCCATTGATAACTTCTGATTAACAACAGCGTATTGACAACCCATTCACTTTCAATGACTCTTGGGATTTATAGATTATCCCTTAGACTTTCAAAATTACAGACTTCCAAAAACTTTTCACAAAATGACAATCAAAAGTTTTAAATTAAGAACCACAAAAGGGGTGCCCTGAGGGCGCTGAGTGTTGACTGACGACGGTCAAAAGTAATACTTCATAAGATGATTGGCGTGCCATGGATGCTTGAGATGTTCACCGTTCGACTTAGCTAGGCGGTAGGTTCCCTCTCTGACCACACTTGTGACAATGTATGGTCCTTCCCAATTGGGGGAGAGTTTGTTTTGACGGGCTTTGAGTCCCGTTGCTTCGATCTTTCTGAGCACATAGTCACCGACTTTAAAGAACCTCTTCTTCACCTTCTTATCATGATAAGCCTTGGTTTTCTTTTTGTAATTCTCCATCCTTAGTTGGGCGTCCAATCTTCGTTCGTCTGCAAGGTCCAGGTCAACCTGCCGATTATGGATGTTCTTTTCGACGTCGTAGAGAGCAACTCGGTCTGTTGGCAGCTGAAGCTCGGCGGGAGCCATGGCCTCTGAGCCGTAGGCCAAAGCAAATGGGGTTTCCCCCGTGGGCCCCCGGGTGGTTGTGCGGACAGCCCAGAGAGCTGAGGGTAGTCCGTCCAACCATCTTGTATCTTTTCCTTCCAGATTTTTACACAAAGCAGATAAGACGAGCTTGTTCGCCGCTTCAGCTTGCCCGTTGCCTTGGGGATAGGCAACTGACGACTTGGAGTGTTTGACACCCATCCTGTTCAACTCTTGCTCGAACTTTCTTGAAAACTGCAGGCCATTGTCTGAAACGATCACCCTTGGGATTCCGAAACGACACCATATCGAATCATGGATGAAGCATAGGGCGTTGTTTTCAGTGATTTTGTTTAAGGCCTTGGCCTCCACCCACTTCGAAAAATAGTCGACCGCCACGATTACATACTTGACTCCTCCCTTGGCCGGTGGAAAAGGCCCAATCAGGTCAACACCCCACATATCAAACGGCCAAGCGGCCATGACAGGGGTTTGCTCGGTCGTTGGTAGCTTGGGGAGATCGGCGAAACGCTGGCAGGTATCACACTTTCTTACGAACTGTTTGGCATCTTCACGGAGGTGGGGCCAGTAGTACCCCATGGTAATGATCTTATCAGCCAACGTGCGGGCCCCAGGATGGCCCCCGCACTCTCCTTGATGTACCTCGAAAAGTAATTGAACGACCTTATCCGGGTGGACGCATTTCAACAATGGTCTAGTAATGGATCGTCGGTAGAGCTCTCCTTCTACGACCGTAAATCTGGGGACCTTTCTCTTGATTTGCCTCGCCAAAACTTCATCCGTCGGTAACTCATCCTTCTCAATGAAAGCCTTCAGCTCGTCTATCCAGCACCTTGGACCGTCAGTATTGCACATGACCTTTACTCGCTCGTAGGCTGGTTGTTCCAAATAGGCTAGGTGATGGCCATGCTCCTCCTCTGGGAGTTGATCTGTAGCCAGCTTTGAGAGCAGGTCGGCGTGTTCGTTGTTTTCACGAGCTATTCTCTGTATGGCCCAAAATTCTAACCCCTGGATCAATTCTCCGACCAACGAATGGTACTTCTGTAGGGTGGAATCGACGACCTGATATTCTCCACGCACTTGGTTCACTATTAACTGGGAATCACAAAATGCTGCGACCTTGGTAGCTCCAAAACACTTAGCGTATTCAATGGCCGCTATGAGTGCTTCGTATTCCGCCTGATTGTTAGATGCTTGAAACTTGAACCTCAATACTTCTTCAAAAACTGTTCCACTTTCGGGCTCGACAAGAACGATCCCTGCCCCGCTCAGATTTCTAGTTGCTGACCCGTCTGAATAAATCTTCCAGCAGCCTACGGGCAAAACCAACTCCTCTGGTTTGTCGTTGACTTCCTTGCCCTTGTCATTTTTCTGAGGCTGTCTCTGGTCGTCGGCAACACTGAACGATGTTTCAACCAGGAAGTCTGCTAAAGATTGTGCCTGTAGGGTTTTCCTCGTCCTATACTCAATATCAAATTCAGTCAGCTCAATACTCCAGTTGAGAAGACGGCCAGAGCTTTCAGGACGGTGTAAGATCTTGCGCAACGGGGCATCTGTGTAGACGACGATGGGGTGAGCGGAGAAGTAAGCTCGTAGTTTTCGTGCTGTAATGACGAGAGCATAAGCGATCTTCTCCGCGTTAAAATAACGAGTTTCCACATCCGATAAAGCCTTGCTGACATAGTAAACTGGCCTCTGTGTTCCACCTTCCTCCCTAACCAATACGGCGGCGACGGCTTTGTCACTCGCCGAGAGGTAGACATAAAGATCTTCTCCTGCTACGGGGCTTTGGAGGAGTGGTGGGGAGCCAAGATACTCTTTTAACTGTTTGAACGACTGAGAACACTCCTCTGTCCACTTGAAATCCTTAGCGCCTCGGAGAGCTTTAAAAAACGGAAGCGATCTCTCAGCAGACTTGGCAATAAAACGACCCAAGGCCGCTACTCGTCCATTCAAGCGCTGAACCTCTTTGATGCTCGTAGGTTCGGCCATGTCGATCAAAGCTTTGATTTTTTCCGGATTGGCTTCGATTCCCCGCTGAGAGAGCATGAATCCTAGGAACTTTCCTGCTGCAACTCCGAAGACGCATTTAGCTGGGTTGAGGACCATGTCATTGGCTCGTAGATTGGTGAATGTTTGCTGGAGGTCGTCGACATGTTTTCTCTTTTTAGATTTGACGACCATGTCATCAACATACGCCTCTAAGTTGTCGCCAATCTGGTCCTTGAACACCTTGTTTATCATCCTTTGGTAAGTGGCCCCGGCGTTCTTAAGCCCAAAAGGCATCTTCGTATAACAGTAAGTTCCCCCTGCCGCCTGAAAAGCCGTCTTCGGAATGTCCTCCTCAGCCATCTTGATTTGATGATAGCCGGAGTAGGCATCGAGAAAGCTCAAAGTAGAATGGCCGGCCACAGAATCGACGAGCTTGTCGATTCTTGGTAAGGGGTAGCTGTCCTTGGGGCACGCCAGGTTTAGATCGGTAAAGTCGACACACAATCTCCACTTCCCATTTGGCTTTTTCACAAGAACCACATTAGCTAACCAAGTTGTGAACCCAGCGTTCACGATGATTCCAGCGCTCAGTAATTTCTCAATCTCCTGTTTTATAGCAATCTCCTTTTCGGTTGAAAAAACTCGACATCTTTGTTCTTTAAATTTCATGGTAGGGTTCACTCCAAGCCTGTGAACTGCCACGTCCTCTCTAATTCCTTTCATATCTTCCACCTTCCAAGCAAAAACATCGAGGTTCTGTTTGAGTAGGGAGATTATCTCTTCCCTCTCCTCAGTGCATAACTGAGACCCCAGTTTTATTTTTTGCTCTGGATAGTCGGGGTTTATGACTAGTTCGACTAGCTCGTCTGCTGGTTTCATCTCAGGGGCGTCGTCCCTAAAATCCATGGACTCAATGACGATCTCCTTAATTTTTCTTCTTGCTTCAGGTGCCAGATCTGGTACCTCGTCGTCAATCAACTTATCCAGCTCGGCCCCCGATTCTTGGGCGACCAAAAGTTGTGACTCTGCGGCTTGGTCGTTCAAGAATACTTCAGCAAGGACCTCTGGATCTTCTACGCACTTGATTGTCGAGACGCCGGCGCACGAGGTCGTCGTTTGTTTGACAGATTTGGAAAGCTTCACAATGTGATCAGGATCGTCGATTTCAATAGTCCGCTTCGCCTTCAGCACGTGCTCTAGGAATTCTGGGGCCGTCCCCAACACACATCCTACTCCAGCACGTGAAGGAAATTTGACTCGTTGATGGGGAACCGAAGCGACGATCCCCAAAGCGGACTGACCTGGTTGGCCAAGGATTGCGTGATAGTCACTGACGACGTCGATCACAATAAAAGTTACAGTTTTGATTGTTCTCAATGGGTGTTCCCCGATGTCAACTGGGAGGTCGATCTGGCCCTTTGCATCTACACGGTGATTGGTGAATCCCTCTAGACGACCTAAGTAAGGACTTAGGTGACTGTCGAGTAGACCCATACGTTGGTAGACGTTGTAAAATAAAATGTCCTTGGCCGCTCCAGTATCAATCAAAATTCTCCTTGACTCGCAGTTATCAATGAAACCAGGTATGATTAGAGTTTGTTGACGAGCTAATGGGTTGGCTGGCAGCTCGTAGGGAAAGAAGCTAATCACGTCGTTTGGAATTTCTGATTTTTGAGGGACATGTGGGGCCTTCTTCAGATGGTAGATGGCGCTCTTAATCTGGTTTTTGCTCATTTCTTCGGAGATCACCAAGACCATTCTTGGATGCCTCTGTGGAGGGTCGTCGTTGGCAGCTCGGGTGTTGGCCGCCTGACGGTCTTTCCTCACATATTCCTCGAGTCGTCCATCGTCGATCCATCTTTGAATAATCTTTTTCAAGCTGAAACATTCCTCGGTATCATGTCCTTTATCTCTGTGATATTCACAATACTTGTTCATGTTTTTCTTTCCCTTCCCGTTGGGATTCATCTTTGGCGCCGGGCCAAAATCAACGTTGCTCAAAATTTCTGCTCTAGACACAGTGAGTGGAGTGTACGACTCCGGGACTTTTTCTGCTTTCACTTTGTTTTTTCCCTTTTCCCCGACCTTATCTTTCTTGGATCTCGTCGCTTCAACCTCGTCGACGGCTTTTCCCTCTCTTTGCAACTTCCTTTCTTCAGCCTCGGCAACAACGTAGGCCTTGGCATAGAGGTCTTTACGAGATTTGGCCGGATGGACTTGAAGCTCGAAGTCTAGGGTAGGGGAAATGACACCGTGTCTGAAGCAATTTATGATTTCCCTGTCAGTTAGGTCTTCATCAATCTGATCTACCAATTTCTTGAATCTCTTGAAGTAGCTCATCGAGCTTTCAGTGGCTCCTTGGGATATGTTGCTAAGGTCGTTGACAGTCTTACGACGCTCTCCCGCCGTAGCAAACCTTCCTAAAAACTTCTTTCTCATCTGCTTCCATGATTCGATACTCCCCTTGGGCAAGCCTCTAAACCACCTCAAAGCTGCGTCGACCAGTGTGCTCGTAAGAGCCTTGCACATGACGTCGTTGTGGCCTGAAGCTTTTGCCACTATGTACATCTGTGCCTCAAGGTGTTGTATGTGGTCGATGGCGCTGGTAGAGCCGTCGTATTGTTTAAGGTCGGGTAGCTTAAAGCCTGGTTCTGGGGGTCCCGTTTCCAACATCCATGGTGCAAGGGGATTCATAGTGCCGCCATCGTCATCAGAGTCGTCGCTGTCCATTTTCTTTCTTTTGTTTGTCAATTCCTCCACTTGGCGCCTCAGCCTTAAGAACTCTCTCATATCCACCCCTCCTGCTGGGCCGGCTTGGGGAATCCTATCTTGACGGGGCCCCCGGGTAACGGTGTTAGACCGTTGCCTCTCGGTGGGGGCAGGTCGTCGTGAGATGGATCGCTCCCTGTAACTAGGTGGGGGAGACGGCCTATAAGATCTTGACATTTCCCGTTCTCGACGAGGCAGAGTACGAGTTCTTTCTCTATGGCTAGGTGCTCGTTCATTCCTTAATGACGGAGTCATTTGACGACCCCGAACAACTTGATTCGGGATAGCTTCAAGATTTTCGACGACAAGCTCCCTACGAGGCTCTGCTTCCTCAGCTCGTCGCTGCTGTGATGGGGCTCCTTGGCTTCGTCTTTCATTAATGTGCTCCCTCAGATCAAGCTGTGGCACAACGCGCTCATTCTCAGCAGCGGTCCCTTCACGACGACCAGCATTCTCTCTCTGGTTCCTTCTCCTTCTTCCCGACGAGATAGTTTGATGGGATGCCTGTGGAGCCTGAGGAGCGGCCATATGAATGAGCTCGTCTTGGATTTGCAAAAATTCTTTGAGGGCGTTGGCTCTTTCGATGAGGAAAGCTGCTCTGTCGAGATTAGGGTTAGAGGGACCTCCTGCATACCTTGCCGTTGTCTCAGGCCTCCTTTCCAGTGGAGGTCTCCTCTCGGCGCTCGACGGCGAGGCCCTTTTCTCTCCTCCTAGCCGTTTGAAGGCCTGTACCGTCAACCATCCCCTGTGACCTGGTAACCCTTAAATTAGGGTTCCTAGGTGGAGAGGGTGGCCTAGGATTTTCTTGTTGTGGAGGAGGTACGCCTTCATCCCCTGTAGACTTGCTGGCCGTATGACCATCTGACACCATTTTCCCAAACCTTTCCATTTGTATTTCTTCTGGAGATCACTAACACTTTCCGGCAATGGAACCAATCGATCGCGCGGGAAAGCGTGGTGGGCTCAGTTCTTTGGGTCCAGCGAATGAATGAGCTAGCCTGTGATCTGCACACCACAAGAAATAACAGTGAAACTGCGCCGGGGGTCTTCCGACAAGCCCCTCCGGCGTGAGAGTAAGATTATGGACTGGAAATATGGTGGCAAAAATATGGAATGTGTGTGGGTACGTGAATATGCAATAAAGCATTACCTTTGTCCATGATACTACTCTCTTATTTAAAGTGGGAGTGGTGATATTAGGGTTTTCACCAGTAGTTGGATTGGATGAATGCTAACCATTGGATCAGCCCTGTCTCCTAGGCATACACGTGTCACGCCGGGATTGGTCCGTCTATGTAAGGACACTGCAGCATCTGACATTGATAAGCAGCTTGCCTTATAAGGGAAAGTCAACCTGCACGCCTTTTGTTGTTATTACTGATTGCATGATCGCACGTGTAACAAGGCACTGTAGAAGGTCTGACATTATCCCAAATTAGCTAATTAACCAAGCTTGTTGAGGAAGCTTAATAAAAGAGACGACCTGGAGCTGCTCGTCCAGTTGGGTCGTCTCCTTGAGAGATGAGTCGACGAGGGAGAGTTGGTCGTTCAGTGACGACGCTCACTCTTGGACGAGTGCCGGACTGCGCCGAGGGAAGGCTCGTCGTTAGATGGGCTTAGCTCATTGTCGACGATCTCTTCTGGATGTATCGACGGGCTAGAAGTTAACCCCTTCCTTAATGGTGAAATGGCTCGTCGCTTGGATGGGCTTGGTCGCTCAATGGCGACGACTGCCAACCAGTAATGGACGGGCCATGACCCAAGGTCTTGATCTGATCCTTCGTAGTTGGTCCTTCGACGGGCCTATTGGGTCCCCAGGCTTGTAGTAAGGTACTGGGCTTGGCCCATCACAGATTATTCCATTCAGTTCGTATTATTTAACAATTTTTTTTTTTGGTTCTGCGTGACTAATGCGTGTTAGACTAGTTAAGATTATAATGACATCAAAATCCTCAATCAAAACAATGCATACCATAGTACATAACGAAGCTAACCATCTTACCTATAAACCCAGTCCAAGTTTTATTTAATTCCAATAAACATAATTCATGTTTTGGCCTCAACAATCTTGCTAACAAACACACTGACACACATGAACATGAATTCCCCACTTTTAACAGACTTTCCAAGAATCCTAATGCCAATCTGCGTCATCTCTCACTGACCCTCTTCCAACCGTTGATAATATCTAATCAAATGGTTCACATTTGAAATTTCCACCAAAATCAATCCTCGTGATTACTCTTCAACCAATCACAACTAATCTTCTTCCTTTAAACTTCTATAAGAATCTCCACAATTCTTTCAACCTCAAAAATCACCAGCAAATCTTTTGCGAATTTCTCAGTTATTTTTCTGAATTCATTCAATTAAATAGTTCATTTTCGTAGATTGATCATGACTGCTACTGTGAAGAAGGTTGCTGCTGTGAAGAAGCCGAGAGCTCATCCTCCTTATGCTGAGGTAAATCTGAATTAAATTTCTCAATTTTTTTGATATGGATTGTTTTTTTTTTTTTTTTTCCAAATATGGGTCTGATTTTGATTAATCTTGATTACCCAGATGGTGAAAGACGCGATTCTGGCTCTAAAAGAGCGGACCGGATCTAGCCAGATCGCAATTGGAAAGTACATCGAGGACAATCAAAAGGATTTGCCTCCGAATTTCAAGAAGCTTTTGCTTGGTCAATTGAAGAAGCTTGTGGCTGCCGGAATATTGACAAAGGTTAAGTACTCATTTAAACTCGCTGCCGCCGAAAAGCCAAAGCCAAAGCCGGTTGCTGCTAAGGAGAAAAAGGTTACAGAGAAGAAGGCTCCGGTGAAGTCTAAGAAAGAGGTTGCGAAACCCAAGGCAAAGAAGGTTGCTACTCCAGTGAAGGCGAAGAAAGCGGCGGCGAAACCTAAGCCGTCGGTTAAGAAGCCTACGAAGGTTGCTAAGACAACGACTGTTACATCACCAGCGAAGAAGAAGGCGGTGAAGAAGACGCCGGCGGTAGCGAAAGTGAAGAAGACACCGGTGAAGAAAGTTGTGAAAAAGCCAAAGAGTATAAAATCTCCGGCGAAGAAGGCTGCAGCTAAGAAGACGACGAAGAAATGAGGTGTTTGGGTAGGGGCTGACTTGTAAATTTGTAGCATTAAGGGGGCTTGTTTGGTTTTATAGATTTTTCTTTCTTATATTTAGATATTAATATTTGGTTGTGGTAATTGATTTGTTTGAAGTTGGGATAAGGTTTTAAATGAAAGTTTTGGTTTTGATCAAATCTAACTTTTTTTATCCTTTTTTTTTTTTTTCTAGAATTTGTTATGTCCATAAGATTTTCTGTGATTAGTTTACGGTGGGCCAAATTGGTTACGGCTTTCAATTGAATCAAAATCATGTGATTTTGTTTAGTTCTCAAGTACAAATAGTTCGATTCGTTTTAAAAATTGGAAGAGAAAAGTACCTTTTTGGTTCTTAAACTATTTTATTTGGGTTATTTTAGTTCTTGAACTATTTTCTAAGCCTTTTTTACCCTTGAACTATTTTAATTGAGACCTTTTAGTCCTTTCGTTAAAACTTTCGTCCATTAACCGTTAATTGGAACCTTTTCGTAAAGAGTTCTATATGCCGTGACCTTTTAGATACTTAACTCCGTTGTGGAACTATTTCTTTATTTTATTTTTTACAAATTTAAGGACTTTTTACCAAAAACTCATTCAAAAACATGCTTTTTACAAAAAAAAACATGTAAGTTGTGATTTTACAAAAAACTATTTAGCTAAATATGAATATTACAAAAAACTATTTTTGCACACAAAACACACACCCATCTCTCTTTACCCTCTCTATCTTTACCCAACCCAACTCCGGTGACAAGCTTCCCTCCGGCGACCACCTTCCCCACCTCCGGCGACCACCTTCCCCAATCAAATAGCACGTCTTGGACCCAAATTCCACAGGTCCGTCCGGCCCTGTCTCTCTCTGTGATGCACATGCTTACTTTGCTGAAAGGATATATAGTTATATTGACTCTGAGATTTTGTTGTCCAAACAAGCACACTTTTAATTTGCTCGAGTCTGCGTTTGCAATCCATGAGATAATCTCGTGGATATGAACTTTTGATTTTTCTTCATCTTTCTATGTAAATATCTACTGTAATCATTTTTGTACCAATTCGCCCTTTTTTCAATGTTAGACATGTACTCCCTCCGTCCCACTTCACTTGGCACTAATTTTCATTTTGGTCCATCCCACTTCACTTGGCACTACCCAAAATGGCAAACTTTTTATAATTTTATATTCACTCTACCCCACCACTCATTCTCTCTCTTCATTTTCCACCACTCAATTTATTCAACCAACACTACTATTTACCCCACTCATTCTCTCTCTTCATTTTCTACCACACATTTCTTTTATTTTATTCTTTTTTCTTAGTTATTGTGTCATTCATTTTGGTGCCAAGTGAACCGGGACGGAGGGAGTATATTTTACTTAAACGTGTTATAGATATTATCACCAAGTGTAAAGATTTCGTAAAAGAATCGAAAGGCGAAATTGTGGGGTTAGCAATTTTAGAGCATCCATGTTGTTATGGACCTCAAACACTAACAATGATTTTGGCCTAATGTTTGCGAATTTAGGATCAAGTTCGTTTGGGTTGTGTTTGCCTTGGGAATTCAGGTCTCTTATCTGAGTTTGGTACTTTCTCATTTGTCAACACTTTTCCTTCTCTATCCCTTTCTTAGATTTTTTTTTCTTCTTGAATTTTGTATTTTCATTGTTTATTACGACTATATATTTGAGTAAAAGATCGCGAAATCTTTATCTTATTGTATTTATGAGGTGAACATATGAGGATTCGTGTTTATCATTTGTTTATCATTTGTTTATCATGTTTATCAGTTGTTAATCAGTTGTTTATGAAGTTTATCAGTTGTTTATCATGTTTATCATTTGTTTATCAGTTGTTTATCAGTTGTTTATCAGTTGTTTATCAGTTGTTTATCATGTTTATCAGTTGTTTATCAGTTGTTTATCAGTTGTTTATCATGTTTATCAGTTGTTTATCGGTTGTTTATCAGTTGTTTATCAGTTAATGATTGGTTTTTGAGAATTTATGTGATGAATTGAGAAGAGTTTAATAGTGAAAATGATGGAGGTTTTCGGAATTTTGATGTTTATCAGTTGTTTATTATTTGTATCAGTTGTTTATCAGTTATTTTATCAGTTGTTTATCATTTGTATCAGTTGTTTATCAGTTTTTATCAGTTGTTTATCATTTGTATCAGTTATTTATCAGTTATTTTATTAGTTGTTTATCATTTGTATCAGTTGTTTATCAGTTTTTATCAATTGTTTATCATTTGTATCAGTTGTTTATCAGTTATTTTATCAGTTGTTTATCATTTGTATCAGTTGTTTATCAGTTTTTATCAGTTGTTTATCATTTGTATCAGTTGTTTATCGGTTATTTTATCGGTTGTTTATCATTTGTATCGATTGTTTATCAGTTTTTATCAGTTGTTTATCATTTGTATCAGTTGTTTATCAGTTATTTTATCAGTTGTTTATCAGTTATTTTATCAGTTGTTTTTATCAGTTGTTTATCATTTGTATCAGTTGTTTATCCGTTATTTTATCAGTTGTTTATCAATTGTTTTTATCAGTTGTTTATCATTTGTATCAGTTGTTTATCAGTTGTTTATCAGTTGTTTTTATCAGTTGTTTATCATTTGTATCAGTTGTTTATCAGTTGTTTATCATTTGTATCAGTTGTTTTTCAGTTATTTTATCAGTTGTTTATCAGTTGTTTTTATCAGTTGTTTATCATTTGCAAGGAAGTGGTATCAAGAGGCGATGATTTTTAGATTGTTGTTGCTATGAGATGGATTGTTCTCACTAAATGATTTTTTTTTTAATTGTTCATGATCAATTATATTTGTGCAAAACTTAAAGTTTGAAAATGAATGACAAGATTGTTTTACATTTTATGTTTTTTTTTTTAAGAAAATAGTGCTTTCAATTTACAAAAGTAGTTTTTTGTAATTTTTATAAAAGTTTTTTGTAATTTCCATCTTGTGTGTATTTTTTTTGTAATTTCCATCTTTTAAAATGAGTTTTTTGTAAATGCCCCCAAATTTAAACATTCATTTAGGGATGGAGGAGTAAACAAAAATATAAAAATATTGAACACTACGTTCATTTTGAAACTATTTTTTCATTTGCAAATTTGAACATTCACTTAGAGACGAATGAGTTGCAAAAAAAAAATAGTAAAAATTTTGAACATTATATTCATTTGGAGCTATTTTTTTCAAATTTAAACATTAAGGGACGGAGGCGTAAAAAAAAAGTAATTTTGAACAGTTGTTGTATGGGTTGACAGAAAATTTTGGCTTATTGGGTTCAAATTACTTTGTTTTGGCTACGCACCTCCGTTCCTAAAAGTTCAAATTTGAAAAAAAAAATAGTTCCAAAATGAATATATTGTTCAAAATTTTTACTTTGTTTTTTTTTCTACTCATCCGTCCACAAGTAAATGTTCAAATTTGCAAATGAAAAAATAGTTTCAAAACGAGCGTACTGTTCAACATTTTTACTTTTTTTTTTACTCCTCCGTCCCTAAATGAATGTTCAAATTTACAAAAAAAAAAAAAGTAAAAATGTTGAATAGTACGTTCATTTTGAAATTATTTTTTCATTTGCAAATTTGAACATTTACTTAGGGATGAATGAGTAGAAAAAAAAAGTAAAAATTTTGAACAGTATATTCATTTTGGAACTATTTTTTTTTTCAAATTTGAACATTTAGGAACGGAGGCGCGTAGCCAAAAACAAAGTAATTTAAACCCAATAAGCTAAAATTTTCTGTCAACCCATACAACAATTGTTCAAAATTACTTTGTTTTTACGCCTCCGTCCCTAAGTGAATGTTCAAATTTGCAAATGAAAAAACAATTTCAAAATGAACGTACTGTTCAACATTTTAACATTTTTTTTACTCCTCCGCCCTAAATGAATGTTCATATTTGTAAAAAATAAAATTAAAAAATAGTTCCACAACGGAGTTAAGTACCTAAAAGGTCACTGGCCTATATAACTCTTTACGAAAAGGTCTCAATTAACGGTTGATGGACGGACATTTTAACGGAAGGACTAAAAGGTCCCAATTAAAATAGTTCAAGGATGAAAAAGGCTAAGAAAATAGTTTAAGGACTAAAATATCCTAATTAAAATAATTTAAGGACCAAAAAGATACTTTTCTCAAAATTGGAAAATTACATGGTTTGGTTTTGTCTGATTTGTGATTTGATCCTTATAAATCAAATTAAAGCCCAAGCTGAATTTAACTAAATTAAGTTGTTTAAAATTGCCATATTGAAGCACCAAATTGCTAAATTAGACCACCGGATTGAGCCAAATTATAGCGATTTGATTCGATTTGATTTTTTTCTCTTATTAGACCACCAAATCGCTAAATTAGACCACCGGATGAGAGCCAAATTTGAGATTTATTTGTAGGGTAAAAAACTGTTGATTCAATATTTTTGGGATATATAATTTTGGAAACTAATATAAATGAGGGAAAAGAGATCTTTTGTTAAATCAAAATACAGAAAATTTTAGGGAAAAATAGTTTCCCCCAAATATTATAAAAAGTCTTGTTTTTAACTTAAAAAAATCGGCTCATGAATTTTAAACCAAACTAACTAACCCGACTTTTTGAATCGGTCATTGAATTGGGTTTTAAAATAAAACATGACTTTTAATAATATTTGGGAGAAACTAGTTTCTCCCAAAACCAACTCATCAAAATAAACAACTCACCTTATTTCTCTCCAACTAGTTTAATAACAGAAGTTAATTACTTCACCTCATTTTTGACACATGTCATAATATAATTAGTGGTATAGAGAGTGACACATTATTGTGGTACATAGGATCCTTTCTCGTAGCGTAGTTAATTAAATGAATTTGTTATTTCCATATATTATGAGACATTTACCAAACTAGTGAGTAACCCGTCGAAATTCGACGGGCATAGTTAGGCTTTAGCCATTAAGCAAAATGTTATAATTTCTCTTGTGGGTCATTTTCTGATTAGGAAATATTAGTCAAAACATCTTTAATTAAACAGCAGAATATTCAAAGATTAGGCACTAAGCATAATAATATTATGTAAACATTTAACATGACATCTATTCTTTGTTAAATAATTCAGAGATATCAAATTTTGTGATTTCATAAATTCACTAAAAATAAAAATGATAAATAGAAATATCATTAGCTAAAATAGCTTACATCATAGTAAAACATTGTTCCTGAAACAAAAAAAAAAAGTAAAAAAGAAAAAGAAAAAGAAAAAACAATTAAGAGATCAAATAGGTCAAGAAGAAGAAAGAAGATGAGAGCGAGCAATAATGGAGGATGATTTTGCCGAATTCTTTTTTCAGCGACCTACTCAAAATAAACGCACGGCTGAATATTTTTAATTAGATTATTAATCATAAATTCCAAAGTACCAAATGAAATAACAAAATACCAAAGAAAATATTTCTTAATCATCCCCCTCACTCTACCCACGATAATTTCACCTTGGGAAAAATAGCAAAGATTGTTTAGGAGTATTAAACCAATACATCATATTTATTTGAAAAACCTAAAATTGATTGTCTGAAATAAAAAGCACGACTTTCCTTCTTGTCCAATTTCTACTGTTTGATTTACTTGATTCCCTTAGTGTGAATATGGCGCTGTACAAGTGGGCGATCGCCCAGCACCAAATTCAAACAACGTCAAAACCTCTGTACACGTGGGCGACCGCTCAGGACCAGTGGGCGATCGCCCAGCTCAAAATCTCAAAGCCGTGGAAACCTCTGTACAAGTGGACGACCGCCTAGGGACGTAATCTGACGATTCAGTTTCCTTTTCTCTCTAGGATTCTGTTTAGTATTTTGATTTTTAGAAGATATCTTTTGCTCTTTTCCTTTTTGACTGCTGTAACATATATATTCAATCATCAATCAATGAGAAATCAAGTTTTGGGAAAATCCTAAATTGTTTTCCTACACTTAGTCACGGATAGCTGTGCCTCCTCATCATTGAAAATAATGTCTAGCTAACGCTTCTGAGGAGTAATGTCATTATAGACCGTTGTTGAAGAACTTTCCCCCATTGATTCCAAGGGATTATCCTACATAAGGAAATAACCAAAATAACAAAGTTAAATAACATGTACACTTTAAATTATCCAAATAGAATACATCCAACTCTAGCAACATCTTCATATTCCAAAAAGACTATGTACACTCTATGGACGTTGTCGACCTACTTATGGATATCTCTATCTTGCTGCCGAAACTTCTGATTGATTGACCACTTAAATGGTCATCCTATTTTCTTCCTCCAAGCCATCCTTTTGTAAATTGATCTTCTTCTGATAGAATCTTTCTTTCGGATTAAAAAAAATAAAATTACACCTAACAGTGTTATATAATTGCCAATGAGTCTATTGGTTTTCAATATTCAATTTATGGTTTCAGGCTGAGTCGGAATCATTGAGACCATCAACTTCTCAGACCAGACAAAATGAGGAGCTATAGTTTCAATCATTAAAATCATGCCTGTTCGATTAATATACCAGTTAAGTTTCACTTTTTCCATTATGACAATAAATATTTCATATCAGATAAACGAAAACAATATGTTAGGTTTATGTACAACAATAAAAAAGTTCAACGATAATTTTGATATAAAACATTTAGCTAGGCCGGATGAAATTATATAATTATAAAGACTGATAGGGTTATTCACATAATGTAGATTTTTTTTTTCTTTTTGAAGATTTGTAGGGATAATTTATAAGGATACTTGGTAATCAATTTAAATTTGAATTGACATCTTCAAAATGTATTAATGTGTTTAAATTAGGATAATTTTGAAATTCAAAACATTTAACTATATTTAAATTAGGATAAACATTGAAGATTTGCATAAGTAATTTTATGGCATTTAGAAAATTTGACTTATTAAAAAACTTTTTAAATTTTAAGATTAGATCAGTTTATGATACCCAAATTTAACTTGCCAAAGCACTGTTGCTCAAATTTTTTTTTTAAAAAATCAATTCCTGTAATTTTAATACTCCACTAACTGAATTTCATGGACTTCTTTTAAAAAAAAAAAACTGAATTTCATGGACTTAGTCAAACAACTGAAAATGTAAATGTTTTTTTTAAGGAAATATAACTCATTTGATAAATATGTAAGATTTGAATTAAATCTAATCTAATTTGATAATATTAATAATTGAATTATAATTTCAAATTATTTTACAATACTTTTCTTTGTTTATACATGATATTTTTGTCATGTTCAACCAATTTGTTTCCATATACTCTATTATTTTATATAAAGAAAACATACTATATATATACTTGAGTTATATAAGGATTAAAAAAATAATATAAGGAAAATATATAAAAATAATTCAATGAGTAAATCATAATTGATTTATTGCCGAAATTTAAGGCTAATTAATATTTTTAAAGGACTAAATGAATCTTATTAATTGCCGAAATTTAAGGCTAATTATTTTAAAAAAAACTTATTGGATTTATTTAATGTATAAGTTTAATTAATAATTAATTTCATTTAAATAAACGAAAATAATATGTTAGGTTTATATACAACAATAAAAAGGTGAGACGATAATTTTGATATAAAACATTTAAATAAACTTATTTGTGAATTATTTCATTTAAAAAAACTTATTGGATTTATTTTAATGTATAAGTTTAATTAATAATTAGTTTCATTTAAATAAACGAAAACAATATGTTAGGTTTATATACAATAATAAAAAAGTGAGACGATAATTTTGATATAAAACATTTAAATAAACTTATTTGTGAATTATTTTATTTAAATAAATTTATTGGATTTATTTTAAGTTATAAGTTTAATTAATAATTAATTTCATTTAAATAAACGAAAACAATATGTTAGATTTATATACAACAATAAAAAAGTGAGACGATAATTTTGATATAAAACATTTAAATAAACTTATTGGATTTATTTCATTTAAATAAACTTATTGGGGAATTTAATTTTCAAAGGACTAAAACACTAATGAATTAAAAAGACTAAAACACAAATAATTGTTATTTATGGACCAAAAAGCTGATTTATTGGTGAAAATAGATGACATTTAAGGACCAAAATGCAAAATATCGATGAATAAGAGATTGACACGTGACGAGCTGTGGAGTTTGGAATTTCTTCCACTTTAATATTATATATGGATTATTCATTAGCCTAATAAATATGACCACCAATGTCACATATTTTGCAAATTGATCATCAAGTCCTAACATTATATTAGGGATGACCAATTACGGTTTCGGTTCGAAACCGCCGATTCCAGTTTCGAAAAAAAGGAAATCGGAACCAAACCGTAAACTTACGGTTCACAGTTTCGATTTCGAACTGGCGGTATATAAAAAAGAGGGACATACTACCCATTATGTATTTTTTATTTTTTTAAATTTTTTATTAAATAGGAAATAACATTTTAAACTTTTTTTATTATTGATTTTTTTTTACAAAAAAGTATATAAAAAAAGATAGAAAAAAACTAAACAAATGAAATTATATAAAAGAGGGACGGACTACCTTTATTTATTTTAATTTTTTTTAAATTTTTTATTCACTAGGATATAATAGTTTAGATTTTTTTTATTATTGATTTTTTTTTTTTACAAAAAGGTATATAAAAAAAGATAGAAAAAAAAACTAAACAAATGAAAGTATATAAAAGAAAAAAGAGACGGTACCCTTTAAATTTTATTAATTATTTGGAAAAATTTCAAGATGGGACAACCAAACATTGCCCTTTTATAATTAAGGTAGGATATTAAGAGCCTTTACCTACTTTTATTACAATAGTTATCTAAATTATAACACATAAAAAAAACTATAGTAACAATTAAATAAGTTAAATTATATTTATCTGAATCGATTCCCGATTTTGTTTTATCAAAGTACTCACCTTCGCCATCAAGAAGATCCGTTGGTTTGTCGTTTTGCTTTTTTCTTTCCGCTATAATTCAATTATTCAACAAATTACAAGATTCAAAGCTATTGTATGATAAATTGTGACGATTATGCTCCATATTTTCACCAATGCTAAAAGCTTGCTCCACCGAAATCGTTGATTCGGGACAAGCAAGTAATTCTCGTGAAATTCTAGAAATGATAGGAAAAACGTGTGCTCACCTTAACCACCAACTCAAAATATCAAATGGGTTTTCTTGTTTAAATTCGTTGGTCAAATATTTATCAAATTCGTAATTAACACCGCCACGAGATTGTTGTCTTCCATAAAAACATGCCATAAATGATGATGAGGAATGCTGAACTTGAAGTAACGAAAAAGAAGGCTCACTTGTTGTTGCATCACTACATATTGACTTGTATTCCTGATAATTTTTTTAAAATGCTTGTTTAACATTAGCAAATTTTTTATTTAGGTATATTGGGATCTTACACCAAATAAAGTTTGAATAATAATATTTTAAAATTTGACTTAAACCATACTCTTTAACTTTAGGATCTAATAACTTAGCAAAAAAATAAATATCAGAAATGTTAAGCAAATATTTTTCCACTTTTCTCGCATTTTGAAAACCGTATCTTTAAAAATAATATTATCTTTTAATTCAAAAATATATTAGAAATTTTCACATAATGATCAACAAATAAAGTAGAAGTAGGGTAATACGTACGGATAACGACAAGGTTGCCGCCTCAAACTTCTTCTACAAATTAATCATACTTGCACATTCTTCACATTGTTTAGTATATAATTTTGTACTGAGTATCATAATTAATGTATCCTAAAAAAATACAAATTTCATTTCGTCAATCATAAGTTTCTTATAAAACATGAAGGGTAGAATTTTATCTATTGGGATTTTTTTTTTGTTTTTTCCTATAATTTGATCAATATTGATTAGATAGCCTTGTAAATTTTGATATTTTCATAATATTATAAACAACATCTTTAATTGCATTAATAGAAGCTTTCAAAGCACGCAAACTATCTTGCACACATAAGTTTAAAATATGACAAATGTATCTAATATAAAAAAATCTATCACCTAATTATTTTCTACAAACTAAAAGTAATTCGGGCAAACTAGCGGTATTAGAACTAGCATTATCAAATTACATTGAAAAAACTTTATCAACAAAATTATATTCATGCAAAATTGTTTGTAACATATGAGCAATGTTATGTGCGGCATGTGCCTTATCAAATAATTTATATGCAATTAACCTCTTTTGATTTTTTCAATAATCATCAATCAAATGACATGTTACTCCCATATAAAAATATCTTATTTTTTTATCACTCCATATATCGGAACAAATAGAAACTTTAGATGACAAATTATCTAAAACATTACATAAATCAAATTTATATTCTTCTACTATATTTTTAACATCTCGTGTAATGGTTGTACGAGCTACTTTGGTTTAAGGAATATTATACGCAAATTGCTGACAAAATTCTTCTAACTCTTTATGACTTGTTGTTAATCCTTGTTTTTTGAGTTGAGCTTTAAGATTTAAATCATTGCAAATGGCTAATACTTCTGTTGTACATTCTTCAAATAATTCTCCATAAGTGGATTACCTCACTTCCTCCAAGTTTATTTTTTTATTCTTGATTTTACTCTTTATGCAATAAAGAAGGTAATCCTGAAATGATTTTTTCTTTCCAAAATGGTGCATTAGCACCATCTCTTAATGTTACATTTGTAAGGAACACATTTTTGTACCACCTAAAGTGTGTCAGTGTTGGACATCTTAATTTCATTAAAAGTTCTTTGCCTTAATCCCTCATTTGAAGAGGTTGCCCATCTTAAGTTGGACATCTTAATAATTGCTTGAATTAATGTATAAACTCCGAAAAATTATTGGGCAACCTCTTTAAATGAGGGATAAAAGCAAAGAACTCTTAATAAATTTAAAATGTCCATCCTTGACACACTTTAGGTGGTACAAATATGTGTTCATTATAAATGTAACATTAAGAGATGATGCTAATGCACCATTTTGGAAAGAAAAATTTATTTCAGAATTACCTCCATTATTTGCAGAGAGTAAAATCAAAAATAAAAAATAAACATGGAGTAAGTGAGGTAACATATGATAAATACACTTATGGAGAATTATTTTAATAATATACAACAAAAGGTTACCCCTTTGCAATGATTTAAACCTTAAAATTCAACTAAAAAAAAAAAGGATTAACAACAAGTCGTAAAAAGTTAGAATAATTTTGTCAGCAATTTGTGTATAATATTACTCAAACCAAAGTAAAAGCAAAATAAGAAAATTATTTCAATCAAAAAAGAAATATAATAGATTTAGAAAAATAAAATCAAAAGAAACAACAAAAAACCCTAATAATCTAGAAAAAATAACTAGGAAAACATCTAAGAAAAAAAAATCAAAAAATGATATTATTTGTCATAAATGTGGAAAAGTGGGTCATTATGCTAACAGATGTTGGGTAAAAAAGAAAATACAATAATTAAACATTAGTTAAAAAGGATTATGTCAAATATTACTAAATCAAGAAAAAGACAATTCTTGCAATTCTTATAATGATACTGAGAATGAAATAATAAATATTAATTATGACCCAGAAACAAATTTAGAAAGTTTAGAAGAGGAATGTGATGGAAATTGTAATAATACTATAGACTATTATAAATCAATTTTACAAATGAATGGTATTAGTATAAATACACTAATAAAAAGTCAAACTTTTATGTTAGATCTTATAGATAAAATTGAATATCCAGATGAAAAAAAAATAAAAAATACTAGAAAGCTTTTTAGAAAATTTTGAAAAACAATCAGAAACGAATTTATTAAAAAGAAACCAATTATACTATTCATTAAAAGAAGTAATTGATAGATTTGAGACTACACCACCAAAAGAGCCAATTATACAGGAATTAAGACAAGAAATAAATCAATCAAAAATAGAAATAAAAGAGTTAAAAAATAAAATTGAAAATATAGAAACGAAAAAAAATACGATCTAAAATAACAGAAGTTAACCAAAACACAAACAAAATAAATAATGAAAAACTACCTTCCACATCAAGTAATGAAAATAAAGAAAAATATTATTTATGTATTATATATACAATAACTTATCAAAATGGCATGTATACATAACATTAGTAGTAAATTAAGAATTTAATATACATAATGTTGCACTAATAGATAGTGCAACAAATATGAATTGTGTAAAATAAGGACTAATGCCACTACAACAAATCTGATCATTAACAAAGTTTATTGCACAACGTTTTACAAAGAATGTTGTTATTATTAGTCTGCTAAAGCTAAAGACATCGTTTTGTCCATAAATGTTGTGGCAATTGGTGTTTGACAACGTTATAAAAATAAACGTTGTTAAATGGTTTGACTACAACGTTTTTCACTAAAACGTTGTACCTATTAACCACGTTTAAAGGTAAAACATTGTGATTGTCAACAACGTTTTGAAATGAAACGTTGTAATAGGATTTAAATATAATTGAAAAAAAAAATTAAAAAATTAAAAGGTTTTTGACAACGTTTTAAAAATAAACGTTGTTAAATAGGTGTGATTATCAACAACGTTTTGGAATGAACCATTGTAATAGGATTTAAATATAATTAAAAAAAATTAAAAGGTTTTTGACAACATTTTTAAATTAGACGTTGTTAAATGGTTGAGATTGTCAACAACGTTTTGGAATGAAACGTTGCAATAGGATTTAAATATAATTGAAAAAAAAAGGTTTTGACAACGTTTTAAAAATAAACGTTATTAAAGGGTTGTGATTGTCAACAACGTTTTAGAATGAAACATTGTAATAGGATTTAAATATAATTGAAAAAAACAATTAAAAGGTTTTTGACAACGTTTTGAAAATAAACGTTGTTAAATGATTGGGATTGTCAACAACGTTTTGGAGTGAAACGTTGTAATAGGATTTAAATATAATTGAAAAAAAATTTAAAAGGTTTTGAGACCTCTTTTCCCCCTTTCTCTGTGTAAACATACTCTCTCTCTCTCTCTAACAACTCGTCTCCATCGCAATCTCCATCTTCAATCCCGTCCACATCTACGCCGATTCCCATTTTCCCGACTTAATCCGTCTCCGATCCGTAGCCTTCTCCTCGTTTCTCCTTCACTCTACCGTCGACACACGCACTTCACACAGTGAACCCTAGGACTACCAGACGGTAGCAAATATGAATCAATACCACATCTATGAAACAATTGGCCGAGGAAAGTACTCGGTATTTACTTTTCTCTTCGTAACATATCAAATTCAACCTTTTTTTGGTTCTTCAATTTCCACTATTGTATGTGTTTTTTGGTATGTAGTCATCCATTTCTGATCATTATTGGATAATTATTGGCTTTCTATTCAGTTTTTTCAAGTGACTTGGATTGTGTGTCCTGGTACTCACAATCGCAGGTCCCATTTGAGGAATGATCTATGCCATTCCGCCCCTTCTATATTTGCTTATGCTTATATTCATTTGTTCAATGTTTTAACTAGAGTCCTAATACTCGGTGTTCTTAATATCTTTTCCTCTGCCACACTTGTTTTAGTAAGATTTTGCATAACCAACACAATTAACCAAGTCACCCCCTCCATTTATTCCTGATATGCCTTCTAAGGATTTCTCTTGTTTTCTTTAGCTACAATATTTGTGAGTTGTAGCATATGTTTCTTCAAATTATCGGCTGAAGCACAACTAGAGCCGTCAATACGGGATAATGGGACGGGACAAATTTTCCGAATTTTTACGAGACTAAAATATTTCGCTCCGTCCCAAATCTACTGCGAAACAATGCGGGATCCGTTGATTAGACGGGATTAGGCATTGACTAGGCGGGATGCCTCAAAGCTAAGGCCACGGCCAAATGTACATGCTTCCCTAGCTTCAGCCTCTATATAAAAGGCCAAGGCAACATGTTACTTTCGTTTTCTTTCGATGTGGGATACACTCTCCTTAGCTACGGCCAAGGCCGGCCAATCCCAAGGCCACGGCCGAGCCAAGGCAAGGCCAAGACAACATTTTACTTTCGTTTTCTTTCGATGTGAGATACACTTTCCTTGGCCAAGGCCAAGGCCGGCCAATCTGATGTAAATGTGTGCAGCGGAATAATAAAAGGATAGGCAAATAATTGAATCAACAACTATTTGATCTAATTCAAATCAATGAACTAGGATTTGAACAAGAGAATCACCAAGATGATGATAATCTTCTGCAGATCAATTAAGACCTGTTAAGTCAATTAAGACTCAGTCAAGAACCTCCCAAGAAATTCAAGGAACAAGCTAAAAAGCTTCAAGGTAAAAACCTTCAATTGCAAAGCAATCAATTAAAATTCAATAATTCAAAAGTAGTCTAATTTTCGGAATACAACCTTAGGCCTATTTTATAGTGCCCATAAAACTTGAAAAACAATCCTAAACCTTCTAGAATTACTCCTAACCTATATGGTAACTAAATAGGACTAAAAAACTAGTAAATCTCCTCAAAATCTACTCTAAAATCACCTCTAATCATCCTATTAAAGTTAATGACGAAAATAAGAAATAAAATATAAACTACAACAAATTAAATCCTAAAATACTAATTAAAATACAATAATTAATATATTTAACTTTGTCAAATATTCCTTGGACCGGATTACATCACAATCCCAAGGCCACGGCCGAGCCAAGGCAAGGCCAAGTAGAGCCGTCAATACGGGACATGATGGGATGGGACGGGACGGCACTATGTTGTCCCGCGACTAATACGGGACGGGACGAATTTTCGCGGGCCTAAAATTTCCCGTCCCATTCGATGGCGGGACGGGTCGTTCCGACGGGACCGTCCCAAATTGACGGCTCTAAGCACAACCCACCTCGATTTGTTAATCATCTTTTGATCAACTTTTGAATGTTCTGCTAGAAGGCTGGCTTCAGCTGAGTTCTAGCTAGGACTGTGGACTGTGATACTTTGTTAATGGAAAGTTTGGCCACTTCAGAAATTTTAACGAAGGGCCAAAGATATGTGTGTGTGTGTATGCACACGTTTGTTTGCACCTTGCATTCCAAAGGCTTAAGCAAAATTGCAGTGGCCTGTCTTGTGTATACTTTCTTGATGATCAATTTTAAGAGTAATTATTAGCTCAAGAGAGTAATTATTAGCTCAAGAGAGTAATACAACACTCATTTAGGCAAATACAGCCACTTCTGTAGGAAAAAATAATGTGTTTTTTAGATGATCAATTAACTGTCATTCTGCATATGGACACTTTGTTTCTCAAGTTTAAGTACTCAGCAAACTTCTGTTACATCTCATCTCTCCTGATTATGACCTCAACAGGGGGTTTAGTTTATTTAACATTAAAAAATAATAATCTCATAATAGATTAACAACTTCTAATGGATCAAAAAATGATAATATATTATAAATTACCTAATGCTCATATTTGTAAAGATGGAATTTGTATTAAAACATCATTTTATATGATTAAATGAGCATTGCTGGGCTTGCAACCTCAGCGTGGGAAGTTCGAATTCTGGCAGGAGCAGTTGGACCAGCCAATTTATTGGTGATGTAAGAGTGATGTAAGCGCCATGGAGGAGGGTCCCTTGAGGCTAGGAGTATAAGGGGTGCTGCCACCCTGACTAACTTGGGCATATCCCGCGGTTTACCTCTGCCAGCACTGAGGGACAAGTGGCTGGTGGTCCAGGACCGTCCAGCGAAGCTTGAAACCTGGATTATCCCAAAAAAAAATGATTAACACAATTTAAAATATTAGGAACACCTTTACTTTCATTAATACAACCTATAGATAGAATATATTCTATAGGAATACACTTAATATTAAATAATAAACAAATTATTTTTAGATTTATTATGAACCCTCAAATAAAATCATTTAATGAACTAAAAGAAAATCTAGTATTCAAAGAAAAATAATTAAACTTTTTATAAAAAGATATAAAAATTACAAATATAAACCATCAGCTTCAAAATTCAAAGATAAAAGAAAAGATAAAAAATATTTAAAATAAATGAAAAATGAAAATTGTAATGAATTACCAATAATATTCTGGTCAATAAAGAAACATGTTGTAAAATTACCATACGAAAAAGATTTTGATGAAAAGAAAATACCAACTAAAGCTAAACCTATCCAAATGAATAAAGAATTAGTAGAATATTGTAAAAATGAAATTCAAAGATTATTAATAAACATTTAATTAGGAAAAGTTATTCACCTTGGAGTTGTTCGACATTTTATGCGAATAAATATGCTGAAAAAGAAAGAGGTGTTCCAAGATTAGTTATAAATTATAAACCACTTAATAAAGTTCTAAAATGGATAAGAAATCCGATTCTAAACAAAAAATATTTATTAAATAGATTAAATGAAGCTTAAATATATTCAAAATTTGATTTAAAATCGGGATACTGGCAAATTCAAATAGCTGAATAAGATAAATACAAAACTGCATTTACAGAGCCATTTGACCATTATGAATGAAATGTAATGTCTTTTGGTCTTAAAAATGCTCCATCCGAATTTCAAAATATTATGATTGATATTTTTATCCTAATTCAGAATTTATTATATTTATATTGATGATATACTAGTTTTCTCTAAAAATATTGATCAACATTTCAAACATTCTTTCATATGGTTAAACATAATGGATTAGTAATTTCTGAAAAGAAAATGCAATTATTTCAAATAAAAGTAAGATTTCTTTGCCATGAAATAGAAGAAGGGTCTTACTTACCAATTAAACTGTCAATTGAATTTGCTTCAAAATTTTCTGATGAAATTAAAGATAAAAAACAATTAAAAAGATTTTTAGGAAGTTTTAATTATATAGCAGAATTTTATAAAAATATAGCCGTTGATAGTGCTACATTATATGATCGTCTCAAAAAGAATACTCTGTTGTGAAATTTGGTGGTACCCCGTTGCAATCAAGACAAGAAATCAACACACCCACAAGCACAATAATGGAAGAAACACACACACAAGAACACAAGAGTTGTTTACCCGGTTCATTCATCACATGAACTACGTCCGGGAGCAATTGCCAAGCCAATATGTATTAGACACCTTCTAATATGTTGCTACAATGAGTTCTAGGCCGTATCTATATTTATATAGTTGTACAAGGAAGCCCTAAATCAGTTTAAGAAGAGTTCTAATCAAAATAGGAAACAAAATCAAACTGCTGCTGAAGATTCGGACCAAGCGCGGCCGCCCTGCCCCCTAGCGCGGTCGCCCTTCACGCCAGAAACTTCTTCACCCTCGTTCGACCTCCAGCGCGGTCGCCCTCCTCACTTAGCACGGCCGCCCTCCTCGACAGACCCTCTCCGACGAGTTTCCCCCTTGATTTCACCAACTCCTCCGACCTAGGCTCCTTCTTCCTCATAGTTTAGGACTCCAATCCCAACAATCTCCCACCGGAGACTAAAACATAGAAACACGCATCAACTCCCACCACGGAGTAAAGACCTTCGAACACATTTCCCCCCCCCCCACACATTGGCTTGACATTACCGAACCTCTCCTCAAGTACTAAGGCGAGTTGAAACCAAGCGACGTTTCAACCTCTCCGTGTTAGATGATTCTTGCCTCCCCAAATCAGCTTCTACCTTGATTTCTCCCTGCAAGTCTAACTTCGCCTTCTCCCTCCATACCCACCTTCCTCGCAATGCTTCCCCTTGAAACTTGGACACACCTTGTTTCTTACATCGTCTGTTTTCGGTCTGAATACGCTCTCTGTTAGGGCACTTGGACATCCACACCACGTTGATCAACTTTGTGTCCTTCTCCCCCCTAACATACCGTTTCTTGATGTCTCTCCTTTTCACACCAATAGGCCGGTTCTTTAGGCTCTTGCTCCCACCGGAACGAATGTCGACATTGTAGGTAGAGTACAACATCTTCCCCTTAACCCCATGAGCTACCACCTTAGCTCCTTTTGTGACTTCCCAAGACCCACCAATGAAAGACACACCATACCCTTCACTGTCAAGTTGTCCCACAGAAATCACTGTTCTCCTCAAATCCGGAACATGCATCACGTTGTGTAGTTGTAAAACAGCCCCGTTAGGTGTCTTCATCATCACATCCCCCTTACCTTTGATCTTCAATGGTTGACCATCACCAAGATAGATAACCCCAAAATCTCCAGTTTTATACCGCTTCATTGATTCTGCATCCCCACTAGCATGACAAGAAGCTCCAGAATCCAACACCCAATCTTCACCCGACTGCTCCTCTCCTAGGATTAATACATCTCCACCATCATCCACCACGTGTGCACCACCATCTTTACCCGGACAGCCATAACTGATATGACCTAATTCGCCACAATTGTAGCACTTGACCTTTTTCCCCTTTTTAGGTCCTCCCCTTCCCCTATTTCTCTCCACCCTAAGTGCAGCCCCATCTACGGAAGATTCTCCCCTTTTCTCTTTCCTTCGCAACTCCTCTTGAAGGATGAGATCTCTAACCTCCGTATACACCAATCTTTGTTTCGACGTACTAATCGTTGTGACAGTAACCTCCCAACTATCAGGCAATGATTTTAGTATAAAACAAGCTAGCACTTCATCGGAGAAAGTAATATCAACACTTTTCAATTGGTCCACCATACCTTTGAAATTGCCGATATGACTTGCCGCTCGCCCCCTCGACATCTTCGCATTCGCAAACCTCTTTATCAAATGCACCTTATTGATATTAGACGGCTTCTCATACATGTCTGACAACGTTTGTAGCAACTCCACCGTTGTCTTGGCCTCCATAGCGTTCCGTGCAACGTCGTCTGTTAGGGCACTCCTCACTGCTCCTAACGCCTTCCGATCCAACGTCTCCCAATCCCCCTGTGACATGTCTTCGGGCTTCTCCTTCAAGGGTTTATGAAGATCCTTACAATAAAGGTAATCTTCAATCCTTGTCCTCCAGAACGTGAAATTCACACTGTTGAATTTCTCGATTGAGTTCTTCATCTGATTGCTTCACCAAAATCCCCAAGAACGCGATTCAAAATTAATCAACTAATGAAAAGATTTTGAATCCTCCGAACCAATGCTCTGATACCAGTTGTTGTGAAATTTGGTGGTACCCCGTTGCAATCAAGACAAGAAATCAACACACACACAAGCACAATAATGGAAGAAACACACACACAAGAACACAAGAGTTGTTTACCCGGTTCATTCAACACATGAACTACGTCCGGGGGCAATTGCCAAGCCAATATGTATTAGACACCTTCTAATGTGTTGCTACAATGAGTTCTAGGTCGTATCTATGTTTATATAGTTGTACAAGGAAGCCCTAAATCAGTTTAAGAAGAGTTCTAATCAAAATAGGAAACAAAATCAAACTGCTGCTGAAGATTCGGACCAAGCGCGGCCGCCCTGCCCCCTAGCGCGGTCGCCCTTCACGCCAGAAACTTCTTCACCCTCGTTCGACCTCCAGCGCGGTCGCCCTCCTCACTCAGCGCGGCCGCCCTCCTCGACAGACCCTCTCCGACGAGTTTCCCCCTTGATTTCACCAACTCCTCTGACCTAGGCTCCTTCTTCCTCATAGTTTAGGACTCCAATCCCAACATACTCCAGCATTGGGGATATACCATACTAATGAAGTTAAATTAATAAAATTAAAAGTAAAAAAGATATCTTACTTATCATTAGCAAACGAACAATGGAAAACAATTGTATAAACAAATTCTTTATATATTGGCTATGGTGAAATTTTTAAACAATTTAATACTTCAAAAAATAATGAAGAACTAGTAAGATTTACTTTAGGGAAGATGTACAGAAAAATTATTCTACAATTAAAAAAGAAATGTTATCAGTAGTAAAATGTATAAAATTTGAAAAAGATCTTTTAAATCAAGAATTTATATTAATAATAGATTGTAAAGCAGCAAAGCAAAAGAAGTATTAGAAAAAGATATAAAAAATTAGTATCAAAACAAATATTTGCCAGATGTCAAGCTATTGTATCTGTTTTTGATTTTCATATTGAATATAAAAAAAGTGAATCAAATTCACTTTCTGATCTATTAACAAGAGAGTTTTTACAGGGATACACGTAATGTCCGAGAGAACTTATAGTTCTCGAGGCAGAAGTAGTGGAAGAGACTCATGCCAAAGAGGATAAAGAAGTTATTATAAAGGAAAATCTTATCAGAATTATACATTTACACAATCTTATCCTTAAACAGGAAATTCAGAAACAAATAATACAAGTTATTAATCTAATCCTCAAATGACATCAAGAGATTCTCATTAGAAGAATACAATTATCAAATGAGAGAAAAATCTTTGAGGGAGCCCATTATTTGCTTTGAGCCAAGTGATAAAAAATGAGTGACAGACACATACTATATTGCCAATAAATATTTTGAACAAAGAGCTCATTTCCCAATAAAAGAAAAGAAAAATAGAGCTTCCTATGAAATTATTCTCAAAGAAACATGATCAGTTTATTTTGATCACATATTTAAAAATAATGAAGCAGTTCAAGAAGGAATTCAAAGTGCTTATACCTTTTCAAAAGCAAAAATTATGAAAATCTTAAATACAACTGATTGGGGAACTAACCCAAATAAGTTAATACGTTATTTTTCAAATTTTGATCGCCAATTTTATTATAATTACTGAGATTATATAGATGAATGGATAAATGCCTTTTTATATCAAAATTTTCAAAGAAAACATACATGATTTTTTATCTTTGATAAATAATTTTTATATGATAAAATTCACAGTTGGTTCTTTATAAACTGACAAAAAAATTAAAATGAGAAAGATTTTTCCTGTTACAGAGAAATAAGATCATTGTTTAAATAATATTGTGTCAATCATCCACCCCTCAAAGGAGAAAAGATAAATCCCATATTTACAAGTAAAGCTCAAATGCTATTAATGATGACATTTCATATTCCCTGGATTTGATCATGATTTTACACCTTTGATTATGATGATTTAGATATTTTATTTCTCATAAAAATATATTCCTACAAATGGTGTAATAAATTTGATATTACCGAATCTCTAAAAGAAATGAATAAAGTATGTGCTCAGCTCAAAGAGGAAGCAAAAGAAGGAGCTAAAAGCAAAGGGAAAGAAAAAGAAGATGAAATGGAGGATCCAATGGAGATGATAAAAATAACAATTGTATTGGCAAACCCTGGAATATCCTAAGAAAAATTATGACGTAGCGGAAGACTTGATAGATATCAATTACTGTTGTAACGCGCACGTTAGCCAGTAATTGATCTTCAACCCACGTTGAATCGCGCACGATTGTCGGGAATTGGACGAAAGGAGTGTTGGAAAAATTTGTTGTTTGTGAAGGAAATTGTGTATTTTCCTTAAATGAATCGTTTGTCGTTCGACAAAGATTATTGTGGGTGTATGTTCCACTTTGTAGGAACATTAGAATGGTATATCTAGATGTCCAATTTTATATTGGGTGAGAAAGATATAATGAATTCAAAGTAGGTAGGTTGAAAATGTAACTTTCAAAAGTTAATCCCACCATTGACATGCCAAGAGTCCCAAAATAAATTACTTGATTAATTGGGAGCATACCATGAGTTTGGGGTTGCAAGTTGTGGATTAAAACCCCATAAACACAAGGATTGACTCTCATATAATATAAATTAATTTGGATGACTTTTGGATGGAACAATTATTTGGAAAAACCCACAAAATGAAATTAGAGAAATTTTTCTTCAATCTTCCTCCTCCTTTTTGCAATTTGTTCATCTTTTTCTTTGCTCTCCTAGATTAGTTTTGAGTGGTGATTTTGTTTAACCATAGTGAGATTCGCCGGAAAACTTTAAGTGCAAAGTTGTTCCGGTTCATCCGTTTTATCCTGGGAGACTAACGTCTATTGAAGACCTCGAGCACTCGTAGTGAGGGGGCGAATTAGTCTTAAGGAGAGTGTGTCACACACGACTCGGATTCAAGCAAATTCAAGATGACGATTCAAGGAGGTTACGGCACGGATTCAAGCAAACTCATGACAATGAATTTACGGGTTTCTCTTTATTATTTTTATGTTGTATATTATATTTCAATTCATTGTAATTTTTTTCTCATTTGTGCTCGATTGTATAGATTTTGTCTAACAATCTTAAGACTAATTCTCCTATTTGAGAAAGAATTACAGATTTGAAAAATCCGGTGGATCAATGACCACAAGAGAAAAGATGTAAAGAGATGGCAAAAAGAGACGGAAAATTGATGGAAAATAAGCAAATTTCCAGCACAGATTTTCTATGATCATCTGTGGAAAAATTTCATTTCTCGGTTCGTTAACCGTTGGATCGAGCTCAAATTTGGTGGGCATGTTCCTGACTCATAGAAGAATATTCTGGACGGTGGGATCGGAAAGTTATTATGTGAAGATGGAGATAAAAATTCCAGAACAGAACAGTTTTTTAAGGCTAAATTAATTACTTGAACTTATAGTGAATTAACGGATGAACATCGAGGATGTTGAAACGATTGTGTAAAATAGTTGTGGTGATGCCACTTCTAGTGTTTATACAATGGATGATAGATCTCTTATGGTTCATGGAAATCATAGAAAAAAAAATTGAAAGTTCGTTTGAACTAAATTGAGAAAATGAACGGTTAAAGATGTCATCTTTAACGTTCTTATCGTTCACAAGAATCATATTGTGAAATGAATAGTTCATTGGAACTATGTTGAGAAAATAAACGGGTAAAGATTTAGTCTTTAACGTTGCATTTTATAAATGAAAAGTTCGTTGAAACTAAGTTGAGAAAATTAACGGGTAAAGAAGTAATCTTTAACGTTAACGAAAAGTTCGTTGAACTAAGTTGAGAAGATGAACGTTGAAAGATGTATTTCTTTAACGTTGCATGTTTGTTGTTCCCCCCGCCCCGCTTCCCCACCAATTTTTTGTTTTTTGGTTGATTCGTTGGAAATGTTAGTGTAATGTCATGGTTTATGGTATTTGTTGTTATTGATCACATTTAACATTTTTTGTTCCAAAAGTATTATTTATAGAGCAAAAGAAATGTAGATTTGGTTCTGTACATGTGCTCGTGAATGCAAGTTCTATATTCTTGGTGGTGATTGCATTATGGATGTTTTTATCTCTTTATCATATTCATTTGTATTTTTATGGGTGATCTATAAATGATTTAGATCATTCACACATCCTTGTTGAATCTTGCCTGAAAATGAAGTGGTGACAAGGGAGGCCTATTAATTAAAAAAATAAAACTAGGTTAATGAAAGTTCTTCAATGCAATTTTTGTATATAATTAAACTTCTGTTGAATCGTATAAGCATCAGGTGATTTTGTTAATTCATTTCCTCATGAGGACTTTGAAGTTCTTTTGGATCTTATTCCAGTTATTTTCATTTTTTTAAAAGTTTATTTTGCTAGTTGCTACGTTGAAATTGTACAAGGTTAATGAAAGTTCTTCAATGCAATTTTTGTAATTGTCCTAATTGTGGAGAGGCTGTTTATTGAAGATAATAGTTTCTTTATATAGTCTAAGTGGGAGGGCCTAGGTGTCAATTGGGAATTGTATTTAGGCCCACGCCTTACACACACTTGCGCTTTGAAAGAGGGGTATCTGGTGGTCATCTTGTACCACCCTTCATTCCCCAGGACAACCTTTTCTCACATACTTAACTTGTACCCCTCCATCCCTAAAAGAATGTTCTTTTTATTTTAATGGGCATTCAGAACATATTCATTCTAAGAAAAATTTGTAAAATATTGGTTCTGCAAGTATTTATTTTATTTTTGAAAGATTGCAAGTGTATATTGAACCATGATATTTTTTGGGGCAAAAATCATTTGGGAAAATATTCTAGAAACTGGACTGTAAGCCACCCTAAATCATTTTGGGACCAAGGCTTTGTTGTTGTTGTTGTTGGACATTCATTTAGTGAATGGAGGGAGTCGTACAAAACACGTCTGTCTTCTAATTGAGAAAAGGAAATCCATCCCCCCTCTGTACTGGACTTTCTCAACTCTAACACAGCAGACCTCATAGAACTCCTTTTCATTTTTAATTGTTCTATTTGGGTTCAAAAACTCTTAATGTCCTTGCTAGAGAACTATTTTGATCCCATAAATGTCCATGTAAAGAAACAACAGTTCATAACCAACTGCTTCTCTTCTTTAATTTGCTCATTTTCCATTTTTGTCTTCCCCATGTTTGTCCCAAGATTATCAAAAACTGAACTTCTTAATTTTCCGAGGGTATCTAATGCGATATCAACCTTTGTGATGCCGTGTTAAATGTGAAAAGCAAGGTTCTTTTTTATCATTACAAGTGAATATTGAAATATAATACTCCCTCCGTCCCTAAATGAATGTCGAAAAAAGTTTCAAATTTTCTCTCGATCAAGAGCAAATTTGAAAAAATATTCGACAGTCATTTAGGGACAGAGGGAGTAGTTGACAGCAAATATGTCAGTAACTCGGTGTGATGTAGTAACGTCTAGAGTATTTCCTAAAATGTTTATTATTGGATATCTCCCTTTGCCTGTTTATAATATATTTGTTTTTGATTTAGTGGCCTTTCTCTAGGATTGCTCCCACCTGCATGTTTACTTCCATGGCATATCTCCCTTTGCCTCAATTTCTTTATTAATGCTGTGGGGGTGGGGTCTAGAATTTTAGAATCACTACTACTATCTTGGTTTGACACCAACCTGTGTTATACTCCCTCCATTTAATAAGTGTCCCACACTTTCACATTCTTATTCTTGTTTCTTTATTCTTGTTTCTTTATTCTTGTTGTTGTTTACATTCTTCTTGTTGTTGTTTGTTCTTTGTTGTTGTTGTTGTTGTTGTTGTTGTTGTTGTTGTTGTTTCTGTTGCTTTAAACTATAAAGGGAAAAGATTTGAGAAAGGAAGTGCACGTCATGTTTTTATTATTTCTCATGTTTTCAGCCAAACTGTTGGCTTCAATGCATGAGTTCTATTGGTGTTTGTGTATGTTATTTACTCTTTATGTCCCAAAATATTTGTTGTTTTAGGGGTTAAAACTTGTTCCAAAATACTTGTTGTTTTATTATTATCTAGGCATTTTATAGGTCTTATACATGATACATAAGACCTATAATAAATTTATAGGTCTTATACATATATTATAAGACTGTTTTTTTTGGGTCCTTTACTTGGTTTATCCAATTTTTGTGCTATAATTGAATTGTCATATGACAGATATGCCGCCAAAGAAAAATTTATTACCAGGTCAGGGCTCGAACCCTAAAGGAAGAGGGCTGGCAAAACCAACCCCCAAATGGGGTAAAGAGAGATTGAACATAATATGGAATAATTATGGTCAACCAGTTGGTGGGGAAATGGCAAAATTAGCTACTCAGATAGGAATTTTTGCTAAAAATGGGGAACATTTCCCATTAACTAGAGAGTGGTCTCAGATGGACCATGAGTGCATAAATAACGTATGGAATGACGTTCTGGTAAGTTGTAATCCATATTTCTTACATAAATCTCTAGTACGTAGTCAAAAGTCTTATGATTCTCTAACAATTGTTTTTTTTTTCTTTGTTGAATTGTGTATATAGGAAAATACAAATGCTCCTCCGGAGTATTACCTGGTTATGGTTCTTTCTCTCGGTAAAGCGTGGCGTGACTGGAAATACCAGGTGAGACAAGCATATAATAAGTATTACTCAGTTATGAATATTACTCAGTTATGACTTTGTTATGAATATTAACTCAGTTATGAATATTACTCAGTTGAAACAGTTTTATAAGATGTATGAATCCGACCAAGACGCATTGGCTCACCCACCCCGTGGGTGCGTTGCGGATCAATGGGCTGCACTTGTTGCGATGTGGGGTACGAACAAGGCTCGGGTATATTTCAAATTAATCTCAATCTATTATCGTGAATGTCTTATATAAGTAGTCAAATTAATACTAATATTATCTCTTTTTTCCAGGAAATATCGAAACAAATAAATTGAATCGAGAAAAGCAATCGTGCACGAATAGGACCGGAAAAACGTCCCATCCCAAAGTCATCAAAGAGGTTTGTCATCGTTCAATTTAGTTCTCGGTTGTCAATTCAATTAATGTTTCTTTTTGTATCGTATATAAATATATTTTTTGGTCAAATGATTCTATTATAAATTGTAGAGAGACGACAAGGGTTTACCAACTGATCGCGTAAGCATTTTCATACATACGCGCACGTGCAAAACACCCGCAGATCAAGAAACCACTCAAATGATTGTAAGTTAAAGTTTCAACCTTTTGTTTCGGTTTTGTTATTCTATAGAATACTTTTTCATTTCTAACTTCATTTTCATAATATTAATTAAAGTTAAAACATTTATATTGAACATGTTGTTTTTGTTACAAAGAAACGCTTAATGATGCAATTGAGGAGTCGCAGAGGAGCAACAAAACTCTCCCACGGCGCGTGAAAATATTTTTGTTGGTATGATGGGCCCCGATGACCACGGGAGAGTGCGATGTATGGGAGGCGGTCTTAACAAAACTAAGGTGTTTGGTAAATCCCCAACTTCTCGCATACCGTATTGGAGGCGGTGGCGGGGTCGAGCAGATTTTGAAAGGCAACTTCAGGAGGAACGCCGACAAAATGAGGAGGAACGCCGACAGTTACAACAACAACTTCAGGAGGAACGCCGACAGTTACAACAACAAATTGATGAATTGAAACGTTGTTTTTTTGAACGACGTGGAAATGACGATAATGAATAGGTGTTGTGGATTTTAGACATTGTGTATTTTGGATACATTCAACAACTAATAACTTTTTTATATAATGGTTATTATGTCTGGATACATTGTGTTAATATGTAGATTGTAAATATTGATTGCATTTGTGTATTTTTGGTTATATACAGGTTGTATTTGTGTGTGTACAGGTTGAATTTGGTTTTTGTGAATGTATTTTTGGGGGAAAATGAATTATACAAAGCTGGGAAAAAAAATAGGCTTATTTACGGCGGTGACTAAATCTGCCGTATAAAGATGGGGACGACTCGTGCCCAAAGGGGGGACGAGGGAACCAGTAGGGGGTGTAAATGGTATGACTCGTGCCATGGTGGACGAGTCGTCCCTATTAAGTTATTTACGGCGGTGACTAAATCCGCCGTATAAAATGGCTTGGACGACTCGTCTATAAAGGGGGGACGAGGGAACCTGGTGGGGGTGCAATTGGGACGACTCGTTACGGAGCGGACGACTCGTCTCTTATTTACGGCGGTTACACATACCGCCGTATAAAGATCACTAAAATACGCCATAATATACGTATGTATTTCATTTATATACGGCGGTGGTATATCCGCCGTATATAGTATTTACGGCGGTATCACCGCCGTATATAGTATTTACGGCGATGATTTATACGGGGGTCTATTTACGGCGGCTAGTCCGCCGTAAATACTATATACGGCGGGGCGCGTGGTATTTAAGGCGGATTTTAACCGCCGTAAATAAGCCTGTTTCTTGTAGTGACTACTCTCAAAATGATTTGACTATGAAAAGTCAAATAATAAACGGATCCGTTAATCAAATGGTTAAATCGAGAGTTAGTTGTAAATTTGGAGGGGAATGTGACTTGAGCCTCTTAAAAGTTAAACACAGCGGAAAACCCAATCTATATGACTGGAGATCCCAAGAACTAGATTCAATGGGACCACCTAACTGTTAAAAGACTTGTAGCGTCACTGTGGGGGAACCAACCCCAAGTCCATTCTTATTAGTGACATCCCGAAAGGACAAGGATAAGCCTATGACTTTTAATGATTCTTATGCGTCGAAATTTCGAGCGGGGTAATACGGGTTACCTTTAAGAAATCACCTATGTGAGAGAGAAGTGGGGCCGCTTCGAGGAGAATTGTGTGAGGCTCAATTCTTAGACCCTCTTACAGAACCAGGCGTATGTTCAGGGCCATGAACGAACATAGCTATGAGAATTGAACTATGTTAGGACGTTACTTGTGTCAAGCATATGATCGGCTACACAAAAAGCATAACGATTCAAGGACATCGCGTCTATCGATTTGCGAGTAGAGTAAATATGCTTGTACGAGCGAAGGTTCAATGGGCTTTTTCCCACACCTATCGTATGCAAGTTTTCGTCTGCCGAACTTTATCACCAAACTCGTCATCAATTTCCTTCATGTGGGGGATTGTTGGAAAAAATTGTTGTTTGTGAAGGAAATTGTGTATTTTCCTTAAATGAATCGTTTGTCGTTCGATAAAGATTATTGTGGGTGTATGTTCCACTTTGTAGGAACATTAGAATGGTATATCTAGATGTCTAATTTTATATTGGGTGAGAAAGATATAATGAATTCAAAGTAGGTGGGTTGAAAATGTAACTTTCAAAAGTTAATCCCACCATTGACATGCCAAGAGTCCCAAAATAAATTACTTGATTAATTGGGAGCATACCATGAGTTTGGGGTTACAAGTTGTGGATTATAACCCCATAAACACAAGGATTGACTCTCATATAATATAAATTAATTTGGATGACTTTTGGATGGAACAATTTTTTGGAAAAACTCACAAAATGAAATTAGAGAAATTTTCCTTCAATCTTCCTCCTCCTTTTTTGCAATTTGTTCATCTTTTTCTTTGGCCTCCTAGATTAGTTTTGAGTGGTGATTTTGTTTAAGCATAGTGAGATTCGCCGGAAAACTTTAAGTGCAAAGTTGTTTCGGTTCATCCGTTTTATCCTGGGAGACTAACGTCCATTGAAGACCTCGAGCACTCGTAGTGAGGGGGCGAATTAGTCTTAAGGAGAGTGTGTCACACACGACTCGGATTCAAGCAAATTCAAGATGACGATTCAAGGAGGTTACGACACGGATTCAAGCAAACTCAAGACAATGAATTTACGGTTTTCTCTTTATTATTTTTATGTTGTATATTATATTTCAATTCATTGTAATTCTTTTCTCATTTGTGCTCGATTGTATAGATTTTGTCTAACAAGGAGAACACTCAAACTTTCGAATTTAACAGAGTAAACACTCAATTTTTATTAATCAACAACTGAAATTCGGAATTACATATAACCCTAATTATATAGTGACCCTAGGACTTGAAAAACAAGTAAAAAACTTTCTAAAATAACCCTAGTCTATATAGTAACCTAATCAATCAATAAAACATTAAAATAAAATCCTAATATACTTATAATACCAAAAATACTAACAACCTAATATTAAATCCAAAAATGACAATAAAAATAACAATAATAATTAAAAACCCTAAAACCCCTCCACACGTTGACCTGCATCATTCTCGCTTCCTTTGAAAAATTCATCCTTGAATTTGCAGCAAGTTTTCGTTGAATCTTGATCATTGCATAAAAAATATTTGTAACGATCCTCTTATTGAAATAATACTTGAACACTTGAAATCTTCCTTTATAACCTTGTCGAACTTTACACTTGCTTACTTGAGTAACAACCTCCATCCAATCCATCCAATGTAATCTAATAAACTCATGAAGTAACAAATTTTTTATGTAACTAGAAGAAAATGTCTTTGAATGAGGGATATCAAACGGATCAACGAATCGATGACTAATAATCTCTTCATCATAAACCGAAGGCTGAAACCACTCAATCATAGATTGTGGAAAAGGTGTATCGGAAAAAGGTAGGACACTATCTAACTGACAATTTTCACAATCACACTTATCATATTTTGGCGGTTTTGACCAATCGATTGGAGGTTCGGTAGTCGCCGATTCGACGAAAGGCCACGAAATATCACCACCATCAGAATCCACCTCCCAGTCTCGCTGTCCGTCGCTGCCACCAGCTCTAGGCTGATTCCGCCGAGCCTGTTGATTGAACAATTCAGTCATCCTGCCCGTTAACTGTTCCATCAACAACTCCATACATTGATCTACGATGGATCCGATGCGTTCCGCCAGAACTGCTTCATCTCGCTCGTAGATCGCTTCCACAGTTTGTCTCTTTTGCCCCCGAACCATTCTTCTTGAATCGAACGAAAAGCTCTGATACCAACTGACGTAGCGGAAGACTTGATAGATATCAATTACTGTTGTAACGCGCACGTTAGCCAGTAATTGATCTTCAACCCACGTTGAATAATGCACGATTGCCGAAAATTGGACGAAAGGAGAACACTCAAACTTTCGGATTTAACTGAGTAAACACTCAATTTTTATTAATCAACAACTAAAATTCGGAATTATATGTAACCCTAGGACTTGAAAAACAAGTCGAAAACTTTCTAAAATAACCCTAGTCTATACAGTGACCTAATCAATCAATAAAACATTAAAATAAAGTCCTAATATACTTCTAATACCAAAAATACTAACAACCTAATATTAAATCCGAAAATGACAATAAAAATAACAATAATAATTAAAAACCCTAAAACCCCTCCACACATTGACCTGCATCAAATTAGATGCTTGTATTAATGACAAGTTTGCAAATTTTATTAGCTATATTCTTAAAAAAAAAGGGGAGGAGATACTACATCAATGTTATCCACTCAAAGCATGGGAGATGAAATTGAAAACGTGGAAAATTACATGGAAATGATACCATACTCTTAAAATACCAATTTATACGGAGGATAATGGAAGACACAAAGAATCTCAAAAATAAGAAAAAGACATTCCAAGTGAGAGAAATAAAGAATCTCAAAAAAGAAAAAGACATTTCAAGTAGAAAACATTATAATGAAAAAATAAAGAAAAGACTTAAAGTAAGGAGACAAAGACAAAATAAAAAAGAAGAAAAGAAATAAAGGTGATGAACATTATTTCTAAAAGAGAGAAAAATGAAGATGATGAGCTGATGAAGGCCATTTTGGGCAATAGCCCGTGGGACAAAAAAGAGGCCCGCAGCCCTTGGCCCGTTTGGCCCGAAGCCCGCCGCCAGTGGGCCAGCCCGTATCCGGCCCGCCTACTTAGACGGTACAGGCCCCACCGAGCTTTTTGGACCACGGACGGGCCAAGCCCGCGGTCTTATGTGGCCCGTTTACCCTTTGTCCGTTTGGCCCGTTTCCCTTTTTTTTTTTTTTTTAAATGACGTTAATACTTTAACATTTGGATAAAAATAAACAAGAGCTTAGTGTCCAAGTGGTTAAGTGACACCCTATCCCTCCATTCAACCTGGTTTCGAATCCCCCCTACCCCCATTTCAGATTTTGTAAAAAAAAAAAAGGAGGAAATCCGTTTGGCCCGTGGATCCTTGGATCCGGGCCAAACGGGCGGGCCTCACGTCGGTTTAACCCACGGGCCGGGCCGGGTTAAAGCCCGTTGATACACACGGACGGGCCGGGCTAAGCCCGTTTGTTCGTTTGTCCGCACTTACACGGGCCGGGCCGGGCCGGATAACCCGCTTGGCCTTCATCATGATGAGCCCACCGGCGGATCCACTTATATGCCAAAGGGGTCACTTGACCCCCCCTAGCTATTCACTTGTTCCACATTAGTCCTTTATCTTATTTGAAATTTTTTATATTTATCTTGCAATTAACCTCCCTCAAATTCTGTAATATAACCCCCCTCAAAATTACATAATTATATTTTATAGTATAAACATTTTATCCCAAAAATTATAAAACGTTATTTTATTTTGTCTTAATTTGAAAAATAAAACCCTAAAAGTTCTCATTTGAGAATATCTATATTTATCTTTACATGGTTGTTAAGGGCATGTAGTCAAGTTAAATACTATGACTACTACTTTACAGTTTAGTTTTAATTATTTGGTACTCTCCGTCCCATTATAATGTTGCACTTTTTATATTAGTTCATTCCAGAATAAATATCGTATTTCTAAATGAGAAAATAATCTAATGAATTTTACTCTCTTCGTCCCACACCAAGGTTCCTTGGTGTAGGTTTCACGCTTTTTAAGAAAATTTTTTTGTTTGTGTTGTTTAGAATAGAGGAGAGATAATGTAAAAGTTAAATGTGGGGTAGGGAATACTCCCTCCGTCCCGTCCGAAAGGGCACAAATTTCCTTTTTTGGCGTCCTATTTGAAAGGGCACAACCTAAAAATGGAAAGTTTTTTATTATTTATTTATTTGTGGGATCCAATTGTCATACTCTCACAATAAGAGCATCTTTATCAATAACACTTCATTCCCATCCCTCTCTCCTCCACCTTAGCTCCACGACATCAATTATCAAAAACACAACTCCAAACAATTTTATCTTCATTCATGACAAAAGTCATCAGTTTCTCTCTCCTACTTTTTATTATATCCCACCATATTTTCTCTTTCCTACTCATTTATATTACATTTATTAATACAATAAATAATTATTAATTATTGTATTATCTAAATAATTAAAAAAAAAGGTGCATCCGTGAGTGAATAATTGGTCCACCACTTCATTCCCATGCCGTGAAGCCCGTCACCTGCAAAAACAAAAAACAGAAAAGTTATCCATGACTTTTCTAAAGTCATGGTTGGGAGAGTCAAGCCCGCCACATCAGCCCATGCCATTTCCTAAAAGTCATTGATGCAATTGCTTTAAATATCCACTAATTATTTTCTATCCCACTTTCTCTTTTCTACATCACCTTCACTCACAACATTTATTTCACTATATACTTTTTCTCTTTCCTACATCACTTTTCTTAATTTCCGTGCAAGAACACAAAATTGCCCATTCGGGAGGGACGGAGGGAGTAGTCGTTAATGATTAATTTTTTTGAAAGTAGCTAGAAGATTAGAGGAGAGAGAATATAAAAGTTAAAAATATTTAATAGGAGAGAGAATGAGTGGGAGAAATAGTAAGTTAATGATTGATTTTTTTGTAAATATGTTAATTTTATAAGGGTATAATGAATGATTTTTTTGTAAATATATTAAATCATAATGGTATAAATATATTCAAAACTTTTCATTTATGGAAAGGAACCTTGAAGTGGGATGGATCAAAAGGAAAGTAGGAACCTTGAAGTGGGACGGAGGGAGTATCATCATTTGACAACTTAAATGTGATATTTACTATGTGACGGAGGAAATATTTGTTTATGATCTTAGTAAGATTTTATTTTTTGATTCATAAATGGTTAGTGGTTTGATTAAATAGTTAAGACACTTGTTTGTGGTTGATCATCTATCATCTATCATCTTGTTATTTTTTTTTCTTTTTTGACATTTACCGCAAAATCTTATAAAAACATTTTTTCTAAAAACCTGATTTGAAAATTTTAAATGGTAATCATACCATTTTGTTGTATTTAGTCGTATATGAACACACACACAGCGGAAGAGAAAAAGAATGTTTTGGAGAATTTTCCTTGATTAGTTTATGTACTCAGCCGTTTTCAATTATATATAAAAGGAGACTTGTGGGATCATAAGTTACTTATTGATACTCTAACTCTACCTAGGATAATTATCAATATTTACATTCAATTATATACGGAAATATCATGGGCTAAAAAGTCGTAAACTGGACGAGATAAAATTGCTAAAGACGAAATTGTCGATTCGTAGTTAAATTTCACAGCTGCCCACATGGTCAGACAAAATTGTGGTCATTTTAATGGATGAGATAAAATTGCTATAGACGAAAGTGTATTTATATATATATATATATATATATATATATATATATATATATATATATATATATATATATATATATATATATATATATATATATATGTGTGTGTGTGTGTGTGTGTGTATCAATGTATGCATATACATATGTGTGTATATATATCCATATAAATGTTTGTATATAAATGCATATTTATATACACACACATATATACACACACACACACATATATATACACACACATATATATCATAAATATTTTTACTATTTATTTTCAAACTTTTTTGAAAAAATATAATGAATTATGAATTTTGTTAAAAAAATAATATATTTAGAGACAAATACCATGGTTGAGCTCGAGCTCGAGCTCGTCTTGTTTAAACTCGAGTTCGATTACAACTCAAATTAGAGCGGTAAATCTCGAACCGTAGCTCGTTTGATTTCAGATTTTTTTTCAAAAAATAAGTACAAGCTCGTGCTCGGTTCGTTATTACTCGAGTTCGAGCAGCTCGCGAAAAGTTCAAAATTTGATTCGATCTGAGCTCGAACAATCATATACTGGCCTCGAGCTCGAGCTCGTGAAAACTCGAAACTCGATTCGATCTGAGCTCGAACAATCATACTGGCCTCGAGCTCGAGCTTGAGAAAAGCTCGAGCTCGATAATTTTTATACAAGCTCGAGCTTGAAACTTTAAAAATCAACTCGGCTCATCTCGTTTATAGCACTGGGCTGGTTAAGACATCTCCACAATAAGGTTAATTAGTTAATTAATTGTTTATAAAACAAATATTTCATGGTAATAAATAAATAAGGGTATACTCCGTAATTGGTAAGCAAAAGAAAAAAAATCGTTGTATGAATAGGAAGAATAAGGTCCCGTTTGGTTCGTGGTAAAGTGAGAAAATGGAATGCTCAATTCGTTTGACCAATTTCTTTGGCATGTTTGATTTAATTTAACCTAGATTTTCCATTTCGATGGAATGCCCAATTCCATCAAATGAAGGAATTTGTCATTCCATCCAAAAATGAGAGAAATGTTCAATTTCATCAAATTCATTCCAATGGACTCAAACCCAAATTACTATTATGTCCTCAATTCAAATCATAATAATAATAATAATAAAATAATAATAAAATAATAATAAAATAATAATAATTACTATAATAATAATAATAATAATTATAAAATAATAATAATTATAAAATAATAATTATAATAATAATAATAATAATAATATAATTAATAATATTAATAATAAATAATAATAATAATAAATAGTAATAGTAATAATAATAATAAAATAATAATAGTAATAATAAAATAATAATAATAATATAATAATAGTAATAATAATAATAATTATTATTATTATAAAATAATAATAATAATTATTATTATTATTATAAAATAATAATAATAATAAAATAATAACAATAATAATAAAATAATAATAATAATAATAATAATAATAATAATAATAATTTTAATAATTTTAATAATAATTATAATTATAAAATAATAATAATTATAAAATAATAATAATAATAAATATTAATAATAAAAATAAAATAATAATGATTTTTTTTTCCAAAATATAGCATTTCAAAAAATTTTATACCTAAATAACATTGTAAAAAACTTAAGTACCAAAATAGCACTTTGACCATTGATTTCGAAATTGATAATTCCGGAATAATGTAATCCGAAATTACCAATTTCGGAATTACTTTTTTTTTTTTTTAAAAAAACTGAATTTAACAAAATAATATATCCGTAAATAGAGAGCGATCGCGCCTATAGGTGGGAGCGATCGCGCCTAATGTAATCCGGCGTTACCAATTCCGGAATCCCCTTTTTTATTTTTAAAACTGAATTAAGAAAATAATTTTTCTGTAAAAAATAGAAAGCGATCGCGTGATAAGTGGGGGCGATCGCGCCCAAAGACGTATTTTTCAAATCTGGAAATGCAAATTCCGGATTCATTTAAATTGAATTTCGGAATTCACATTTCCGGATTCAAATATTGAATAGAGAGAGAAAAAGTTGCTGGTGTTTTTCAGATTTGAAGGAGAGGAAGAGTTTGAGCTTGCTTGCTTGAGAGAGAAAGAAAGAAAGAAAGAGAAAGAAAGAAGGAGAAGGAGAAAGAAAAAGAGTTTGAAGGGGAAATTTATTGAGGGGAAGAAGAAGAGGAATTTTTTTGAGAGAAAGAGTTTGAAAGGTTAGTTTTATTTCTTCTTTTTATTTGTTTTGAGTTCTTAATTTTAGCCATATAAATTTTTCTAAGAGTTTATTTGTGCATTTTTATATAATTTGTTGTTAAAACTATTATTATTTATGTACCTAATTGTAATCGTCAATGAATTAAACAATTGTTAAAATTTGAGCTTAAATATAGCAAAACCTTAAGTCCCATTTAAATTTAATTACAATTGAATTTATGTGTTTCAGATGAATCAACATGAACAACAACCCTTTATTGTTCTTGGGCCAATCGATCCACATGTATTGACTTTTTTAGATCTAACTATATTTGGGATGGACAACAGTTGACCAATTTAAGACCTAGGCGTGATACATAGCTTCTAGCTAGAGTTGATTGGAGGATAGAAACTAAGCTTATAAATTCTGGATTTTACGGAGTGTATTTATTAGGTCATTTACAATATGATTGGCACTTGATAGAGGCTTTGATTGAGAGATGGCATCCAGAGACCCACACTTTTCACTTACCTGTAGGGGAGATGACCATCACCTTAGAGGATATTGGTATGTTGTGTGGTCTTCCTGTAGACGGATTGACTGTGACTAGTTCAGAAACTAGTAGGAGAAAGGAGTAATGGGTTGAGATTGTTGAGGAGTTATTTAGGGTTATAATATCTCCCGCAGACATCAAAAAAGGTGGAATGGTGTCTATGAGATGGGTTCTAGATCACTTTCCTCTTTTTGACCAGCTTCCCAATAATGCATCCTAGTATATGATTGAGACATATACTCGAGCCTATATTTTTCTGTTATTGGTGTCATACATTATGCCCGACTCGTCTGATAACCTAGTGAAGTTGATGTACCTCTCACTTCTTAACCAGTTTCAAAACTTCTTGCCCTATGAACTTAGTATCTAGGTTTTGATGATCTTGGCTAATTTCTGTTCCCAAGCAAGAATGAGGACCCTTGTATTTGGTAACTTCCCAATACCCGACATTCTTCAAACTCACATTCACATAAAAATTGCACGGAAAATCTTTCGCCAAACACTCAATAATCAACTTTCCGGTTGTGCTTCGTTTTACCTTGAAGCGCATATTTTTCTTAATATGAAACAACTTCATTTTATACTGCACATCTGTCTTCTTTGAAAAGCGAATACCTTTGGCAATTTCATCATGTTCTACATTCCATTCAGCAAAGTTATATTGGTTATCATCATATATCTCTGATCCTTCTCCATATCACGATAAAATTGATCCCCGGCTCTCTCATGCATATGATGTTGTGGTTCTTCATAAGCAACCAAATGTAACCCCAAATCTTCCCTCACCCCAGCTTCACCCTCATTCACGCTATCATCAGTAGGACTACTGCAATCATCATATCCATCGTCACGATCTTCATTTAGAAGCAACCCAGTATTTTCTTCATAATCTGAATCATTATCGTCATCATTATACAATCCCTCACCTTCACCCCCTCCCTCTTCCTCTCTCTCTTCCTCCCCCTCTTCCTTTTTCTCTTCCTCTCCCTCTTCCTCTTCCACATATGTTTGTGTACTTGTTCCAGCATCCCTCTGACTATATCAGCTTAAAGAACCCATCTGAAAGGTATCCATGTCATTAACATACTCATTTTGTAATGGCTCCTCATGGGTTTCAAACTCCTCAACATTCACATTATCAACTAAATTCATCTTAACATACAATTGTAAGCTACTCAACCCACCAAACTGAGCAGAAACATCAAACATCACTTCCATACCCATATCATTGTCGATTACAAATGGAATGTAATTTGCAATCCCGAGAGCGACAAGATGAGGATATCTACATGTAACTTGCAACTGAACAATAGCTCGATCTATCCCAATTTTCTCAGCTAACTTTTTAATCAACTTCTTGTAACTCCACCGAGTTTTAGCCCTAAGTGCACATTTTGGTCCCCTTTCAACATGTTCACCTTCAAACAGGTGTTCATCATCTCCTCCCCAATAACACATGAAAACAAGTGGAACTCCAGCCATATTTATTTCTAAAAATTGATTTTTTTTAATCAAAAACCTAATTTAACAATATCACTACATTTATAAAAAAATCAAATAAATACTCATTTTAAATTTCAGACAAAAATTAAGAGGGATTAATATGTACCTTCTTTTTTTGGATCTTCTTATGCTCACTTCTTTGAATTTTTCAGTTTTTTTTTTTATAAAATCCACCACCTCCCTTCTCTTCTTCTTGAACTTCTTAATCAACTTCTTGAATTTTCAGATTTTTTTTTGGAAAAAATCCACCTCCTCTCCTCTTCTTCTTCCTTATTTTTTTTTCTTCTTCAATGGTGTTGGTTTCTGCGTGGGTTGTTTACAGAGTTGTTGGAGAAGAGTTTTGCAAAGCAAATCCGGAATTGAATTTTTCAAAAAAATAATTTTCTTAATTCAGTTTAAAAAAAAATGAAATCCGGAATTACCAATACCGGATTACATTAGGAGCGATCGCCCCAACCATACGCGCGATCGCTCTCTATTTACAGAAAATATTAATTTGCTAAAATCAGTTTTGTAAAAAAAAAAGGGAATTCGGAGTTGGTAACACCGGATTACATTTGGCGCGATCGCCCCATATATAGCGCGATCGCTCGTATTTTACAGAAAATATTATTTTGTTGATTTTAGATTTGAAAAAAAAATTGGATTCCGGGATTGGTAATTCTGCATTACATTATTCCGAAATTATCGATTCCGGAATTAATGTGGAAAGTGCCATTTTGGTATTTAAGTTTTTTAAAATGTTATTTGGGTATATAAATTTTTAAAAATCTATATTTTGGAAAAAAAAATTCAATAATAGTAATAATAATAATAATAATAATAATAATAACAACAATAATAATAATAATAATAATAATAATAATAATAATAATAATAATAAAACAATAATAAAATAATAATAATAAAAATAATAATATATATTATTTGATGTAAAAATAAATTAGATTATAATATTTGCTGTAAAATATTTTTTATATTTATTTTTACTTAAATGGGACGAAGGGAGTACATAATTATTGAGTTTTTTACATGAAGTTAAAAAAGGATAATATGGACATTTTATCAAATATTAATTATATTCCAACAGTTCTGTCTTGAAACCAAACATGAATTGCCAAGAAATTGAATGACAATTCCATTCCATTTCGTGCCAACCAAACACAATGTTTGACCAGTTTTTATTCCTTTCCAATTCCTTCAGGAATTCAATTCCATTGACCATTCCATTCCTTTAATTTTTTTTTCTCACGAACCAAACGGCCCCTAAAGCTTGGGGAACTGGAACTGAAATTGAAATTGGAATTGGAATTGGAATTGGAAATTGGAATTGATGTTGGGATTTGATACAAACCAAATCATGAAAGGATTTGAGTTTCACGTAAAAAGGAAAATAAGAGTAAATTTGGTAGTATCTAATTTGATTCAGTTTACTTTTGGCAACATAATTCCTTTATAGGGTTGGAAGCAATTTACTTATTGGAGAAGAAATTGAAATCCTTTATGGTTTAGGTTTGCTGTTACTAAAAATACAAGTGATAACTAAGAATATTGTGTGCTAGGAAAATTAGTCAGAGAGAATCTGTAAAATTTACAAAGAGAGTCAAATACATTAGTAGGTATTTGGGGTGAGAATATGTGAGACTCACAAACAGAGTCAAATACATTAGTATGTATTTGGGTGCCATTATGGGCATTACATGAATTATCTAAATTATGGATAGGGATTCTAAGTGTGAGTGTGTGTTTATATAGAAAAAGAGAAGGATGACTACGAGAGAGATCATGGGTCTTTATTTGTAACACAACAGATTTGTGATATTAGTAAATATCATTGCTTGATAGTGTCCCCAGATGTAGTACGAAAGGATTTACTGGGCAAACTAATTGTATGTTGAACAGTATAAACCGAGGTACGAACATGGGCTTGCCCAGGTCAGACCCAAATGGATTGGGCTATAAACATAATCCAATACACAAGTATCAATGCTGTTATCAGGGCTGAGGTACCCTCCTCGTATGCCGAGGGGCACCTCCTCGGCCTTTCATCGATGATGGGCTCTTCATACTTGGCTCATCATGCTCTGATACGCCACAAGTGACGAGGAGAGAAAAGTTCTTACCTCGGCATATCATCACAAATGACAAGGAGACAGAATCATTCACCCCGGCATATTCACATGTCGGCCAGATATCAAATGACGAGGAAGCAGAATCACGCATCTCGGCTTACTTGCTAACGCCGAGGTAAGGAATTCATGCTCCTCGGCTTTTCGGCTAGCAGATCGTGCAATCCTATTCAAATAAGGATTCAACAGTTATGATCCAATCAGGATTGTAACCACGTACACCAATTCAAGTCAAACAATGACTCTTTAACAGATATAATTCTCTTAGTATTATATCTTATCTCTTTACAAGTTCAATTCTACATGGATTCTATCAATCCATCCCTATAAATACAAGTCATATGGCCTATTATTCGGTACGTTACTTTTCACAATACAGAAACTCTGTCAATTTAATTTCTCATATACAAACCGTGAACTTACTCTCACACCGGAGGGCCTTTAGCCGGACTCGCCCCGGCTTAGTTTACGTGTTTTCTCTTATTTTCAGGCCTTGCAATCTCCGGAGCATCCGAACGCTTGGATTTGGGTTGATTTGATGATTTTGGCATCATCAATTGGTTCCATTTCCGGGAAATCGATTCAAACACCCTTTGTTTGGCCTGGAAAAAACTCGCTGAAAGCCAGTTTGTTTGCCGAAAATTTTCTAGATTTGAACGGAAATTTCTGTTCCGTATTGGTTCTGTTTTTGATTCGCCGGATTCTGCAGAAAATTCGGCCGAAATCTACAAATTCACGCCTGAAGCAATCTTTTTGGCCGGAAATTTTGGTTTTGGTAAAATCGCAATTGCAATCTTGTGTTAGCGCCCAGAATCTGTCCCAAATCTTTGGCTAGAAATCTTGAATTTGTGGAAAATTTACGTGTGGTAAATTCGCTGTTACAATCGCTTATTTGCAATGGAAGACGGACAGTTTACAAGTGTTACTGCCGAGGAGCAGACTCAAGTGAACGGGGTCAACACTAATTGTGACGATGTTGAAATTTTCCAACTCGCGGAAAAAATTCGATTTTTCGTTTCTTTGAAAACCAAATAAAAACCGGAAAAACGGAGTCGCCACGCCATTTTTGTTTTAAGGGCCAAAACTTTGAAAAATGCCCGAAATAAGAGATTTGGGTTCGGAGGTCACGTTACACGCCGGGAAGAACGTTAGTGTTCACCCGGAATGCCTCGTAAAACGAGTCTTCCAAGCATAGAAACCATTTGTGTGTGTGTGTGTGTGTGTGCGTGTGTTACTTTGGCCAAATTAAGTTGAAACTGAGGAAACCAAAAATGGGGAATTCTTTATAAGACTTTGGACAGATCCCATGATTTTTGGTGTGATTTTTGGGCTGAAATTTGGTACTCAAAAGATTTTTGAAAGTTGAAAACCATTTCTGCCAGAATGAAAAAGGCAGTGGACAATTGATTTTGAAATGGACTTTAGGGCTTGAAAACTCCAGAATCTGGGAAAAGTCCGAGAATAAAAAATGTTCAAAACACCTTAAATAAGGTTTCTGCAAAAGAACTTTTCATTTTGGAGATGATTTGAGGGACAAAAACTTTCTGGAAATCTCAGATGTGAAATCTGGATTTCTAGAGACTGATGAACTGACCTTTAAAGGAAAATTTGTAAAAGGGAGTTTTACTCACGAAAAAAATAAAGTAAAAATATGTCTGGAAATCTATGTATATTGGTTACAAAAAAGTGTTTTTTAGTAAACACCAAATTCCAAGTTTATCTGTGTCCAAAAAATTAGACCATGGACAGAGGTCTTAGAAAATTGCTACTGGACAGCAACTTTCTTAGGAAGAAAAACATGATTTTAAAGGGGGTTTGGCATCCATGCTTGTCCCCATTTCCCTAGGTTTTGATTAGTGATCACTTGACATTTTAGTGGTGAATCAACTATATCAAACCATCCTTGGGGTACATTAGGACTAAGCACTTCATTTGTTTGGGAAGGGGAATTTTATCCTTTGAAAATGAGATTTGATGTATGAAAATGTTTTTTAGGATTTTGAAAATGCATTTGCAAGTAAGTAAGAACACTTTGAAGAGAATGTTGATCCTTGTAGAAGATCAACCATGGAGATGAACTTCCATGGTGATCTTCTTGGATCTAGGACAAAAAGATGAACAAACTACATTTTGGAGTTTGAAAATGCATGCATGGGTGAATTTTAGGGTAAGGAGAGGGAGGTTATACCTATCTTCCTTGTGTTTTGTGTTTGAATGGATTCAAAGGCTTGAATGTGTTTAGGAAGTACTCTGATGGGAGGGATGACAGTCTGAGCATTAAAAGCGTGACCGTAACCCTCCTCATAAGGCCTGGCAGTTGCCGAAGATGAGGATATATGGCTCGTAATGGGTGGATACCAGGGAGCAGTGAGTGCGGATCCAAAAGGCTGCTGAAGACATGAGATTTGAGGCATCGTAACAGTAGGACTGAACGTGTCTTGACCACACTGAGGAACGTGACTAGAAGGGTAATGTGCATACTGTACTTGATGAACAGGAGCAGCTTGCGTAACAGCCGGGTGGAGAATTTGATGAGGATCATTTGACCTTGTCGGACTTCCCAATCGGAGGGGTGAGGTAGAGCTTGGAGGATGTTGTAAATACGGTAAACCTGATGAAGTGGTGATAAGAGCCTGGTGGCCCATGTGATCTTGCAGTATCATAGGGGCAAGTGTGCTTCGAGAATTGGAGGAAGCAAGGCGGCCCCCTCGAACCATGGAGCACGAGAAGCGAACTGTCCCAAAATGGTTTGCGGAGCCATGTCAAACTGCTGGGCTTGAGAAGTCGTGAATCGACCCATTCCGAGATGATGACCCGAACTGCATCGATGTTGTGAAGTAGTAACCTGGCCCCTTCAAGCGATGACCCGAACAGGTGATGTTGTGAAGTAGTAACCGGCCCCTTCCAAGCTGTGGGGCGAAAGCCAGCTGATTCAATCTGGTGGTGAGATCCGAGAGGCACGGGGCGGTTGACCTAGATCGGTTTGTTGAGGAGTATCGAGTTGTAGGGGCTGAGATGTCTTGAATTGACCAATTCAGGCCCGATGGCCGGGCCAGGCGAGGTTTTGGAGTAGCGAACTGACCCATTCCAAGCTGCGGGGCAGAAACAGACTGATTGAAACCCAAAGGTGAAAACTGAGAGGCGCCAGGGGGAAGTTGACCAAGATCGGACTGTTAAGGAGTATCGATATGATGAGGCCGAGAGGCAGGTTGAGTGATAGGCTGGGGGATGCTTGGCCCATTAGTAGTTCCACATGAAAGGGAACATGGCATTTGATGGTAGTTGGCATGCCCGGGAGGGTAATTAGTTCCAATCTTCGCATCAACCGTAAAGGTTCCATTAGGGTTGCGAACAATTGTTAGCCCCTGGGTTCTGATACCTTCCAATAACCGGCGATCCGAGCCTCTTGATGTTGTCTTATCTGTTCCAACACCCGATTCCACCGCTCGGCATTTTGCGGATTTTCTGGGTGCGGAGTTGTACGTCCCCACGATTCTCCTCTGAGTTGGCCATTCTGAAACTTTGAGCTGAAGCGAAGGAGGAAACTGATGAAGTATCTGACTCCGGAATGACTTAGCTGAACAAACGATGACCCGGGGTCTTGATCCAAACTTTGCTTACTGTGGAAGGCACAAAAGGGTGTGTTTCAGACTCGGGAAAGCGGAACAGGTTGGTGTTTGGGCTTAGGGCTCATGCAACATGCGATTATTCTTTTAAATTTACTTAAAACATGTTTTATTAAACCTAATCGGTTGGAAAAGATTGCTCTTTTTTTCGCAAACTACTGCGGATCTGGATCGGTGGGCCCCGTCACTACGTCTATAAGCCCCTCGTATTCCACCCGTATTTCGACCTCCCAGGTGGTGGGCCCCGGCGAGGGTCCTATAGGGCAAGCGGGTCCCACCGACCGAAAAAACGATCCTAAAAGTCCGGCGGGTAATCGAGTCTTAACGAGCATTCGATGTAAATTACGGACAAGGCCGACGTCAAAAGTCGAGATCATGTCCGAGGAGCTCGACAAAAGACGGCATGGTTCGGACTGATAAATGTCCACAATTGATCTTGACTTGTCGTCAGTTAGGCCGTAATTAGGCATGGAATGATCGTTAATCCTTGATGACTCAGTGTCATGCTGGGAGTCAGTGTATAACTTGTGCCAGTCAGAGTCAAAGTCAAGGCACCGGTCAATATCTTGGTCAAAGTCCGCGGCGGAAAACCGGCATGACTTCGACTGATTAGGGTCCCCGAAAGATATTGAGTCGGTATGCCGACAAAGGCTTGAAAGGAAAGGTCTATACACAGACAGGGCATGGCACATACCCGACTAAAAACCAACCGGGTCTCGGACAAAGTGTGTCACGGACAAGTGCATGGTCGACACGAGGCTCCATGGGATGTTTGGGTAGTCCCGTGCTTGCACCGAGAGGCGTAATAAGACCAAACGGGCCGCGACAGGGATTTCCCCGGGTTAGGGACGTAGTGTGCAGTGTAAGGTCACGTGCGCGTAGTGTGCAAGCAGTCTATCTTCTTTTTCTGAGTAAAATAGAAATTTTTCATGTGTCTTAAAAAGAATGATGCATGATTTTTTTTTGAAAATTTTCTCTCTTCTTTTTTTTTTGAAAATCTCTTTTTTTTTAAATTCTTTTTTTTTTGAATTATTTTTTTTTGAAAGTAAATTCACACATAAGCACATAATTCAAAATCCGAGACAACGGGTCCAACAGTCAAAATTTTGACTTTTCCAAGGAGGCCAAAACAACACGAAAATGTGAAAAATCAACACACACCACAAATGATTTTAAATGCCGGGACGGAAGCTTGACCCTCAAAAGCTTTTCATTTTTTGAAAACAATGATACCGGTACGTGGGATTGTTAAACCACAATTTATCCCCGACTCGTGTTAGGAGGCGATAACGGGAAGTTTAATGGTTTCCACCAATATACCAAATATCATTTTTTTAAATAAAGCTTATTCATCCCCAGCGGAGTCGCCACTGTGACGATGTTGAAATTTTCCAACTCGCGGAAAAAATTCGATTTTTCGTTTCTTTGAAAACCAAATAAAAATCGGAAAAACGGAGTCGCCACGCCATTTTTGTTTTAAGGGCCAAAACTTTGAAAAATACCCGAAATAAGAGATTTGGGTTCGGAGGTCACGTTACACGCCGGGAAGAACGTTAGTGTTCACCCGGAATGCCTCGTAAAACGAGTCTTCCAAGCATAGAAACCATTTGTGTGTGTGTGTGTGTGTGTGTGTTATTTTGGCCAAATTAAGTTGAAACTGAGGAAACCAAAAATGGGGAATTCTTTATAAGACTTTGGAAAGATCCCATGATTTTTGGTGTGATTTTTGCGTTGAGATTTGGTACTCAAAAGATTTTTGAAAGTTGAAAACCATTTCTGCCAGAATGAAAAAGGCAGTGGACACTTGATTTTGAAATGGACTTTAGGGCTTGAAAACTCCAGAATCTGGGAAAAGTACGAGAATGAAAAATGTTCAAAACACCTTAAATAAGGTTTCTGCAAAAGAACTTTTCATTTTGGAGATGATTTGAGGGACCAAAACTTTCTGGAAATCTCAGATGTGAAATCTGGATTTCCAGAGACTGATGAACTGACCTTTAAAGGAAAATTTGAAAAAGGGAGTTTTACTCACGAAAAAAATAAAGTAAAAATATTTCTGGAAATCTCTGGATATTGGCTACAAAACGTGTTTTGTAGTCAACACCAAATTCCAAGTTTATCTGTGTCCAAAAAATTAGACCATAGACAGAGGTCTTAGAAAATTGCTACTGGACAGCAACTTTCTTAGGAAGAAAAACATGATTTTAAAGGGGGTTTGGCATCCATGCTTGTCCCCATTTCCCTAGGTTTTGATTAGTGATCACTTGAAATTTTAGTGGTGAATCAACTATATCAAACCATCCTTGGGGTACATTAGGACTAAGCACTTCATTTGCTTGGGAAGGGGAATTTTATCCTTTGAAAATGAGATTTGATGTATGAAAATGTTTTTTAGGGTTTTGAAAATGCATTTGCAAGTAAGTAAGAACACTTTGAAGAGAATGTTGATCCTTGTAGAAGATCAACCATGGAGATGAACTTCCATGGTGATCTTCTTGGATCTAGGGCAAAAAGATGAACAAACTACATTTTGGAGTTTGAAAATGTATGCATGGGTGAATTTTAGGGTAAGGAGAGGGAGGTTATACCTATCTTCCTTGTGTTTTGTGTTTGAATGGATTCAAAGGCTTGAATGTGTTTAGGGTTTGAAAGTGTTTAGGGTTGATGATTTGAGTTGGTTAAAGAGAAAACAAGTAGATAACAATGAAGTCCTCTATGTTTTCTCTCTAGTCCTCCTCCTAAAGGATGATTTGAGCTTGAGTTGGTGTATGTATGAGAGTATGTATGAGAGTATGTATGAGAGTGATTTGAAAGTATTTTGAGTGAGTGGGATTTGGGAAAGATTGGAGAGAAAATGGTGGCAATTCAAGTGAATTCCCACTGTTTTCTCTCTATTTTTCGCCAGAGTGCTGTTGATGTGAGTGATTTGTGTTGTGTAAACTGAGAGAGGAGGGTTCAATTTATAGGCCACTGAGAATGTCATTAGTATCCGCGCGGAGGGTTCTGTAAACGTGCCTGGTGCATTAAATGCTGCTCCAGGCTTTGGACAAGAGGAATATTATTCAAAAAATTCCAGCAGTTTGTGTTTTTCAACTTGCCCAATTCGGATTTTTCCAATTTCTTTTGCTTTTTGAGATTCTTTTCTTGGTTTAACTTTAAATGGCAATGCCTACTTTACCCTTGCTTTGTTAGAAAAGTTAGGAATTGTTAGAAATGTTAGGAATGTTAGAACTTTCATTAATTTTCTAACGAAAAAGCTACCAACTCAAATTGGAGTACTTACAGTAGCCCCTCGGCGACGGCGCTTTCGAAGGAAGCGGGGTCGTCGATAAGAGTAAGGCTCCATATTTGACTGGATGATCAAGTGATCGAGTGGCTGAACCTAGCGATAGGCTACCTACGTATCCCGAATGGGAATCAAGCCAGTCGTAGTTCGGGTCTTCCGACTATCTTCAGGCGTCGACCCTAGAGTGACTGTTTTAGGGTGTCAACCTGGCGAGCAAGTTCTGCAGTCGTTTGTTGAAAGAAACTCTGCTGGGGATGACCATTTTGGTCTGATGGCTAGAGTCGCATATCTGCTCTGCTGGGGATAGAAATGACCATTTTCGGTCTGGTGGCTAGAGTCGTATATCTGCTCTGCTGGGGATAGGGATGACCATTTTTGGTCTGATGACTGAACCTAGCGATAGGCTACCTACGTATCCTTAAGAGAAATCAAGCCAGTCGTAGTTCGGGTCTTTGACCCTAGAGTGACTGTTTTAGGGTGTCAACCTAAGATTTGACTACTTTTGGAAGTCACCATAAGATTTGACTATTTTTGGGAAGTCGCCCTATGATTTGACTATTTTTGGGAAGTCACCCTATGGTTTGACTATTTTTGGGAAGCCACCCTATGGTTTGACTATTTTTGGGAAGTCACCCTATGGTTTGACTATTTTTGGGAAGTCGCCCTATGGTTTGACTATTTTTGGGAAGTCACCCTATGGTTTGACTATTTTTGGAAAGTCGCCCTATGGTTTGACTATTTTTGGGAAGTCGCCCTATGATTTGACTATTTTTGGGAAGTCGCCCTATGGTTTGACTATTTTTGGGAAGTCGCCCTATGATTTGACTATTTTTGGGAAGTCGCCCTATAATTTGACTATTTTGGGGAAGTCGCCCTATGATTTGACTATTTTTGGGAAGTCGCCCTGGTAATGATTTCGGTTTGTCGAATTAGGGGATGATTGCGATTTATTGCTTTCCTAGTGTTGTGTGTGATAGCGTTTTAGGTGCCTCAAACCTTAATGATGGCGTCTTAGGTGCCTTGACCCTCGATGATGGCGTCTTAGGTGCCTCGAACCTTGATGATGGCATCTTAGGTGCCTCGAACCTTGATGATGGCGTCTTAGGTGCCTCGAACCTTGATGATGGCGTCTTAGGTGCCTCGAGCCTTGATGATGGCGTCTTAGGTGCCTCGAGCCTTGATGATGGCGTCTTAGGTGCCTCGAACCTTGGTGATGGCGTCTTAGGTGCCTCGAACCTTGATGATGGCGTCTTAGGTGCCTCGAACCTTGATGATGGCGTCTTAGGTGCCTCAAACCTTGATGATGGCGTCTTAGGTGCCTTGACCCTTGATGATGACGTCTTAGGTGCCTCGAACCTTGATGATGGCGTCTTAGGTGCCTCGAACCTTGGTGATGGCGTCTTAGGTGCCTTGACCCTTGATGATGGCGTCATAGGTGCCTTGACCCTTGATGATGGCGTCTTAGGTGCCTTGACCCTTGATGATGGCGTCTTAGGTGCCTCAAACCTTGGTGATGGCGTCTTAGGTGCCTCAAACCTTGAGGATGGCATCGTAGGTGCCTCGAACCTTGATGATGGCGTCTTAGGTGCCTCGAACCTTGATGATGGCGTTTTAGGTGCCTTGAACCTTGATGATGGGTGATATGGAGGTATCAACGTGTTTTGAAACGATTTCCTTCGATGTTCGTATCCTTTCGTTGGGGACAGACTTCGAGGGGATAGACAGTCTTTTGGTGGACTTCATTTGAAGGGATCGGCCTTATGTTTGCTACTGGAGGTGAAAGAGACGGAATTCCGTTGGCTTTCGTCAGGGATGAACCTAAGTTGAGGTTTAGTTCTATTGTATGAACCTAAATCGAGGTTGAGGGAGACTATTTGAGGGCATTCTTGTAGGGGAAGATTAGAGCTTACGATGATTATCGGGGAAAAGGGTGACCGTGTTGGTCAAGCGGCTGGACCTATGGTAGGCTGCCTACGTATCCCGAGTGGGAATCAAGCCTGGACATAGTTCGAAATCGACTGGATAGTTAGGAACAGGTCTAAGATCCTGGGTCTTTTGATAATTCGGAGGCTGTCACCTCAAGGAACTAAAGCCTACGTCGCTATTTGCGGAGATAGAGATAGCTAAAGCTATGGGCAATCATGCAACATTTGCATATTTTGAGATATGTTGAGGGACTAACGTACCTTTGCTGTGCTTACCTGCAGGAGAGCAAGTCGCGGGGGCTGTGTGGTAGTTGACAGTGCTGAGAGTCTTGATGTATCTGATCGAGATGTTGAGACATTTAGGGGCGTGAGGTATCTCTGACCGATTGGCATTTGAAAACTTAGCATCCCTGACCTACTTTCCTTTGAGAACTTGGTGTCTCTGATCGAATTGCATTTGAGAAATTGGCGTCCCTGACCCATTTGTATTTGAGAACTCGATGTCCCTGACTGATTTGCATTCGAGAACTTGGCGTCCCTGACCGATTTGTTTTTGAGAACTTGGCGTCTCTGACCGATTTGCATTCGAGAACTTGGCGTCCCTAACCCATTCGCATTTTGAGAACTTGGCGTCCCTGACCGATTTGCATTTTGAGAACTTGGCGTCCCTGACCGATTTGTATTTTGAGAACTTGGCGTCTCTGACCGAATTGTATTCGAGAACTTGGCGTCCCTGACCCATTCGCATTTTGAGAACTTGGCGTCCCTGACCGATTTGCATTTTGAGAACTTGGCGTCCCTGACCGATTTGTATTTTGAGAACTTGGCGTCTCTGACCGAATTGTATTTGAGAACTTGGCATCTCTGACCCATTTGCATTTTGAGAACTTGGCGTCCCTGACCGATTTGTATTTTGAGAACTTGGCGTCTCTGACCGAATTGTAGACACTGGAGGCGTTCTTCATATATTTGTGGATGTTGGGGGTTGTCTCTACCAAGTTGCAGGCGCCGGAGCTTGTCTTTGCCAAGCTATAGACATGGGGACTATCTTTGCCAAGCTGTAGATGCTGGAGGTTGTCTTTATCCATTTGTGGACATTGGAGGTCGTCTTTAGTAAGTTGCAGACGCCGGAGCTTGTCTTTGGGGACTATCTTTGCCAAACTGTAGATGCTGGAGGTTGTCTTCATCCATTTGTGGACATTGGAGGTCGTCTTTAGTAAGTTGCAGACGCCGGAGCTTGTCTTTGGGGACTATCTTTGCCAAACTGTAGATGCTGGAGGCTGTCTTCATCCATTTGTGGACATTGGAGGTCGCCTTTGCCGAACTGGAGATGTCGGAAGGTGTCTTCACGGACTTGATGCACTGTAGACCTGGAGCCAAGGTGGTGTTGTCCTAATGTGTCTGAGGTATCAGTCATTTGTTGAAGTTATTGGAATTACGCTTCGGTGGAGACCATCTTTGCTGCGGGGTGGCTTCGGGCAGTGATGGAAAACTGGTCTTTCGTGCTTGAATTGCTACATTTGTTAGTAGAGGGACAAATGCACATATGACATTTATGATGATGGATGCATGCATAGAACTAAAATGATTCACGATCACTTAGGTTTTTTTTATTGATTCATGTTTTGCATGCTACATGAGCCCTGGGGAGATTTTTGTGGGGATGCATGTGGTGAGAGGTTTTGTATGTGTTGTGGACTGTTTGGGACAAGCTTTGAGCTGGTGGGGTGATATCCTTTGGCCGCGGACTGAATTGCATGTCATTGATGAGGTCTTGTTGTAGGTCAGCAGTATCATGCGGACCTCAATTTTGATCTTGGGATGGAGTTGGATTTGAACCCCGGGTCTCGATTGAAACTTCTTTTCAGTCTTGGACATTTGAAGCTGATGCTGACAGGCTCTAGCATCAAAGTATGTTGATATGAATGAACCCTCTTTCGCTTGGGTTAGTTGTGATTTGACATAAATTTGGAGAATGATTTGGCGAAATGCTGATATGAGGAGATTCCTGATTCTCAACTTTTGATGATGCAGGGAGTCGCCATATACCAAGTTCTAAAGCTGAAACTCCAAGGCAGTTGTTGAGGTGACTAGGTCTTTCTTCTGAAGATAGGTGTGACTTGATAAAGCCCCATTCCGAAAGCCACGGGATCTTTCTCTGAATGATTTGATGAGGTCCCATGTTCAACAAAGCGTCACTACAGAGGTCCAATCAAAGGTTTGACTGACATACTGATGAAGTACCAAGCCGATCGATCAACGTGAGAGACCTCAAGGTGAAGTTGATGTGACCCCAGACTCATTGCAGCATTACGTCATGGAGTGAGAAATCCATCTTTGACAACAACTATGCAACTAGAATCCTCCCTTCGAAGGGTGTCTTCCATATGGGAACTGTTAGCCATAGTGGCACTTGGCTTGTTCATGGCTTCAATCATATTCACCCTATGGCTTTTCTTAGGGAATGGATTGTTGACTGTGTTGGGCCCTTGGGGTATCCTTCTCGATCAGTTCTCACACTGCCCTTCTTCGTGCCCATGATACTAGTGGGAAGCACAGAGTTTAGTTGTGTCTATCGGGATCCATGGGCTGATGGTTGTCCAAAGGTCTGGCCAGACATTCCTTCAAAAGTCCTTGAAAAACTTTGCTCAGAGGCATTCTGAAATCTTCAAGCTTAAGGCTCCGCGGCTTGGGCACATTACCTTTCCTTGGCATGAGAGGAGTGGCATTGTTGCGATCCTGCCCCGCATAATTAATTGCTTCCTTGCCTGGTAGGACATGAGCTGAGTTAGGGGCAGAAGCTTGGTACCGATAAGTAGGAGCAGTGGCTTGCTGTTGGTCAAACTTTAGCCCCAGAACTGACCGTCGCATGCAGATCTGGATAGGGGAAGTTACTGAGGGGCTTTCTCAAATGAGGCTTCCAGGCATGATTGAAAGATGTCCAATTGTTCCTCATTAGAAGGAGGGTTGGTCATTTTACTCAACTTGAGGTTTCAATGCTTGTAAAAGTCACTGATATTCTCCTCGAAATGCTGCACTGTTGTCTGCAGGTCAACTCTATTTGTTTCCCACTCCAAATTTGCTTTATGATTCTCTGTAAAGGCACTGGTGATCTGATCCCATGTAGCCCTGGCCTCGGGTTTTAAGCGGAAGAACCATTTTAAAGCACTGGATTTCAAGGAGAGACTGAAATAGTCAGCCAACTGCTGATTGGTGCACCCTTTGGCCTCCATTGCCAAGGCATATGTGTCCAGATGAGTCTTCGGGCACGCAGTCCCGTCAGAGAGGTCCAGATTTAGGTATCACGAATTTGTGGGGCAGGGGAACAATGGAGTCCGGGTCCGTAGGCCGGAAGGCAGACTTCTTAGCGGTCAATTCAGCAATCTGCGCTTTCAATTCCTTATGCTGTTCCATGAACCAAAACCAGATGAGGGTCCGGTGGTGGAACCAGAGTGTTCAAGCCGGCGACTGAGCTAGAGAGAGGAGCTACCACTGGCGGCAGACTGGTGGAGGGAACGGCCGATCCAGGGATATAGGTGAAAACCTGTCCTTGGCCCGAATTACCCTGGGGAGTGTGAGTAGGAGCCTAATAAAAAGGATAGAACCTAGTGGCTTGCTGTTAACTTCCAATTGGCAAAGAGGGTGGTGGTAGACCTGAGGTGGCCGGGTAGCTAGAGCTTCCATGGAACTTAAATACGGGTTGTGACCCTTGTTCGTTGAACTGCATGCACGCTTGGCTGGGGTGATGGTGTATACCCGGGAGGATACTGTGGTCCGGTGATTCCGATGAGACAGGGATTAGGGGCTTGGTGGCCCATTGATCCCTGAGTGAGAAATGGGTTTGTGGAAGCGGTGTTAGGAGCAGCTGAACTAGCATCATTCTGTTGTCACGAACCAAACTGTGGTGGCATCCCAAACTGTTGCTGCGGCACTCTAAACTATTGTTGTGAAGGTTCGGCTTGATCGTTTCTGAACTGAGACGGGATCCCAATTTGCTGTGGCATTCCAAGGTACCTCCAACCATGAGAAGACATTTCGTACTGATTTTGTTCCTACTGAGGAACTGCGATCTGATTCGTCCCGTCAGGCTGCATGGATCCAGTGGTCTGTAGTTGGGGAGCTGGCTGACCCAAAGATCGAGGAGATAGTAATATAGGAGGCTGGCGGTGGCATCCTGGAGTAGTCTGGGCGACCGAGAGTGGGATTGGGGGTTTGCTGTCCCGTTAAGGCGGTCATTGTGAGATTTGTGCGGTGCCGGGGACTGGCTGTCTTGAACTGGGTCGCTGTCGAGGCATTCCAAACGGCTGGGGCTGAGAAGTTCAAACTGATCCATAGTTGACCGCCGTCCCAATCCCAACTGAGAAGTCATACCAAGCTGATGTAACTGAGAAGCCCCAGGCTGATCATGTCGAGCCGCCGAGGTATACCAAAGCTGCTGCGACATACCGAGCCGACCCCAACCGCATTGAGGCACACCATACTTGGCCCAAATCGGGCTGAAATCAATTTGTTTCCCAAACGACCGTCCTGCATCGAATTGTGAATGTATACTGATCGAGATCTGAAAGGATGATCGATCCACGAGGTTGAGAAGAGTGTGGCCCGGTGGAGGTTCCATGTAAGGAAGGTGGTGGCATTTGGCGGTAGTCTGTCTGGCCGAGATAGGGATGGGGATCCTCTTCCTCTTCTATCGTGAAAGTCCCATCGGGGTTGAGGGCAATTGTCAAACCAAAATTCCTGGCACCTTCCAAAATTGATCATCAACACCTCATTCTAATTGGTCCAAGGGATTTTAATATTAGCCATGACGAATCCCTGGTTCTGATTAAAATTCCGTTTTCGACCTTGGACATTAAAGAACTGTACTTGACAAACCCATGACCAACATGGGGATCAAATCTCACTTTGCTTGGCGAGGCCTTGGTCTGAAGAGATGTGTTTGCGAAGTCTTGATTTTGAAGAAGTGACTTGGTAAAGCCTCAGCTTCATGATTGTGAACCTTGTAGTGAAGTGAGGAACCAACGTGGACCCGGCATAACCAGAGAAGCCCCATTCTAAAGAAATGACTTGACGAAAGTCCGCCCTTAGAGAGTACAGTGTAGCTCTAATGCAAATTGAATTGTCATGTAGCAAAAGAGGCAACCCATCCTTCTATATTTACTTTATTATTTTCTTTAGTCAATTAGTCAACCGGAAGAAAATGTAAAAGAAAGACAATTTAGGAATGTATACCTGCAGGGGCATATTTTTCGAAAAGTGGGGATGAATCCCCGATTTGTATTATTTGATGGCCTCCTTTGATGAAGGCACAAAAGAACTCGCTTTGGGTTTGACTCTTTTGAGAGAGCACACGTGTAGAAAGGTTTGTAAAAGTGTATGGAATCCCCTGCTGACAGAAAATTAGTGTTTAGCTCTATTTTTCCTATAATGTAGAAAAAGAAGACTTGTCGAGACATCTGAAAACATGTTTTATTCAAAATAATCACAAGATTGCTTAAAACCCTTTATTAATGTTCGGGTTACTCACACCCTTAATCTCGATACGAACAAACATTTTGATTAAGCATGAGGAGAAAGTCGACCAATACCAAGGGTTAAGTTGGCGAATTGCGAAGAAAGATTGTGCACATGAGAGGCCATTGATGAGACCGAATTTTATGGGATTTGAATATGTTTATGACCGGACCATTTCTGGTTGCCTACGTTCCCCTCATTATGAGGAGCTCAGGTCGCCGTAGTTCGGGCTTGAACTGCGTTTGGCTTTGGGAAAGGGTATGAACATTTGTGGTCCATTTGGTGAAAAAGGGTCGGATGGGAAGCTTGAATGATAAGGTACGGGCCTTGAGATGTTCCTTGACAAGTCGTTTTTTGACGGCTTCTTCTGTGATTTCATTGATTCTTGATCATCATCCTTCATTGGGGAGGAAAGATTTTGAATTCAGCTTAAGGGCTTATGATGTGTTTTTGCCGTTGCTTTAACTGCTCCCTTGTTGTCGACAACTTTCGTTCTTCGGACTTTAATTTTGCCCACAAGTCAAGCCTCTGATCGGCGGTGCTGGGTCCTTGGCCTCATTTTTTTTTGAAGCTTTTGCTTTTGCTCTCTTGTTTTTTTTTTTTGAAGGCGAGCCTCTGCTCGAACTTTCTTGATGCACGTGAGGCGAAGGCAAGCCCCTGTTTTTTTTTATCGACATGGGGTCAATCTTCCGATGCTGAGTGACCTTTTGTTGTTCTTTGATGCTGCCGCCGTCGTTGACTTGGTCAAGGTGATGATGGGGACATGTTTTGGAAAGTGTATGGCTTGATGGAGGCCTTTGTGAGGTAAGGAAAGTGTATAGGGAGGGCATTAGTTGACTTTCTCGCACCAATTAATTAAAATCTTAATGATTTCCAGAGATTATTTGTTGGGCAATGCGAGTGATCATTTAAAATAAAACCATTTCATTAAATGTAATGTAGGTGTGCAAATAATGTCTCAAGTCTAGCAAGAAAAGAAAAAGACTCTTTTATAGAAAATTTAAGATTAACTACAATGTCCAAGGAGGACTTGATTGAACGAAGAAAGTACTAGAACCTACGAAGGTTGACTAAAAGACTGTTTTAATATTAAAGGATGGGTAGCCCCTAGTCTAGCTACTCTTTGTTGTTGGACCACGTCTCTATCCTTCAGCAGACTATGCTTGCCTTTGGTAACTTCAAGGAATTCCTCGCTTACCGGCCCTGACGGTTGCCTTATCTGTCATCAGATCATTATCATCCCATTTACCCTTGGCGTCAGTCGTGAACTTATCGGGGGGCGGGAGTTTAAAGCATTTCACCAAATCCAGCTTTGCCGTGGTCACATGCTTGTTGCAGTCAAACCAGCCATTCTCAACATTTGTTACGACTAAATCATCTGGCTTGCCAAAGTCTATTGAATTCACAGAGCTTAAAACTCAATCATGTTTACATTCGTGTTGTTTGGGAAATGATCATTGGCAGGGTTGAGATCACTGAGGCGCTCGAGTTTGCCCTTCTTAATTAACCCCTGAATCGCCTTTCTCAAAGCTGTGCAGTTGTCGGTTATATGGCCGTGATGCGGTGGAAAGCACAATGCTTAGTGGTGTCCAAAGGGATTTTGGGATCCTTGGGCTGATAGTTTCTCATGGGTTCGAGGAGACCCTGCTTTAGCAAGCTATTTAAAACTTTGCTTAAGGGAACACCCAAACCCTCGGGATGTGGTTTCTCCTTTGGGGGAGAATGAACTCTTAGTGCTCTCTGATTCGAGATTTGGTCATTGACTTGGTCACCATTCTGAACAGGGTTTACCGGTTTTGGTCCATTGGGGCGCTCAAGCTTGCCTGTTTCGATTAACCCTTGAACCGCTCTCTTCAATACTGTGCAGTCGTCGGTCGTGTGGCCATAATGATCATGGAAGGCGCAGTGCTTACTCATGTCGAGGAGTGCATTTGAGCTCCTTGGATGGTAGTGCCTGAGGGGCTCCAAAAGGCCTTCCTTTACTAAACCCTTGAAAATCAAGCCCATGGGCATCCCAAAATCATCAAAATGTTCTCGTCGCCTTAGAGGACCACCATTTCTTGGTTGCTTTTGGAGGCCGTCAATTGTACACAATGCCCTCTTTCCTTTAATGGATTTTGCAGCCGTGTTGGAAGGATAAGGTTTATAGCGGTAAGACATGTTCCGACCCGTAGTGTTTCCCCGTGCACGAACCCTTTTGATGTACTCATCGATGTAATCGTCGAGATTTGACCTTTTGTAAAACTCATTCGTTTCAGATACACAAGATTGGTATGGTGAGATGGCCCGAGTCGAGCGATCGTCGATACTCTCGTTGCTAGGCTTTTCTTGTACCTTCTTAATTGGTTCTTTCAATAATCCTTTGGACGAGTCAATAGGAACACTGGGACTGCTCGACACCGCCACAAGATTGGCATCAGTAAATGAAACCACAGTAGGAAGTACTCTGATGGGAGGGATGACAGTCTGAGCATTAAAAGCGTGACCGTAACCCTCCTCATAAGGCACAGCGATTGCCGAAGATGAGGATATATGGCTCGTAATGGGTGGATACCAGGGAGCAGTGAGTGCGGATCCAAAAGGCTGCTGAAGACATGAGATTTGAGGCATCGTAACAGTAGGACTGAACGTGTCTTGACTACACTGAGGAACGTGACTAGAAGGGTAATGTGCATACTGTACTTGATGAACAGGAGCAGCTTGCGTAACAGCCGGGTGGAGAATTTGATGAGGATCATTTGACCTTGTCGGACTTCCCAATAGGAGGGAGTGAGGTAGAGCTTGGAGGATGTTGTAAATACGATAAACCCGATGAAGTGGTGATAAGAGCACGGTGGCCCATGTGATCTTGCGGTATCATAGGGGCAAGTGTGCTTCGAGAATTGGAGGAAGCAAGCTGGACCCCTCGAACCATGGAGCTCGAGAAGCGAAGCTGTCCCAAAATGGCTTGCGGAGCCATGTCAAGCTGGGCTTGAGAAGTCGTGAACGACCCATTCCGAGATGATGACCCGAACTGCATCGATGTTGTGAAGTAGTAAGCGGCCCCTTCCAAGCCGATGACCCGAACCAGCCGATGTTGTGAAGTAGTAAACTGACCCCTTCCAAGGCGTGGGGCGAAAGCCAACCGATTCAATCCTGGTAGTGAGATCGGAGAGGCACCGGGGCGGGTTGACCTAGATCGGTTGTTGAGGAGTATCGAGTGTAGGGGCTGAGATGTCTTGGCCCGGACCAATTCCGGGCCCGATGGCCGGGCCGGGCGAGGTTTTGGAGTAGCGAATCGACCCATTCCAAGGCTGCGGGCGAAACGGGCCGATTGAAACCCAAAGGTGAAAACCGAGAGGCGCCTGGGGAAGTTGACCAAGATCGGATTGTTGAGGAGTATCGATACGATGAGGCCGAGAGGCGGGCTGAGTGATAGGCTGGGGGATGCTTGGCCCATTAGCAGTTCCACACGAAAGGGAACAGGGCATTTGATGGTAGTTGGCATGCCCGGGAGGGTAATTAGTTCCAATCTTCGCATCAACCGTAAAGGTTCCATTAGGGTTGCGAACAATTGTTAGCCCCCGGGTTACGATACCTTCCAATAATCGGCGATCTCGAGCCTCTTGATGTTGTCTTATCTGTTCCAACACCCGATTCCACTTTGCTCGGCATTTTGCGGATTTTCGGGGTGCGGAGTTGTACGTCCCCCAGTTCTCCTGCGAGTTGGCCATTACGAAACTTTGAGCTGAAGCGAAGGAGGAAGCGATGAAGTATCGACTCCGGAATGACCGAGTGAACAAACGATGACCCGGGGTCTTGATCCAAACTTTGCTTCTTGTGGAAGGCACAAGGGTGTGTTTCGGACTCGGGAAGCGGAACAGGTTGGTGTTTGGGCTTAGGGCTCATGCAACATGCGATTATTCTTTTAAATTTACTTAAAACATGTTTTATTAAACCTAATCGGTTGGAAAAGATTGCTCTTCTTTTCGCAAACTACTCGGATCTGGATCGGTGGGCCCCGTCACTACGTCTATAAGCCCCTCGTATTCCACCTGTATTTCGACCTCCCGGGGTGGGCGGTCCGGGCGAGGGTCCTATAGGGCAAGCGGGTCCCACCGACAAAAACGATCCTAAAAGTCGGCGGGTAATCGAGTCTTAACGAGCATTCGATGTAAATTACGGACAAGGCGACGTCAAAAGTCGAGATCATGTCCGAGGGCTCGACAAAAGCCGGCATGGTTCGGATGATAAATGTCTACAATTGATCTTGACTTGTCGTCGGTTAGGCCATAATTAGGCATGGAATGATCGTTAATCCTTGATGACTCGGTGTCATGCTTTGGGAGTCAGTGTATAACTTGTGCCAGTCAGAGTCAAAGTCAAGGCACCGGTCAATATCTTGGTCAAAGTCCGCGGCGGAAAACCGGCATGACTTCGACTGATTAGGGTCCCCGAAAGATATTGAGTCGGTATGCCGACAAAGGCTTGAAAGGAAAGGTCTATACACAGACAGGGCATGACACAGACCAGACTAAAAACCAACCGGGTCTCGGACAAAGTGTGTCACGGACAAGTGCATGGTCGACACGAGGCTCCATGGGATGTTTGGGTAGTCCCGTGCTTGCACCGAGAGGCGTAATAAGACCAAACGGGCCGCGACAGGGATTTCCCCGGGTTAGGGACGTAGTGTGCAGTGTAAGGTCACGTGCGCGTAGTGTGCAAGCAGTCTATCTTCTTTTTCTGAGTAAAATAGAAATTTTTCATGTGTCTTAAAAAGAATGATGCATGATTTTTTTTTTGAAAATTTTCTCTCTTCTTTTTTTTTTTGAAAATCTCTTTTTTTTTTGAAATTCTTTTTTTTTTTGAATTATTTTTTTTGAAAGTAAATGCACACATAAGCACATAATTCAAAATCCGAGGCAACGGGTCCAACAGTCAAAATTTTGACTTTTCCAAGGCGGCCAAAACAACACGAAAATGTGAAAAATCAACACACACCACAAATGATTTTAAATACCGGGACGGAAGCTTGACCCTCAAAAGCTTTTCATTTTTTGAAAATAATGATACCGGTACGTGGGATTGTTAAACCACAATTTATCCCCGACTCGTGTTAGGAGGCGATAACGGGAAGTTTAATGGTTTCCACCAATATACCAAATATCATTTTTTTAAATAAAGCTTATTCATCCCCAGCGGAGTCGCCACTGTGACGATGTTGAAATTTTCCAACTCGCGGAAAAAATTCGATTTTTCGTTTCTTTGAAAACCAAATAAAAACCGGAAAAACGGAGTCGCCACGTCATTTTTGTTTTAAGGGCCAAAACTTTGAAAAATACCCGAAATAAGAGATTTGGGTTCGGAGGTCACGTTACACGCCGGGAAGAACGTTAGTGTTCACCCGGAATGCCTCGTAAAACGAGTCTTCCAAGCATAGAAACCATTTGTGTGTGTGTGTGTGTGTGTGTGTGTGTGTGTGTTACTTTGGCCAAATTAATTTGAAACTGAGGAAACCAAAAATGGGGAATTCTTTATAAGACTTTGGACAGATCCCATGATTTTTGGTGTGATTTTTGGGTTGAGATTTGGTACTCAAAAGATTTTTGAAAGTTGAAAATCATTTCTGCCAGAATGAAAAAGGCAGTGGACACTTGATTTTGAAATGGACTTTAGGGCTTGAAAACTCCAGAATCTGGGAAAAGTCCGAGAATGAAAATGTTCAAAACACCTTAAATAAGGTTTCTGCAAAATAACTTTTCATTTTGGAGATGATTTGAGGGACCAAAACTTTCTGGAAATCTCAGATGTGAAATCTGGATTTCCAGAGACTGATGAACTGACCTTTAAAGGAAAATTTGTAAAAGGGAGTTTTACTCACGAAAAAAATAAAGTAAAAATATTTCTGGAAAGATCTGTATATTGGTTACAAAAAGTGTTTTGTAGTCAACACCAAATTCCAAGTTTATCTGTGTCCAAAAAATTAGACCATGGACAGAGGTCTTAGAAAATTGCTACTGGACAGCAACTTTCTTAGGAAGAAAAACATGATTTTAAAGGGGGTTTGGCATCCATGCTTGTCCCCATTTCCCTAGGTTTTGATTAGTGATCACTTGACATTTTAGTGGTGAATCAACTATATCAAACCATCCTTGGGGTACATTAGGACTAAGCACTTCATTTGCTTGGGAAGGGGAATTTTATCCTTTGAAAATGAGATTTGATGTATGAAAATGTTTTTTAGGGTTTTGAAAATGCATTTGCAAGTAAGTAAGAACACTTTGAAGAGAATGTTGATCCTTGTAGAAGATCAACCATGGAGATGAACTTCCATGGTGATCTTCTTGGATCTAGGGCAAAAAGATGAACAAACTACATTTTGGAGTTTGAAAATGCATGCATGGGTGAATTTTAGGGTAAGGAGAGGGAGGTTATACCTATCTTCCTTGTGTTTTGTGTTTGAATGGATTCAAAGGCTTGAATGTGTTTAGGGTTTGAAAGTGTTTAGGGTTGATGATTTGATTTGAGTTGATTAAAGAGAAAACAAGTAGATAACAATGAAGTCCTCGATGTTTTCTCTCTAGTCCTCCTCCTAAAGGATGATTTGAGCTTGAGTTGGTGTATGTATGAGAGTATGTATGAGAGTGATTTGAAAGTATTTTGAGTGAGTGGGATTTGGGAAAGATTGGAGAGAAAATGGTGGCAATTCAAGTGAATTCCCACTGTTTTCTCTCTATTTTTCGCCAGAGTGCTGTTGATGTGAGTGATTTGTGTTGTGTAAACTGAGAGAGGAGGGTTCAATTTATAGGCCACTGAGAATGTCATTAGTATCCGCGCGGAGGGTTCTGTAAACGTGCCTGGTGCATTAAATGCTGCTCCAGGCTTTGGACAAGAGGAATATTATTCAAAAAATTCCAGCAGTTTGTGTGTTTTCAACTTGCCCAATTCGGATTTTTCCAATTTCTTTTGCTTTTTGAGATTCTTTTCTTGGTTTAACTTTAAATGACAATGCCTACTTTACCCTTGCTTTGTTAGAAAAGTTAGGAATTGTTAGAAATGTTAGGAATGTTAGAACTTTCGTTAATTTTCTAACGAAAAAGCTACCAACTCAAATTAGAGTACTTACACTAATTCCGAGCTGCCTCCTCCTCCTCCACCTCATCCAGACGGACCTCCTCCCCTCGCCATGACTCTTCGTTCCATGGGTCAGGCGAATGTCGAGGGAGAGGGAGCTAACCTTCCTCGTCCCACTCGCCCTCGTGGGAAGCGAGTGGGAAAGAAGATGGCAAAGAATGTCGACGTCAGTCAAGCCGAGGGAACTCAACCCGTTGACCGACGCACTCTGCTACATAGACAAATGGAGAATTTGCAAAGGATGTACGAGACACAAGCTGCTCTTTTGCAATTGGATCCTGATAATTCCATGGCTGAATTCATGCTGCCGTCGATGGGCAACCCTCGTGGAAGGGAGCAGGGTGAACGACGAGGTCCTCCCTTCGACCTTGCTATACCACCTAAGCAGGCCCTCCGAGAGTCCCCCCATCCTCGGCATACCAACCAGAAGAAAGACCAGGTAGTTGACCTGAGAAGCCAGTTGAGTTCCAAGGAACAAGAAGTGAATTCCAGGGACCTAAGGACAAGGCTCAGCTTGTCCAAGCGTTTATCTCCTCCTCATCTTGTCATGGCACCTCGTCGTCCCAGGTCTCCTCGACCCCATCGATCTCGTCATGATTCCCCTCGTCCTCGGAGAGACTCACCTAGACCTCGTCCTCGTGAATTCGTGCGCCCGAGAACTCCTGAACCACATAGAATGATACTTGGTGGCCATGAGTTGGAACCAAGACGTGATAAGGCACCATCTAAACGTGATAGCCGCCGAAACGACGGGGAACACAGTAGGGTGAATGGTCACCCCAAAGATAAATCAACCCGTAGCTCCCAGCGAAGCACCCACTCCAGCAGTGATAAGGGAGTGGAAACCAAATAATGGGAACTATTGAAACAAAGACTTGATGACAATGAGATGGGCAAGAAGGTTGATGATGATGACTATGACTGGGCCACCCGTCCATTCTCCCGGAGGATCACTGAGGCACCACCAAATCCTCACTTTAAGGTCCCGAATTTTGAAAAGTACAACGGAACCACCGATGCAAAAGACCACGTGCAAAGTTTTGAGCAAACCATGAATCTCCTCACCACCGCTGATGACATGCTTTGCAAAGCTTTCGCGAGCACCTTCTCCGGAACAACTTTTGACATGGTTCCGTGAGCTCAAAAAAGGTTGCATCGATTGCTGGAGGGGCATGAGGAGAATGTTCTTAGACCACTTTGCCACTGCTGGTAAGAGGAAGATGAGATTGACTGACCTTGCCAATATCGAGCAAGGTAAGGGAGAAACCACCCTCAGTTATTACAATAGATTCCGTAAGATGGTGGAACAAGTGGAAGAGAGACTCACCGACAGGGAGGTTATTGTTTGCTTTAATTCAGGATTGAGATCCGGTCCCCTCATCCATGAGCTGTCCGCTAGAGAACCTAAGTCTAAGGCTGATTTGTACAACGTCGTCTACGCCATTACCATGGCGGAGGACGAAAGCAAGAAAAGGGGATCTAATAAGGCGGAACCAGAAGCGGCCGGTGCTGGCCACGATGACAAGGGCAATGGTAAGGGATCCAAGGGGAAGAATAGAATGAGAGGTACTGAAAAACCTGAAGTATTCACCCCACTTACCAAACCCATCTCGGAGATCATGCAGCTAGTAAACCTTCCCCCTCCTCGTCCACTGAGTGATAAACCAAAGTACCCCCGTGATACATCTAAATTCTGCGATTTCCATAAAGACCATGGTCACACTACTGATGGCTGTTGGGCCCTCAAGAAAATGATACAACGGTGGGTTGACGAGGGAAAGCTAGACCGCTATGTCATGAAGAACGATGGCAAGCGGAAGCGGAAGGAAGAGGAAAGTGAAGACGATGATAAAAGTGAGGACGGAGAACGTAGGCCTCCTAGGCTAAATTACACGTGATTCGTGAAGAGGTGACTTCCACCAGAAAACTAAGGGACCAGATACATGAACTAAGCAAAGTGTACCACGTGCCTGCTTGGATTCATAAGGCGGAGGAGATCATAAGTTTTTCACCCAACGAATTGGCAGGGAGCCACGCTGCCCGTGAACAACCCTTGGTGATAAAGGGTCGGATTGATAATGTGGAATCAGAAAGATTACTTGTGGACACGGGGGCCTCCCGTGACATTCTGTACTATTCCGGTTTCCAACAGATGGGCTTGAAAGAAACCATGCTGGAACCATATCACGGAAGGCTGGAAGGATTCACCAACCATAAGGTTGGAGCTAAGGGAACTGTGGAGCTAGAACTTGAAATTGGCAAACATCCCTTCAGATCCAAGGCTACTGTCAATTTCGTAGTCATGGATTTGACAAGTGATTATCATGCCATCATAGGCATTCCAAGTCAAGCTAAACTTGGGTTGGTTGCCTCCCTTCCTCACCAACGAGTTAAATTTCTCACTCGTGTCGGAATTGGATGTGTGAGGGCGACCCCCAAAGACTTCTTGGAACATGTCGTCAGAAGCAGGAAGAAATCTAAGACCGTGGAGATAGATACCCCCGAAGAAAACATCAAGGTCTCTAAATCTCAAAAAACTACCGAAACTAGCTCTAGGCTAAGCTACATCCGTGAGGTCCTAGAAGAAGAGCCTATGGTCCTAGAAATTGCAGCTGACCAGTGCATAGTTCCACCCGTCTTTGAGCAAGATCCCATTCTCGTCAACGGCCAGAACTCGGGGGCTACCCATGACTTGAGGAGGGTCGATCCGCTCGACGTCGATGAACTAATGGAAGAAGAGGGCCTTAACATGAATAACAACGAAGGTAGGAGAATTAGAGAAATCATTATCGAGTCTCTGGAATTTCGAGATGGTCCTGAAATGGAGCCTGTAGAAGAACTGGAAGAGGTGGTCATTAACCCTGACTATCCTGAACAAAAAATCAAACTCGGGGGGCCAGTTATCTCCAGAAGAGAAGGAAAGAATCGTTTCCCTCTTAAAAAATAGTCTCGACGTCTTTGCCTGGAGAGTCGAAGACATGAGGGGGATCAATGAAGAAGTAGCACTCCATCGCTTGGAAGTTGACCCATTGGCGAAAACTATCTCCCAGACAAGGAGAAATTTTGCAAGAGACAAGGAGGAGGCTATTAAAGAAGAGGTGCAAAAGTTATTGAGCGCCGGAATTATACGTGAAGTCAAGTACCCCTTTTGGTTGGCCAATGTGATAATGGTGAAGAAGCAAAATGGGAAGTGGCGAATGTGCATCGATTTCACCGATCTTAACAAAGCCTGCCCTAAAGACAGCTATCATTTTCCCAAAATTGACAAGCTGGTTGACTCCATTGCTGGACACCGTACACTCAGTTTTCTAGATGCCTATTCAGGCTATCATCAGATAAAAATGGCGGAAGAGGACATCGAGAAGACGGCCTTCCAAACACCTGAGGGAAATTATTATTATGTTATGATGCCTTTTGGGCTCAAGAACGCGGGCGCCACGTACCAACGAATGGTGAATCAAGTATTTGGCGCGCAAATAGGCCGAAACATGGAGGCCTACATTGATGATATGGTCATTAAGACCAAGGAGGGCAGTCACGATCCTGACCTAGAAGAGACATTAAACAACCTCCGAGTCAATAACATGAAGCTGAACCCAAGTAAGTGTGTATTTGGGGTGACAGCTGGAAAGTTCTTGGGCTTCATGGTATCGCAGAGGGGAATTGAGGCGAACCCCGAGAAAATCAAGGCACTAATTGACATGAAGGAACATACCACCATCAAGGAGGTTCAAAGGCTAAATGGAAGGATAGCGGCACTCGGAAGGTTCATAGCCAAATCCGCCGAAAAATCACTGCCCTTCTTCAAGGTATTGAAGGGTACCAAGAGCTTCTCCTGGACTCCCGAATGCTCCGAAGCGTTCATCCGATTAAAGGAGTACTTGGGTTCCTGTAAGTACGCCAATCCAATTCGCAATCCCTTTTTAGGTGCATTTTAAATGATAAAATTGCACTAAGGGGCATTTTAGTAAATTCCCGGTCCGTTCCGAGACTTCCGGGAACTTTTTATAAGTTTCCCGCGAAGGAAGTATATTTTAGTATTTTTCCCGGACAAAAGGACCTAAAAGGAATTAACCAGTTTGGACCTTTTGGGTATTAACCCGGAATGTTCCAGAATCTGGTTTTGGCGCCAGAATCGGTTATTGGCGTTCCCAGTCGTGCGAAAACTTGAGGCATGGAAATTGGATACGTTGGGTCGTGCGACCAACTAATCCAATTTCCCACTTTATGTATAAATATCCAATGCCTTTCATTTGTTAAGGGGGCCTCTCACAATTCTCACGCACCAACACACAGTTCACACACAGATACTCTCTCCTTCTCTCTCTACCCGCTCTCTCTCTCCTCTCTCTCTCTATCCGTAATTTCCCCATTGCAGCTCCCTCAACCATCTCCTTCGTCCTCACCAAGCTCCTCCTCGCCGGCAAGCTCATCAATCTCCCTCACCGCTAAAACCTCTCCCTCACACCCCCAATCAACTGGCAATCTCCACCCAAATCAAAATCGCACCCAATTCCCTCTCAATCCAACAACGATCGCCCCCCTCTCTCAACCAGTTCGCCACCGTCCTTTGTCCAAAACCTATTCACCGTTCTCCTTCACCGTCTCCTACCTCTCCAATCCCAATCGCCATTCACCCAGTCTCTAAACCGTCACACCGCTACCACCGATCTAACCTCGCTCCCACTCCGGCCAAACAACAATCAATCTTCCTTGCTCTCAAACCTGTCCTCGGCGATCCTCAGCCTCCTCACCGGTGGAAGCTCAACCACAACCATCGCCATCTCCAAAAACCCGTCAACACCCTCTCCTCTGTTCCCGACCTTCGGCCTTGTTCCAGTTCTGCGCATCTCCTTGTTCAATTGATACTGAAGTAGAAGAGCCGTTCCAAATCTGAGAATCTGAGTTCGTGAGCTTGTTCCATGAAGCTGATTGAAGATCCTTCCACCTAACTTGGTTGAAGGAGCGTGGACTACGAGGGTAACGAATTTCTTCCCTCACCTCTATCTCGCATTTTACTATTATTTGTCTCGTTGCAATCTATTCCCCGAACTTGATAATTACAAGTCCCAACTGCCAATCTCTCTGTTTAATTGTTTAGCTTGGTTTGGTTGATATTCATTATGTGATTGGTATTTGCGATGTGATTCCGTGGTATTTGTTGTTTATTGGCCAAGGGAGTGTGGATCTCCCTATATCCACGTCCCCTTGGTCAATCCATTGTAAATTCGTTGGTATTTGAACTGGTTTGGTTTGATTCTTTGATCTGTCTTGGTATCTGTTGTTTCTGTATTTCAAAGTGTAAGGTCCCTGCAAACGGTAAACATATGTCACGCGACACATCGTGCCTAGCATGTCCTGTGTCACGCGACACATGGTGACCATCTGCAGAGGATCATCCTTTCAGTTGTAAATCCTGTTCTGTTCCTCCTATTTGTAAATGGGATGTGGCCTCCCAGAGTCAATGGCTTACAAATTGTATTTCCCCTTCTTGAGCAATAAAACAAAGCACTCTTATGCATTTTTACACATATCTTGTTACACACATTTTGCACACACTTTTGGATGATTGAATGTTGAACGTAGAAAGACTCGTCTACGGATGAGGCGTGTTGGGTGAACTCTCGGTTCTTCCCAACACGTAACTTGACCCCCGAACCCATTTTCTCAAATAAAAGGTTTTCAATGTTTCCTCTTAAAACGGCGTGGCGACTCCTTTATTAATTTTCGGCGAGCGCACATTCAGTCTACTGTTACTCTGCTCAAATTGCATCGTAACAAAGCCTCCCAAACACACCTCTCTCTCTCTCCTACCTTCAACCTACCCAATTCTCTCCCATCTAAACCCATTTCTCCAACCAACTCACTTGAATCCTCTTGCATCAACTCTCTCAGGATTTCAAGGCCAGAAACAACCTATTGAAGGGTCTTGTATCTAACTTGATACAGGATTCGAGGAAGCATCAAGGGTAACGAAATCTAAACTCTCTCTCTCTCCCTCTTACTTAATTCTTCATAATTCTCTCATTTACTTTTGTTAGGATTCAATAATCAGACCCTAGCTGTCTGGATTATTGAATCCCAATCGCAATCTCTCTGTTTAAGTCGTTTGATCTGTGTAATTGAATTGCTCTTGTTGGATATTTGCTTGAATTGGTGTTCAAACCCCAAAGGGGGTGTGGATCTACCCATATTCACACTCCCGGGGTCGATTTGTTGTTATTTCTGTATTTCGTACATAATTTGATTAATCAATTGGATCTGGATTAGTTATTGTTGATTCTGGTGTTCATTGTGAAGGTTTCTGCAGATGTCCTATGTATGTCACGCGACATATTGTTCCGAGGTGATCTGTGTCACGCGACACATGTGGTCACTGGAACCATATGTCATGCGACATATCGTGACCCATTTGCAGAAACCTCGTTCAGTTGTAATCTGTTTTAGATTGTTGTAGCAGGGATGTGGCCTCCCTAAATAATGGGCTCACGAGTTGTAAATCTCTTTCTCATATTGAATAAAATGCATGATTACTCCATTTGTTCATTATCAACACTTTGCACACACTTTTGAATGAGTTGAATGTTGAACATTAGAAAGACTCGTCTACGGACGAGGCGTGTTGGGTGAACTCTCGGTTCTTCCCAACACGTAACCTGACCCCCAGACCCATTTTCTCTTACAAAAAGGTTTTCAATGTTTCCTCTTAAAAACGGCGTGGCGACTCCCTTTTTATTTTTTTCGGCGAGCGCACATTCAGTGGCGACTCCGCTGGGGACTTGAAACTTGTTTTTCAAAAGTGGGTCAGACTTTCGTGCTTGTTCAACATTCATTACATTCATTTGTGTGTGCTTTGTTGTGTGAAATGTTATGTGTTTAAATGCATTTTACGTGCTTTGCTTTATTCCTTTCCCCCTTGTGTCCCATCTTTGTTGTCATTTCTTTGGTCTTTGAAATTTGAGATATTGCATCGTGCTTGGAGGCTGGGGCTGATTTTGATTGCTGTTCAGATTCTGGAAAGGTGACACCTTCTGTCACGCGACAGAATATGCCCTCCATGTCCTGTGTCACGCGACAGAAGGTGGTCATTCTGCAGGACTTGACTTCTCTGATACAGGTTGTGATTGTGGGGCAGTCCCCCATGATCAGATTTTTGATCCTTGACTATTGTACTTTATGGGGGCGTGTGTGTGTTGTTTTTTTCCTTTGTCACCCCCTTTTCAAAAAAAAAATAATATAAAAAAAATAAATTTTTTTTTCTCTTTCGCAAAATAAAGGAACATAGCCATCCCGCACACTACATCACGTAGATCCAGAACCCTCGGGTGCGATTGACGGCATCGCGGACGGTGATGTACGTCGCCTACGCTTGAGCGCCTAATATCAAACCTATCCCCCTAGCGCGTTATAGGTGGCGCCACACTTGAAAAACTTACCCAAAACGGTTGGTTTTGACACGCCATTTTTTCAAATACACTAAAATGAATTGCTTCAAAATTTTTAAAAGGCTTTTCGTACCTCCTCTAAACCCTAGCACGTGTGGGCATGTTGCCAACGCAACATGGTTTCACGAGAGGACATGTCGTTCCCACGACATGTTCTAACGAGAGATCATGTCGCTTTGTCAACGTGCACCGACGAGAGGTCATGCCGGATTTTTCCTTGAAATTCTTCAGGAATACCGTTATCTTTGCCCAAATTTCTCCAGAAATTGGGGCTGCTCGTCCGTCCCATAAATGCTTCGGTTTTGATTAGGTACCATTGCCTATTATTAATTTTGACTCAACGCATTTGGTGTATTTGTGGATGATGTGTCCATAGGTTCCCCCGAGGTCTAGATTGTGTAAAATAAAGGATTAGCCTTTCCCAACCGTCTCTAGGACTTAAAACACCGATTTCTACTTGAAGATTAATAAAGTGTTGCACGAGTCCGTCTCCTTTCCCGTTCTTCCCTCTCCCATACCTTCTCAAAGTTCTCTACCCTCCACCTATACACGCTCTTACCTCTTACCTCTGCAAGGCTACGGCAAGTTGGGTGTGCGCTCTCGTTCTCGGCGCTCATTGGTCCATATTCCTGAGGCGGAAGCAGTTCAAGTGCCCGAGCAGTCGTCTATCTGATGAGGAATCCAAAATGCTCGGTGCAGAGAAGACTATGGCCCACAAATCTGGAAGTTCATATCCCATGGGTCGGCAGAGTGCAAATGGTGCGTCCATCAAAGAGTGGCGAGCTACACTTGAAGATATTCTTCCTCGCAAGCGGGAGGCCCGAGCGCTTGCTCAGATTGTTAAAGCTAAGGAGGGCGACTTATGAATGACAGAAAGATTGAGAAGGGTCCTCATCGCACCGATGGCAATGATGCTCTCCCTCCCATCCGAAGTTGATGCAGTCGATTAGTCCTCGTAGGTTCTAGAATGTCCACTGTCGGACATGAGTCTGTCGAGTCCAAGTTGGACCTGTTTTTGCTTTGCAGTGATAAAAATCTTTGTTTCTCTTCTTGCTAGACTCGAGACATCACTAGCACACCTACGTTATACTCGATTGAAATGGTCTTATTCCAAATGATCACTTGTGCTACTCACCGACCAACGCTTTGAAATGGCTAATGTTTGAATTGATCAGAGTGAGAAAACCGACTGATATCCCCATCTTGCGTCCCATATGCTCACACCTCTTTCATAATCTCGTTGTTCGACGAATTTGCACGGATCTTCCGCGAAGTAAGCTTATGAAGCAATGAAGACTCAATCTCGTTCGGATTATCCGGTAGGGGCTGCAGCTGAAACCTTCACCCTTAGGAGAACCATCACCTCACCCTCACCAAATAATACCCCTTCATTTCAAGATCGGCATATTTGAAACCCGTTTAGCCATCGTCAGAAGAAGAGGGACTATCCTTGAGACTCCCGTGAGTCAAAAGAAGATTGACCGTCTCCAAGCTCAAGAACGACGAAAACAATGATCCATCCTGGGGACTAACTGAAATTCTCTCTCAAAACAAAACACAAAAGAAAGACAAAAATATAAAAAAAAAGAAGAAAAGAAAGAGAGCCTAGTCCCCAGCAATTCTCTCAAAAGCGAAAGTCAAAGGATTCAGGTCGTTACTCAAGAGGAGCCTCAGAGTGAATAAAGAGACAGCGCGGATGTCCCTCACCATTACCTCTAACCAATCTCAAGCCGTCCTCTCGATTTTAGAGGATATGCCCATTACCATTACCTTTGCCCTTGCCAAAGCCAAGATTGACCTCTCATTTTTAGAGGCAGCAAAGATGCAATCACAAGACTTCCATCACCTTAGAAATCCCAAACACATACCCAAGAGCCAACCTCTCATCTTTAGAGGTTCAGTCAGCAAAAAAGCCTAGCCGACCTCCCATTTTAAGAGGTCATGATATCCCAAATCACCCGAAGACCGATCGAAACCCGGAAACCCAGTCGCAGTTCCTACCGGATAGCAGTTTCATTCCAGAACAGATTATTGCTTAAAGAGGAGCCAAGTCCATCCTGGCTCAAAGGACCGTCAAGTGAAGTTTGTGCAAATTCTATTCGTTCATTCGACGTTGCATGTGAGCACATCTCATTTCTCCTCCGCAAACACCCGCCGTGGATGTCCCACTGGGGCTTCACATCCGTTTCTCCCATCGACACTCCAAGAGGACATATTCTTTCAATGCTCAAAGTTCTCAAAATTCCTGAACATCCCCGAACTTCATTCCTTTCATTCGGGATAAGCCCGAACTACAGCGACCTGAGCTCCTCCCAAGGAGGGGAACATAGGCAACCACAATTGGTCCGATCGAAATCACAAGCAGATCTCAGAAAATCCGGTCTCCTCAAGGACCATGCCCATACACTGTTCATCTTTCCGAGTTTGATTCTCGATATCAGTGGGCTTTCTCCTCAGGATTGATAAAAATATTTGCTCATATCAGCATTGGCGGTTTGACTAACCCGAACATCAATAAAGGGTTTTAAGCAGCTTTGTGATCATCACGAATAAGACAAGTTTTCAAGTGTCTCGAAAAGTCTTCTATTTGTACATCATAGGAAGATAGAGCTAAACACCGTTTCGGTCAGCAGGGGCTTCCATACACTTTTCCACACCTTGTGATGCTTATACTCTCTCAAAAGAGTCAAACCTAAAGCGAGAGTGTCATACACAAAATCGGGATTCATTTCCCACCATCGAAGGATGCGCCCCTTCACATAAACATTTCCGAGTCTTGTCCAGCGACTGATTGACTGCGATTTGAAATGATGGGTTGCATCCTCGGCCACAAGATGACTCTGCCTGCGATGAAGCTGCATGGAATGTCCTCAAGCTGGGGCTTTGATTAAGGTATCCCTCCGGCTCTCCTTATCAGGTTTCCCTCCAAGTTTGCTTTGCACCGTCAACTGGGGCTTCTCCAAGCCGGGATCATTCTCTGCACTTCCTTGCTGCTTACTATCTCAGACGCGCGATACACTTTGTCCTCACTAGCAACGGACCTGTTGCAATCTGTACTCTCGGGAGCGTCCCCGACTTGCCTAAACTGCACCGTATCATCCGTCACTCATACATTTTCCCACCTCAAGGGAGAGGGTCCGCCCCATTATAAACACTTTTCGTCCCATACACAATCCCTCATAAAGCAACTGATACGACATATCTGCTCACCAAGCCGTGCAAAAGAAAAAGAATCTCACTTCCCTTCATATCCTCCCCAGCTGAGATGGATTTGTGCAACAAAAGATTAATAATGCATAAGCAAAGAGTCAAATAAATTGCTAAGTGCCTAGTAGTGTTGTGTCTCCCCCCGCAGAGTACAATAATCAGGTGATCGTAATGTGATCGCGAGGACTGCCCCTCGAATCACAATCTTGGACAGGGATTCCAAACCCCGCAGGTGGCAGACCCCCACTACCAGAAAAACAGGTTTTAGCGACGGAAATTTCCGTCGCTAAATCCAAATTTCCGTCGCTAAAATTAAACAGCGACGGAATTTTTCCGTCGCTGGTCCGTCGCTACCAGCCCGTCGCAGTGCTCCGACGGCTCAATTTCCGTCGGTATATTTTGATTTTACCGACGGAATTAATTCCGTCGCTGATTTACTGACATCAGCAACGGAAATTTCCGACGCTGAAATTAATTTAATTTAATTAATTTTTATTTCAGCGACGGAAATTTCCGTCGCTGAAAAAAAATTAATTAAATTAAATTAATTTCAGCGACGGAATATTCCGTCGCTGATTTAATTTATTTTAATTTAATTTTTATTTCAGCGACGGAATATTCCGCCGCTGATTTAATTTATTTTAATTTAATTTTTATTTCAGCGACGGAATATTCCGCCGCTGATTTAATTTATTTTAATTTAATTTTTATTTCACCGACGGAATATTCCGTCGCTAATAATTCAATAAATAAAAAAAAAACAAAAATGTCAAAATTAAATCCTTTTTTTTTTCAATATTGAATAATTTTTTTTATAATGATAAAAATGAAAAACATCAATTATAATATTTTAAAAAAACTAATAAATTAAAAAAAAATACATCTATAGAAAAATATCAAAATACATCAATTACAAATATCAAGATACACAGTCCACCACCAATGTCCACCGTCAACGTCCACCACCATCGTCCACAACCATCGTCCACAACCATCGTCCACAACCACCGTCCACCGCCACCGCTACTGACTCCACCAGTAAAGTCTGAATCTGTAAAGATCGGAACCCCAATTGGGTTTCCAAAACAAAATCAAAACTTGAACCCCAAATTTGGGTTTCCAAATTTTCGAACCAAATCAAGCTTAAATCTACAGAAAAATTAAACCCAGGATCTGAACATAGTTTGATTTTCACACCCAGATCAAGATTTGAACAAACTCATCCTCACATAAACACAAAAGCACACACAAATGCACCAGCACACCAAATCTGCAAAGGACCAGGCCCGAATCTGCACAAAAGCTCAAGACTAAACCTAGATCTAGAACGTAGTTGCTAGATCTGAACTCAAAGCACACATATTCGAAACACGCACACACAAATGCACCAAAACACACACATGAGCACAGATCTGGAAAAAGAGATAAAGGGAGAGAGAGAGAGAAGCGAAGCAGAGAGACAACCCGGAAGTTGAAGAGCCGTGGGAGGTCGAAGATGGTGGATGTATGGCGGCTTGAAAAGCTAACGGTTGCGTGAGGGTTTGAGAAGTGGGGAAAATATTGAAATCAGATGAAATACGAGAGAGAGAGAGGCGGTGGTGGCGAAGATTGGCGGTAGTGGCGGTGGGTGGGCGGTGGTGGTGGCGGATGGTCATGGTGGTAGAGGTTGGTGGTTGTTTTTAGGGGTGGCCGGATTAGGTACGTGGAGAGAGAAAGAGAGTGTGAGAGAGAGAAAGTGTGACTGTGTGTGAGTGTGTGTGACTGTGTGTGTGTGTTGAGTAATAAATGGGAAGATAAAGAGAATTTAAGAATGTGAAATGGTTTGTGAAATGGTTTTGTTTTTGATGAATTTAGACCATTGGATGTTTAAGGTTAATGGTTCAGATTGATTAGGGGATCAATCCACGTGAAAAGTTGTAAGCCAATTAAAAAAGAGGGTATCATGCTTTTGCAAAACGGATTTGGACCATTGGATGTTTAAGATTAATGGTCCAGATGATTAGGGGATCAATCCATGTGAAAATTTGTAAGCCAATTAAAAAAAAGGGTGTCATGCTTTTGCAAAATGGATTTGGACCATTGGATTTTATTGTTTTTGATATATTTAATGGCTAAGATTTTCCTTGTTTAATGACCATAATAATAGTAATATCAAAAATAATTTAAAATATAAAATAATATTATATAATAATAATAATTAAATAATAATATACCATAATAATAATATACTCCCTCCGTCCACATAGTTACTTCACAGTTACTGTTTGCGCGGAGATTAAGGAAAAAAAAGAGAGACGGACTACCCTATATTTATTTTTTAATTTTTTTAAAATTTTTATTGACTAGAAAATAATATTTTAGCCTTTGTTAATTGGTGGTTTTTTTAGAAAAAGTTATAGAAAAAAAGATAGAAAAAAAACTAAACAAATGAAAGTATATAGAAAAAAAGTCAAAAGAGAGACGGACTACCCTATATTTATTTTTTAATTTTTTTTAAATTTTTTATTGACTAGAAAATAATATTTTAGCCTTTTTAATTAGTGATTTTTAGAGGTGGCCATAAGGTCATAACCGCCGGTTAACGGTTATAACCGGCGGTTAAAAATTTCGTTAAGTCCTAACCGTAACCTAACCGTTAACCATGTACTAACTGTTACGGTTATACGGTTCACGGTTATACACGGTTACACGGTTAAAAATGTGCCCTTTTTTTCCAGTTTGGTCCTTTTATAACGGAATAGTTAACTGTTTTGGTTAACTTTTGAATAAAGAATACTATTTGAAATGTTACTTATTAATGATTTTTTTTGGAAAAAGTTATAAAAAAAAGTTAAGAATTTTTAAATAAATGAAATTTTAACGGAAAATGTGTTTAACAGATTTTTTTAACAGTTTTTTTTTTATTTTATTTTTTTGGTTAAGCAAAGCTATTTGAGAAATAATTATTTTAAAAAACAGTTTTTAACATTTTTTTTGAAGAAAATATATGCCATTATTTAGGGGTTTTAGGGTTTTATGTGTCCCGATCTTGTGAAAATGGTATACAGCTACCTCGTTTATTTTTTTTTAATTTTTTCTACATTCAAAATGACATTTAAAGTGTTTTTCATCTTTATGACTTTCCTCAAAATCCAAATGGAAATTGAGTTACAAATATGTGCCATTATTTAGGGTTTTTAGGGTTTTATGTGTCCCGATCTTGTGAAAATGGTATACGGCTACCTCGTTTATTTTTTTTTTAATTTTTTTCTACATTATAAATGACATTTAAAGTGTTTTTCATCTTTATGACTTTCCTCAAAATCCAAATGGAAATTGAGTTACAAATATGTGTCATTATTTAGGGTTTTAAGGAATGTGTCCCGATCTTGTGAAAATGGTATACGGCTACCTCGTTCATTTTTTTTTAATTTTTTTCTACACTCTAAATGACATTTAAAGTGTTTTTCATATTTATGACTTTTCTCAAAATCCAAATGGAAATTGAGTTACAAATATGTGCCATTATTTAGGGTTTTAAGGAATGTGTCCCGATCTTGTGAAAATGGTATACGACTACCTCGTTTATTTTTTTTTATTTTTTTCTACACTCTAAATGACATTTAAAGTGTTTTTCATCTTTATGACTTTCCTCAAAATCCAAATGGAAATTGAGTTACAAATATGTGTCATTATTTAGGGTTTTAAGGAATGTGTCCCGATCTTGTGAAAATGGTATACGGCTACCTCGTTCATTTTTTTTATTTTTTTCTACACTCTAAATGACATTTAAAGTGTTTTTCATCTTTATGACTTTTCTCAAAATCCAAATGGAAATTGAGTTACAAATATGTGCCATTATTTAGGGTTTTAAGGAATGTGTCTCGATCTTGTGAAAATGGTATACGACTACCTCGTTTATTTTTTTTATTTTTTTCTACACTCTAAATGACATTTAAAGTGTTTTTCATCTTTATGACTTTCCTCAAAATCCAAATGGAAATTGAGTTACAAATATGTGCCATTATTTAGGGTTTTAAGGAATGTGTCCCGATCTTGTGAAAATGGTATACGGCTACCTCGTTTATATTTTTTTAATTTTTTTCTACATTCTAAATGACATTTAAAGTGTTTTTCATCTTTATGACTTTTCTCAAAATCCAAATGGAAATTGAGTTACAAATATGTGCCATTATTTAGGGTTTTTAGGGTTTTATGTGTCCCGATCTTGTGAAAATGGTATACGGCTACCTCGTTTATTTTTTTTTAATTTTTTTCTACATTATAAATGACATTTAAAGTGTTTTTCATCTTTATGACTTTCCTCAAAATCCAAATGAAAATTGAGTTACAAATATGTGCCATTATTTAGGGTTTTAAGGAATGTATCCCGATCTTGTGAAAATGGTATGCGGGTACCTCGTTTATTTTTTTTTATTTTTTTCTACACTCTAAATGACATTTAAAGTGTTTTTCATCTTTATGACTTTCCTCAAAATCCAAATGAAAATTGAGTTACAAATATGTGCCATTATTTAGGGTTTTAAGGAATGTATCCCGATCTTGTGAAAATGGTATGCGGGTACCTCGTTTATTTTTTTTTATTTTTTTCTACACTCTAAATGACATTTAAAGTGTTTTTCATCTTTATGACTTTCCTCAAAATCCAAATGAAAATTGAGTTACAAATATGTGCCATTATTTAGGGTTTTAAGGAATGTGTCCCGATCTTGTGAAAATGGTATACGACTACCTCGTTTATTTTTTAATTTTTTTTAAATTTTTTATTGACTAGAAAATAATATTTTAGCCTTTGTTAATTAGTGGTTTTTTTTAGAAAAAGTTATATAAAAAAAGATAGAAAAAAACTAAACAAATGAAGGTATATAGAAGAAAAGTCAAAAGAGGGATGGACTACCCTATATTTATTTTTTAATTTTTTTTTAAATTTTTTATTAACTAGAAAATAATATTTTAGCCTTTGTTAATTAGTGGTTTTTTTTAGAAAAAGTTATAGAAAAAAAGATAGAAAAAAACTAAACAAATGAAGGCATATAGAAGAAAAGTCAAAAGAGGGACGGACTACCCTATATTTATTTTTTAATTTTTTTTAAATTTTTTATTGACTAGAAAATAATATTTTAGCCTTTGTTAATTAGTGGTTTTTTTTAGAAAAAGTTATATAAAAAAAGATAGAAAAAAACTAAACAAATGAAGGCATATAGAAGAAAAGTCAAAAGAGGGACGGACTACGCTATATTTATTTTTTAATTTTTTAAAATTTTTTATTGACTAGAAAATAATATTTTAGCCTTTGTTAATTAGTGGTTTTTTTTAGAAAAAGTTATAAAAAAAGATAGAAAAAAACTAAACAAATGAAGGTATATAGAAGAAAAGTCAAAAGAGGGACGGACTACCCTATATTTATTTTTTAATTTTTTTTAAATTTTTTATTAACTAGAAAATAATATTTTAGACTTTGTTAATTAGTGGTTTTTTTTAGAAAAAGTTATATAAAAAAAGATAGAAAAAAACTAAACAAATGAAGGCATATAGAAGAAAAGTCAAAAGAGGGACGGACTACCCTATATTTATTTTTTAATTTTTTTAAATTTTTTATTAACTAGAAAATAATATTTTAGCCTTTGTTAATTAGTGGTTTTTTTAGAAAAAGTTATATAAAAAAAGATAGAAAAAAACTAAACAAATGAAGGCATATAGAAGAAAAGTCAAAAGAGGGACGGACTACCCTATATTTATTTTTTAATTTTTTTAAATTTTTTATTGACTAGAAAATAATATTTTAGCCTTTGTTAATTAGTGGTTTTTTTTAGAAAAAGTTATATAAAAAAAGATAGAAAAAAACTAAACAAATGAAGGCATATAGAAGAAAAGTCAAAAGAGGGACGGACTACCCTATATTTATTTTTTAATTTTTTTAAATTTTTTATTGACTAGAAAATAATATTTTAGCCTTTGTTAATTAGTGGTTTTTTTTAGAAAAAGTTATATAAAAAAAGATAGAAAAAAACTAAACAAATGAAGGTATATAGAAGAAAAGTCAAAAGAGGGACGGACTACCCTATATTTATTTTTTAATTTTTTTTTAAATTTTTTATTAACTAGAAAATAATATTTTAGCCTTTGTTAATTAGTGGTTTTTTTAGAAAAAGTTATAGAAAAAAAGATAGAAAAAAACTAAACAAATGAAGGCATATAGAAGAAAAGTCAAAAGAGGGACGGACTACCCTATATTTATTTTTTAATTTTTTTTAAATTTTTTATTGACTAGAAAATAATATTTTAGCCTTTGTTAATTAGTGTTTTTTTTTAGAAAAAGTTATAGAAAAAAGATAGAAAAAAAACTAAACAAATGAAAGTATATAGAAGAAAAATTAAAAAAAAAAAATTCAGCGACGGAATAATTCCGTCGCTGATAAATTAAAAAAAAATAAAAAATATATAAATTATCAGCGACGGAATTATTCCGTCGCTGATAATCTAATTTTTTTTTTTTAAAAAATAAATTATCAGCGACGGAATAATTCCGTCGCTGTTAACGTAAAAAAATAAAAAATAAATAAATTAGCAGCGACGGAATTATTCCGTCGCTGATATTTTATTTAGCGACGGAATTAAATTCCGTCGCTGAAATTCCGTCGCTAAAACGAATATTCGTCGAATATTCGTTTTTAGCGACGGAATTCAGCGGCGGAATTTAATTCCGTCGCTAAATTTGGCGCCAAATTTATTCCGTCGCTAAAGCATAATTTTCGTCGCTAAATAGCGACGGAATGCTTCCGTCGCTGTTTATTCCGTCGCTAAAACACCAGTTTCTGGTAGTGCCCGCCTCTATTATCTTCATAAGGCCCAGAACTACGACCGGCTTGATTCCCTTTCAAGGGATACGTAGGAATCCTTTCCCTAAAGGTCCAGCCATCCGATCTCACCAGCATCATATGAAAGAGCCCCAGCAGCCCCAGTGTTCAAACAATTCTTGTCAAAGAAAAGATCCCCAGCTGCCCCAGAATCCAAAGAAATAATGCTCACCAGTCCCGGCGACTTCGAAGCCTGTATTGCAAAGACCGTTCTGTGAACGGCCATCCAGCAAGCGTCGACAAGTGGTAGCCTCAGCCCCCAAATAATGCTTGCCAAAGAAAGAAGAGCCCCAGCTGCCCCAGAATCCAGACAATAATGCTCACTGAACCTCGAAGACTGGCCCTCAAGCCAAACTGAAAAAAAAAAGAAGAGGCAAAAAGCCCGTGTCTGTGATAGCCTACCAAAGCAGAGCACACCAAGAAAGAATAGCCTCCCAAGCAGAGCACACCCAAGAAGAATAGCCTCCCAAGCAGATCACGCCAAGAAAGAACAGCCTCCCAAGCAGAGCACACCCAAGAAAGAATAGCCTCCCAAGCAGAGCACACCCAAGAAAAATAGCCTCCCAAGCAGAGCACACCCAAGAAGAATAGCCTCCCAAGCAGAGTACACCCAAGAAAGAAGCCGACTCCCCAGAAATGCAGAGTCCACAGCCCCAAGAAGAAAAGAAAGAAGCCGACTCCCCAGAAATGCAGAGTCCACGACCCCAAAAGAAAAAGAAAGAAGCCGACTCCCCAGAAATGCAGAGTCCCCGGCTTATCGAACCAAGCGAGAAAGAAGTTATCTCCCCAGACAAGAGCATAGTCCCCAGTTTCCCAAGCAAAGCTAAGGGCACAAAAGAAAAGACGAACAATCAGCAAGGACAGTCCAGCAACAAGACAGACAAAAGAACAACAAAAGAGCAGGAAAAGAAGTAGCGTGAGACCCCTGGCAGCTACACCTATCCCCAGCAGAGCAGAAGAAGAAGTGGTATGAGTCCCTCCGACATCCACAAAGAGAAGCAGCAGTAGTATGAGACCCTCCGGCAACTACCCTGCACCAAAAGAAGTGGTATGAGACCCTCCGGCATCCACAAAAGACCAGTTGTAGCATGAGACCCTCCGGCAGCTACAACTCGTCAGCAGCAGTAGTGTGAGACCCTCCGGCAACTACCCTGCACCAAAGAAAGTGGTATGAGTCCCTCCGGCATCCACGAAGGACCCGTTGCAGCATGAGACCCTCCGGCAGCTACAACTCGTCAACAGCGATAGCATGAGACCCTCCGGCAGCTACTCGCAAATACCAGTTGCAGCATGAGACCCTCCGGCAGCTACAACCTGGAACTAAAAGCAGCTACTAGCCAACCGCAGTAGTACCGACCCCTCAAGAAGTCACAGGTAAGCATAGCAAAGGTATGAAGCCACATCTCTACCCCTTTCTTGCTTGTAGTTAGTTTTGGTAATTTCGAACTACGATTTGGCTTGATTCCCTTTTTAAGGGATACGTAGGAATCCTTTCTCAGAAAGGTCCAGCCACTAGATTTCCCCAGTTCACCTTCTAGCCCGTCGCCTTATCCCCCTGCCGCTCATTGGAATTGGGTCTTATTGTATCGACAACCCCACTTTTTCCAAAAGTGACGTTGTCGAGGGGCTCTGTAAGTACGCCAATCCAATTCGCAATCCCTTTTTAGGTGCATTTTAAATGATAAAATTGCACTAAGGGGCATTTTGGTAAATTCCCGATCCGTTTCGAGACTTCCGGGAACTTTTTATAAGTTTCCCGCGAAGGAAGTATAGTTTAGTATTTTTCCCGGACAAAAGGACCTAAAAGGAATTAACTAGTTTGGACCTTTTGGGTATTAACCCGGAATGTTCCAGAATCTGGTTTTGGCGCCAGAATCGGTTATTGGCGTTCCCAGTCGTGCGACAACTTGAGGCATGGAAATTGGATACGTTGGGTCGTGCGACCAACTAATCCTATTTCCCACTTTACGTATAAATATCCAATACCTTTCATTTGTTAAGGGGGGCTCACACATTTCTCACACACAACACCAACACACAGTAACAACACGCAGCTCACCACCTTCTCTCTCCTCTCTCTCTCTATACGTAGGAAGGAAACTCCCTCACCAAGCCCCCTCACCGGCGACCTCCCTCCTCTCAGATTACCAAGCTTCTTCAAATCTAATCTCTCCCTAACCTCCTTCCCTCAATTCTCCGACCTCACCCAACCGACAACCTTCCAACTGATCCTCAACCAAACCTCTCCCTCAAACCGGCGATCTACTCCCTCGCCATTGCCGTCCCAACCTCAACCTTCTCCACCGGTCTTCTCCCTCTACCTCACCATTCTCCATCTCATCCCAATCCCTCAATCGCCAATTCCAACTCTCCCTCAATCGCCAACAACAAAGCTCTCACTCTCAATCGCCAACAAGCGAACTCTCCCTCTCAATCCCATACCAACGGTGACCTTCTCCACCATCTTCTCCAGGTTAAACCAAACACCAATTCTCTCTCCCTAAACCAACTCACCGGTCGATTGACCTTCCCCCACTTCCAGAGTCAATTCCATTCCGTTCAACGCACAACACGCACGTACTGGAATTTCCGATTTAAACAACTCCGATCTGAGCTCATTCCATCCCGAGGCCGATTTGAAGATCCTTAAACCTAACTTGGTTTAAGGAGCGTGGACTACGAGGGTAACGATTTCCTCACTTTTATCTTTCATTTACAGTTTATTTGCCTCATTGCATAATTGTTTCCGGACCTGATAATTGAACTCCGACTGTCCTCAATTATCAAGTCCCAACTGCCGATCTCTCTGTTTAATTGCTTTGCTTGGTATTGTTGATGTTCATAATGTGATTGTGTGGGATTTGTTGTTTATTGGCCAAGGGAGTGTGGATCTCCCTATATCCACATCCCCTTGGTCAAATCCATTGTGAATTCATTGTTTCTGGATTATTTGAATATTGTTGTTGGGATCTGAATTAAACCTCTGTTGTTCTTGATTTCAAGTTGTAAGGTCCCTGCAGACTGGTATTGATGTGTCACGCGACACCACTGACCTGTGTCACGCGACACACATGACCAATCTGCAGTTGATCTACTTTCAGTTGTAAGTATTGTTCCTCGATGTAAAGTGGGATGTGGCCTCCCAGAGTCAATGGCTTACAAATTGTAATTCCCCTTGTTGAGTAATAAAACAAAGCACTCTTATGCATTTTACACATATATTGTCATCCACACTTTGCACAGACTTTTGAATGAGTTGAAGGTTGAACATTAGAAAGACTCGTCTACGGACGAGGCGTGTTGGGTGAACTCTCGGTTCTTCCCAACACGTAACTTGACCCCCGAACCCATTTTCTCTCTTAAAAAGGTTTTCAATGTTTCCTCTTAAAAACGGCGTGGCGACTCCCTTTTTATTTTTTTCGGCGAGAGCACATTCAGTTCCCCTCCCTTGCTCAGCAGTCTGATTATCGGTGAGATGCTGTACGTGTTCCTAGCTGCCACCGATCATGCAGTCGCAGCCGTTCTAGTTCAGAATGAAGAAGGAATTCAGAAGTCCGTCTACTATGTCTTTAAGGCATTGTCAGACGTAGAAAGCAGATATTTCAATGTGGGAAAGATAGCGTACGCGCTAGTCATCGCCTCAAGGAAACTACGTGCATACTTTTCTGCCCACCCCATCACCGTGTATACGAACGAACCACTGAAGAAAATATGCACAAGTTGGACTGCTCCGGACGTCTCCTGAATTGGTCTATCGCTCTCACAGAGTTTGATATCATGTACCAACCAAGGAAGACCCTCCTGGCACAGCCTTTGGTTGACTTCATGGTCGAGACAGCCTTCATGGGCAAACATGTCCCCACCTCCCGTAAGCAAAACACACCGGAGGAAGAAGAGTTTCCCGTCGAACTCCCATCCAACTGTTGGATTCTATACACGGATGGGTCTGCTACAAAGCAAAGAAGCGGAGCTGGAGTTGTGCTGGCAAGCCCGAAAGGAGAATACACCATGCAAGATGCCATCAGTTTCAAGTTCCCTATCTCCAACAATCAAGCTGAATACGAAGCTATAATATTTGGTATTGAATTGGCCTCCTTCTACGGAGCAACTAAGGTGGTGGCATTCTGTGACTCCCAACTCGTTGTCAAACAAGTAAAGGGAGAGTATAACACCCAAGATCCCACCCTTGCCAAATATAGAGACCTCGTCCTGGACATGACGAAGAAGATGGAATTTTTTGAACACAAGCAAATAAGCAGGGAAGACAATCAAATCACAGACGTTCTATCTAAACTAGCAACCATGGATGTGTCTAAGTCTAAGACCAATCCATACGTAGTTTATGCCGAGGAACCTGCGTATGAAAGACTACAAGTCATGCTCTTAGATGGAGAGGAGAGATGCTGGATCGATGACTACATTGACTACATCGAGAAGAGCCAACTCCCGGAAGATGAGGCGCAAGCTAAACTTATCAAGAAGAGGTCCCCAAGGTTCGTTGTAATGAGCGGAGTCCTCTACCGAAGATCTTTAACGAAGCCCCTGCTGAGGTGTGTCTACCCCAAGGAAATTGAGAACCTCTTGGCAGAAGTACATGAAGGCGTTTGCAGCGGACACCCGGGGGCAGAACCTTAGCCGACAAGATCATCTCGCTAGGTTAATACTGGCCAAACCTGAGGGAGGACGCGCACGCCTACGTTAGAAAATGTGACAAGTGCCAAAGATTCTCTGACATTCCTAGACTACCGGCGGTCGAACAAAAACTTGTAATACCTACGTGGCCATTTGATATGTGGGGGATCGATATCATCGGACCCTTCCCTCCCGCCCGTGGTAATTTCAAGTACGTCATCGTAGCTGTTGATTATTTCTCCAAATGGATGGAAGAAAAGGCATTGGCCAAGATAACGGAAGAGAACGCAATCAACTTCGTCCATGACTACATCTGGTGTCGATTTGGCCTTCCCCATACAATTGTCTCTGATCACGGACTCCAGTTCTCTATGGCATTTACAACAGAATTGGGAAGAGTCAAAGTTCGCCATGCGAAGTCATCAATTAGCAGACCCCAAGGCAACGGTCAAGCAGAAGCTGCCAATAAACTGGTCCTAACAGCCCTTACCAAGAACCTTGAAGGGCGCGAGGGTAGATGGTTGGACGAACTTCCCCTAGCTTTGTGGGCTGTTCGCACAACCACCCGGGGGCCAATCGGGGAAACTCCATTTGCACTAACCTTCGGTTCTGAGGCTATGGCACCAGCTGAAATGGCCATCCCTACTGTGAGAAACTCCCACTACGATGAGCAAGTCAACAAGGTTAATAGGCTCCTAGACCTAGACCTGGTAGATGAAAAACGACTAGCTGCGCAGATGAGGATGGTGAACTACAAGCAAAGAACCAAGGCATATCATGACAAGAGGGTCGTCAGAAGAGTATTCCAAGTAGGTGATTGGGTACTTAGAAAAATCAAAGCAACTGGTCGGAAGGCAGAACAAAACAAGCTCTCCCCGAACTGGGAAGGTCCCTATATCATCACCCAAGTCATTCGAGAAGGGACCTACAGATTGAAGACTAAAGAGGGGAAGGATCTCAAGCATCCATGGCATTCCGACAATCTCCGAAAATATTATCACTAGTCTAGTTTATTTTGCAATAGATTAGTTTCTTGTTTTCTGTCTTTTACTTTTTAGTTGATAGGATTGCAGTTCAATGTAATCACGTTTCAGTTTTACGAAAGCAGTTTCTTCCAACATGCAAAGTAACTATCAACTCCTGACATAAACACCAGAAGACGAGGGTCTTATCCCCGACTCTTCAAATCATACGCCTTACGTCTTGACAAGGGTCCGCCTTGACTCAACGACTATAGGCTCCTAACAGCCAAGAGCGAGGGTCCTCCTCGGCCTAATGGCTTACCTTACATCCTGACAAGGGTCCGCCTTGATTCCAGGATTACAAGTATCACAGTCAAGACCAAGGACATATCCTCGGCCTAATGGCTCGCCTCACGTCATGACAGGGAAACACCTTGTCACTATGACTCAAGGGCATCACGTCTGAAACCTGTGCACGAGTCATCTTCCTCGGCATAAGGAGACGAAAAAGAAGAAAATCACCCAACAGTCATAGCCGAGGAGACCTTCCTCGGCTTATACGACTTACAAGTACAGTCAATGCCGAAGGACATCACCTCGGCCTAATCACTTTATAACCGGGAACGAGGGACCCTCCTCGGCTTCCACCTTAACAAGTTTTGTGCCTATGCATAGCATACAAACAAACACGAGCAATTCATTGAAACAATATGAATTAAAACAAAAGGACATTTTCATTAATATTCAAAAGAAAAGTACAAGTCCTAACAGCTATTACAAAAAGAAAAAGGAAAAATCCTGAATCTTCTGGCCATCATCAAAGGGCTTTTCAAGCCACTCCTTCGTGATAGTTCTGGGGGGAGGAAGGACAGTCTGATCAGTCTTCTCGGTTTCTCCCCCCTCGACCTCGGCCTCAATGTCCCCGGTCTCTCCCTCGTCTTGAATCGCTTCCACCAAGGCTTTGATGTTGCCGGGGACGATAGGTGCTGGCTCCCAAGCTGCTCGGCCTGCTTGGGCATCTTCCCCAGCCATGATTTCCAAGTTATACTCAGAAAATGGAACCAGGTGGTGAAGAGCCCTACCCTCCTCGTCATACTGATTCTGGCTAATCAGCAGAGCAATCTTGTTGATGTCCAAGCCAGTGGTGGGGTCAGCTAAGATACGGCGAGCGAGATGGAGATAGCCATCCTCGAACATGGTGGCAGTCTTCTCATCCACCACATCCTGGAAGGCTTGGCTCTCCTTAAAATGGTTCACGGCCGCCTCCTCCCTGGTAACAAGGGTAGCCTCGTAACCCCGACATTTGGCCTCGGCTTCCTCGGCCCTCACTTGGACCTCGGCCTTGGCCATCTTTGCATCATCCAGCTCGGCCTCCTTCAGCCGGAGGCTCTCCTCGGCTTGGGCTCAAGCCTCTTGTACTTGCTTCCTGGCCTCCTCGGCCCTCTTCACCTTGGCCTGAGCAGCTTCTAACTCGGCATCCTTGGCCTTCAAAAGATCAGCCAGGGCAGCCTTCTCGGTCTCGCCCTTCTTTTGGGCGGCCTTGGCGTCATGCACCTGCTTCTCCTGAGCCTTAGCCAAGACGTTTTCATACGCCGTGATAGAAGCCCACTGCAAGATAAACCAATATCAGATATCCTATCAAGTACAAGTTACGAAATCGACAACTAAGGGTACGAGAAAGTTACCTCAGCCATCATGAGGCCCTTGCGGCAGAGCAAGTTATCCCTGCTCGGTTTCTCCTTCACCAGGGCTTCATAAGCCTCCTCGTCCATGGACCTTTGGACAGGAGCTCGGCCCAACCTTAAAAGAGGGCCCTTCCTGGTTTGCAAATGAAGGCCCTTCAGACGGGGGACGTCGGCCGCCAGGCGCCGAGCAAGCTCCTCGGCTTCCTCCTGGGTTTTGATTGTTCGGATGGTGAGGACGGGAGGATCTTGGGGATTGGAAGTCTCCCCGACATGTCTCTTGGCTGCGGGCTCCTCGGCAGTGGCACCTTGAGGCCTCTTGGAGCCAGAACGCCGGTGTACGAGGTCAGCGTCCTCAGTCACCGGAACATCCATTTCAGCTGCATCAACTTGGAGGCTATGCCCTTCTACTGTCGACTGGTTAGCCCGCTCCTCGGACATCGCCTCCTCGGCATTAACCTCCTCATGTAATTTGAGGGGAAGGGGATGGTCACCCTGAGCACTCAGTAGGAGGTTGGGGGTATTGACATCCTCCTTCCTCTCCGTCAAGCCCGCCTTCTTGGCCAAACGACGCTTCTGTTTAATCAACTCCATGGGATTCATCTTCTTCATGGCTAGCTCAGCCTCTTGCTCGGGGGTCAAATCTGCGAAGACAAGGGAGAGATCGTTAAGTACGAGCAGAAGGAAAGCCAACAAAAATGCAAAGCATACAAGTATTAAAGGGTAAAACATTTACATCCTGCCACATCTTCTTCCTCAAGGCACTGGTCAAGTGGAGGGACCTTACACCTCGGGCAATACTCATGGAAAACGAGGCCGGGATGCATCCTCCAGTCATTGAAGCGTCTCCCCCTCCTAACAGTGACGAGGGGAACCACCCCGTCCTTCGGCCCCGGCATCAGTCCTGCCTGGACATAGTAATGATCTGAAGCTTCTAATGCCGACCAGTCAAGGAGCCCCACCTCGGCAAACTCCTCAAGGCGCTTGATCAAGTCCTTGGTCCATTCATACTGTTGAACGGGACCTGATGAAGTTGGAGCATGGCAAGGGGATTGGAACTCCCAGCCTTGGCGGCTCTCAACCCTAATCGCATGATTATCCCAACCTGCAACCTTGCTAGACATTGGGAGAAGAAGTTTCGGTTTCTTAGGGGCACTCCGGATGACGAGGAGCCAACTGTTCTTGACGTAGATGACTTGATAAAAATGGCGGAATGCTCCCATGGTCGGCTCGTAACCTAAGCTACGACAAATTACTATAAAGCTAACGAGGACCCGGGTACCATTGGCTCCCAGCATGGCCGGCATAGCCCTCACATCGTCCAAAAATTCGTTAATGAAGGGGTCCAAGGGAAGACGGAGACCCTGTTGGAACTGCTTAAAGTAGAAATGGACGTGGTTGTCACTGTAATAAAATCTCCTCTCTTCCTTGTCCGTCTTAAACACGGGTTTGCCGATATAAGTTAACCTATACTCAGCTTTGTCTACCCCGTACTTGGAATACAGCTTCTCCAACATGGGATCCCCGGCCTTTGGAGGCCTCTCTCGTCGTTGCCCTCCACCTCGGCCTCCTCTCCCTCGGCCTTTACTACCTTCAACTTGAGCACCTTCTATAAAGGCATCAACTATTCGGGTGGACGAGGAGGTCTCTCCTTCTCTTCCCGTCATATCTGCAAAAAGACGAGGGGACAAAGTTAGTTACCTCGTCAATGGCTGGTCTTAGGACGGGGAAGGGAGATACCCCTCCTCATCATTACATAAGGCCGAGGAGGGAGCCTTACCACTCAGACGCTCACGAACTATACGATCTAAAGACGGGTAGAACATTTCGATGTGCTCCATCATCTCTGCCCTATCCTCAAACACAATAATATTGGGGGAATCTGACACAATCCTATCTATCCTCGTGCTATCTGGGTATTGAATGAACATCCGGGTACGACCATAACTCCTCAACCTCTTTCCTATGTCATCGAGGTTCAGCATCAACCAGGGTCCTCTCTCTCTCCGGTAAACCCTCAGATTGCCGGTGTGATATCCATAACGGAATCGGGGGGAATGGTCCCAAGAACGAGCCATTTCTAAGGGGAATCAAAGATCAATGGGAGAGTTTATTCAATATTCAAAGGAGTTCATACAAAATTCGAAGAACATCAAAGATTCAAAGTTTTTGAGAGTTAAAATTGAAAATTCATGAAGAAAAGCTTCAACAGTCAACAATGGCGGTTCTTTTTCTTGACACACCAAAATCTTTCTAAAGCCCTAGAAATGGCGAAATCCCAAAAAGAAAAGCACAAAAAAGAATAAAAACGCATACCTGTTGACGGAAAAACGGATGGAATCAAACTCTGAGACGGTTACGCCGGAAACTTCAAGCTCGCCGAAAACTGGGAATGAGAATGCTCTAGAATTCGCCGGTGGGTTCCTTGCCTTTGCTCTCAAACGAAACTGATGCGAAAAGGTTAAAAATGAGAGGGGTTTTAGTTTTTATACCCCACGAAACCGGGTCAAACCCATGGGTAAAGCAAGTAACCGGGTGTCACGCCCCAAGAATTAAATGCTGGCAACAACTTTCGAGGCACGTCAGATCTGGGGGCCCACCACTTATCATCATGGCAAATTACCGGCGGATATTGAAGCGACGCACGATTTGAAGCGCCTCTGGCACGTGGCAAACCTGTTCGTATTCTGTAAGCCGAGGACGAGATAACTTTCTCCTCGTCCTAAGCCGAGCTAGAAAGTCGGGGGCCACTGAACAGTATAAACTGAGGTACGAACATGGGCTTGCCCAGGTCAGGCCCAAATGGATTGGGCTATAAACATAATTCAATACACAAGTATCAATGCTGTTATCAGGGCCGAGGTATCCTCCTCGTATGCCGAGGGGCACCTCCATGGCCTTACATCGATGATGGGTTCTTCATACTTGGCTCATCATGCTCTGATACGCCACAAGTGACGAGGAGAGAAAAGTTCTTACCTCGGCATATCATCACAAATGACGGCGAGACAGAATCATTCACCCCGGCATATTCACATGTCGACCAGATATCAAATGACGAGGAAGCAAAATCACGCATCTCGGCTTAGTTGCTAACGCCGAGGTAAGGAATTCATGTTCCTCGGCTTTCCGGCTAGCAGATCGTGCAATCCTATTCAAACAAGGATTCAACAGTTATGATCCAATCAGGATTGTAACCACTTACACCAATTCAAGTCAAACAATGACTCTTTAACAGATATAATTCTCTTAGGATTATATCTTATCTCTTTACAAGTTCAATTCTACATGGATTCTATCAATTCATCCCTATAAATACAAGTCATATGGCCTATTATTCGGTTCGTTACTTTTCACAATACAGAAACTCTGTCAATTTAGTTTCTCATATACAAACCGTGAACTTACTCTCACGCCAGAGGGCCTTTAGCCGGACTCGCCCCGGCTTAGTTTACGTGTTTTCTCTTATTTTCAGGCCTTGCAATCTCCGGAGCATCCAAACGCTTGGATTTGGATTAATTTGACGATTTTCGCATCATCATACGTTCTTCTTCTTTTATTACTTTTCATATAAATGTTGCATGTATGTTATTTGTTCCTTAATTATACACTTAGTATGAAACAATCGGACATCGTCAATTCCCCAAACATCTATTATTCACGTTTGAAGAGAAAGAATAGAGCTTGGAACTGGAATTGATTTGAAATACCATTCATCCAATTTCATACCCTCTCCCAGGAATTGATTTGAAATACCATTCATCCAATTTCATACCCTCTCCCATCACTGTTGCGAAATGATCTTTCCAATTTCTTTTATCATTAATATGAAATTACTTTGAGCAATAATTTTATGTTGATTTAACGATTCTGATGAAAATTTATTATCGATACACCGCTATTAATACTATCAATAACAGTTTTTTAGATTATGTTATTTTAAATGTTTATTCGGACAATTAAATCAAGCTAAAAGTATTGCTCAAATTACCTTCGCATTAATGATAAAAAAAATAGGGAAGAGGGAGTATAAAAGTAGATAATCAATGTTCGGGGTGTTAAAGATCTCCCAATACTTATTTGTCTCAACAAAAAAAAAAAAAAAAAAAAAAAAGGAATCCTTGAACTGAAATTCAACAAATTTTAACTCTATAGCATGTGAGAATTCAAACTGACATTCAATTCAATACATATAAAATGACCCAAATTAAGATGCTGGATTTTCAACTCTCTGAATGGCAATCTTTAGCTCTTCTTGAACACTTGGCCTTGTGGGTACTAAAACAAGATCATTCCAAACAGAACCCGGCTCAGTCAATGTGTTGGGGTCTGCATAAAGCTCGTATATGGAATCCGCTTCGTCGTTCAGATTTGTTACTGTTGTCATCCATTTATATTCTTCCGGTTCTATCAACAACTTCTTGCCTCCGTCTTTCCACGCTATTAGCTACGCACATTTATCACAAATGCAATTATTTTTCGTGTTAGAATCAAAGAAATGATTTTTCAGTGTTGTCATGTTAAAAGAAGATTTCTCGAGTACGAAAAAGATGAAAATATTAGTTTACCGTAGGTGGACCTCCAACGGCATTAGTGCAATAGAGCCTGGCATTATCAACAAGTTGACAGTATTTTGGAAAACCAACCGCGAATCTCTTGTGAGACTTTAACTGCGAATTTACCCTCACTGCTCTTCCAATTGCTATTGCTCTCCTGCACAAAAATTAAGATTCTGTAGATTTTAGATATATCTGTCGTATCAGAAAATGACGTGGGGTAGAAGTCTCACCGAACAGTTTGGCAGTGCCAATGATGGGAAATAGGCACTGACAACTAAAACGGGGATATGAGATTATACCTGATGCCTCTGACAACGGCTAGAAAAGGATCACAAACAACTCCAACTAATTCAATTCTATACGGTTTCATCTTATTTGCTTCTTCTTCATCTTTTTCTTCAATCTGTTCCCAATAATTCTCGGTAATGGTGCCATCTTCAGAAACTTTATAACCAATTCCCATACGATAACGATGTTTATGAACATTTCTGGCCATGGAAATTGTCTGCTCAACAAAGGGCTCCCACGACAGGGTACCATCCATTATCACATCCCGACCTTCGTTTAGTGCTGTCACTAACAGAGACGATGCTGCATCCGTCGATGTTTGGTGCACCTATTTCATTTTTAATTTCACTCTTCAAGTGTCACTATTGTAATAAATAAATTAAAAAAAAAACCATTTTTAAAGTAATATTACCAATTCAGCAGTTTGGAGCATGTCGTGATGGTGACCCTTAGAGCTGAGGGATCGGTAAATTACGTCGGTCTCCTTGAAAGCATCTGCCTCTACCACCACCGCCTTTGCTGCCGCTCCTGACCAGAATGATCTGCCCAACAACCATTTATGCTTGTTACTTAAACAAAGGTTTAGTTATATAGAGTAAATGACAAATAAATGTACAGAGTTTAGAGTCCGTTCAGTGTCACTATTGTAATAAATTAAGGATTTACTCTTTGAGGATTTCTTTGAGGACAGTGCTCTTGCCGGCACCCATTCCGCCACCCATGAAGAGAAGTACCGGACTTCTCTCGCTGTGAACCATCGGCGCCATTACTTCGGAGCATGAATCTGAGTCAGCGCCACCTCTTTTAGGTGTACCTATCAATTTCATTTCCTCTACTAATGTCGAGAATGCTCTTGTTACTCTTAGGTCCTTTGTCACCTTTTCAAATCTCTGTTTCCTGCCCATTCAAATTCAATAAAAAAAATGTGTCAAATATTTTAGCACTTCCGTTACTTACTTGCGATCACCAAAAAAAAAAAAAGGTATTCCATCTGTTCCAAAAAAGAGAGGGACATATTAAAGTATCTAATCTGGTAACTGGGTTAAGTCAAATTTAGGCTACGGTTCATTTCTAGTAACCTTGCTCATTGCGGGGCACATGATAACTGGCGTTAAATCTTTAACAATTTCATTTTAAGTTTAGGGCACATGATAACTTATGTTAAATATTTAACCATTTCGTCCTACTTTTAACAGTCATCCATTGTAAGTGGTAAAGTGAGACTATATCAAACATTGGGTGGTTCTTTTGGAAATTTTTTTTAGTTGAGGGTACAAAAATGACATGCATTTTGACCCGAGGAGAAACTTGGTGATAAACTTTTATACTCCCTAATTGATAGCAAATATATGCATTTAAAGCAAAGTTCTATAAATATTTTTTTCATCCACTTTCTAAACATTTAATTTTAAAATAATAAAATAAATAGCGATTTTTTTGGTAAAAAAAATGTTGAAGGACATTTTTTTTTAGGGTTTTTTACCAATAAATCTCTGAGATAGATAGAATGAAATTTATCAATAAAAATAATATATTTCAAATTCTACTTTATGATTCATGGGTTGAAATCAAAACCCCATTAGAAGAGTCCTGACACTCTTTATAATATTTTTAAATGGCCAAATTGCCCCTCCCTGACCTTTCTTTTCTTTATGCGCTGAATACCTTCGTCTCTCTATACGTTGAATACGTTTCTCTCTATATATCTATGCGCTCTTCTTCTGGAGCGTGAGGACGAAGTGGTAAAACGTCGGCGGTGGCGGAAAAATCTGACCCGCCTAGCTCAGCCTCATTTGGTTTCAAATTCAAGCCGACATTTTTCATTTTCACATTCAAAGATTGATACGACTTGGAGCTAGAATAAGAAAAACCCCATCTCGATTTCTTGGTGATTATGTCGAATTTCACCACCCCAATATTATGGTTCCCCTTGCCGCCTCCATCGTCGAAAAATGCCATTGTTGTTGAAGGTTCGGGGTCAAGGTTAGAAATCAGATTATGCATTTGAGAAAAATCATGGGGGGGGGGTGTTTAAGAAGAAGTTATAGTGGGTGAGGAGAATTGAATTGGGATTTCTTCCATATTTGTTTAAGATATGTTTAATTGTTTAGAGTTGGTCTTGTGTGAAACTAGTTCTAGGATAAGCTATCCTAGAACCTGTTTTGTGAAAGTGTCTTTTCTAGTACAATAAAGTGCATGTTGCAAAATAAACAAAGTGCATGGTCTATTATGACACTAATAAACACATTTAAATTGATTGTAATGTTAAATAATGCGGTGATATTGTTGAAAAATAGTACCTGTTGTAGTGTTAAAAAGTGTCTATTATAGTATTGAAAAGTGCCTAAAAAGTGTCTGTTATAGTATTGAAAAGTGCCTCTTGTAGTATTGAAAAATATCTGTTGTTATATTGAAAAGTGTCAAGTGAATTAAAAAACACATGCCTATTGTAGTGTTAAAATATGCCTCTTGTAGTATTCAGAAGTGTCTTCTGCAGTATCAAAAAGTGCTAGGTGAGTTTCAATTATTTATTTCAAAAGTGATATGCATGTTATAGTGTTAAAATGTGTCTGTTGTTGTGTAGAAAACTGCCTCTTATAAGTTTCAATTATTTACAAAAATGCCACCACACATTTTGAAAAGTTTTATTTATTTGTGTCAAGTGAATTAAAAAACACATGCCTGTTGTAATGTTAAAATATGCCTCTTGTAGTATTCAGAAGTGCCTTCTGCAGTATCAAAAAGTGCCTGGTGAGTTGTTGGGATGTGGAGTCAAAACCATGGATAAAGGAATTTGAACCGCGGGCCTGAGGAGTCAAAGAGATCAAGGAGGATTCTTCTCGCCAGATTTGTTTCCTATTTTGATTAGATCTCCTTGCATTGGTGATTCCTTTTGGTAGTAATACTTGGAAGGACTTGTGAAGAAAGAAGATTACTTTCTTGAGTAGGAATCCTTTTATTACTAGGATTTGATTTATTGTTTCCCTATAAATACATGTGATAGCCTAGAGACAAATTGTAACATCGAAAAATATTATAGTGAATATTTTGGCTTGGTAGCGCCCTGACGTAGTTGTTGTTGCAACGAACCCAGTTAACAATTCTTGTGTGTTCCTTTGTGTGTGATTTACTTTTCGTGTGTGTTGCTCTATTATTACTCCTAGCTTCGGGATCCGTCTCCGCCGGTGAATTCACAACAACCGGTATCAGAGCCCTTGGTTTTGTCGAATCATTGTCAGCCGGTCTTTATGGATTTCTTGGGAGCTTTGGAGGATGGTAATAAGGTGTTGATCGAAAAGTTTGATGGGACGGATTTCAATTTTTGGAAGACACAGTATCGAGGATGTTTTGTGGAACAAGGATTCAGTATCTACCATTAAAAGAAAAGCCGCGGACATAGAGGAAGCAAAATTCGAAATCTTGGATCGGAAAGCGTTAGGGCTTGTCAGGGCAAACGTTGACCAAGGATGTGGCGAAGAATGTTTTGGAGGCGAAGACTACCATGGAGATGTTAAGCAGTATGTTGGCGAGCATGTACGAGGCACCATCCGGCGAATAAAGCTCATCTAATGAGGAAGCCGTTGAACATAAGGATGGTGGAGGGCATGTCAGCAACAAAGCATATAAGTGAATTCAAATCTACCCTGCGACCCAACCGTCTTCCGTGGCCGTTACTCTCGATGATGAGGTACTAGCATTGATTTTACTTTCTTCTTCCGGAAAGTTGGGATACGACTGCGATAGCAGCTTAACGTTTCAACAGAAAAGTGAAGTCTGAAGCTCATGATGTCGTCGATGTGATTCTTGGCGAAGAAATTCGTAGGAAGAGCAAGGGTGGGACATCGGGCTAGCACTAAATGTCGGTGAAAAGAGTAAGGGCGGCAGCAAGAAGGTGATTACTTGCTATGATTGTGGGGGGAGAAGGGGCACTTTAGGAGAAGTTGTCCGAAGCGGTCAGTGCGAGCGAAGGAATTGAATGTTGCCGAGGAGATGGCGACGATTAATCTCTGGGCGGGAGCAGCTCACCGTATTCGTGGGTTTTGGGATTCGGCTCGACGCCATTCATGCACCATCCGCGTAAAGAATGGAGCAAGATGTTCCGGTGATTTTGGGGTTGTTCGCTGGGAAACGATCATCCCGCTAAGGTCATTGGAAAGGGGGCTTGCTCGGGTCAAAGCAACGGATGGGACTGTTTTACGGCTACGTGATGTGCGACATATTCGGATTTGAAGAGGAACTTGATTTCCATAAGGCAACTTGATAAGGAGGGTTGGTGCGGTGACCTTCGGTCATGTGGGACATGGAAGGTAAACCGCGGGAGCTAGCTCGGTGGCTCGTGGCGGCGTGGAAAATATGTTGTATACCACATGCAACATGAGTCGTCGGGGAACGACGGCGCATCCCACGTGAATGGTGGTGGCCGAGATCGCCTACGGTGGGAGAAATTTCACTAAACGGTATGTCGAGAAAATTGGGTGATGAAGTCGGCCGACGCGGAGCCAATTTGGTCAACATGGGAGCGGGATCTAGAACGGTGATGCGACGGGTCGCAAAGAACACAAAGGTTCCAAGCTTGTGATTGAAGGGCACGTGGATTCGCGCTGCTCAGATCGAGAAGTTAGCAAGCAAGTGAGCTGGGATCTGCAGTGAGGATCATTCGGAATGAAGACTCTGGAGCATGGTAGAACCTGACAGCATGTTTGAAGCGTTGCCGCCTTCAACTCACTGATAACTAGACAAGAGGCCGGGCGCTACCAACGCAATAGCCGGCCACCGAAATTTGTTTCAAGAAGAGGTATCATGGATGGTTTGTCTCCAAAGCGGGAGATTGTTGGGATGTGGAGTCAAAACCACGGGATAAAGGAATTTGAACCGCTGGCCTGAGGAGTTGGTGAGATCAAGGAGGATTCTTCGCAAAGCAGATTTGTTTCCTATTTTGATTAGATCTCCTCGCATTGGTGATTCCTTTTGGTAGTAATACTTGGAAGGACTTGTGGAAGAAAGAAGATTACTTTCTTGAGTAGGAATCCTTTTATTACTAGGATTTGATTTATTGTTTCCTATAAATACATGTGATAGCCTAGTAGACAAATTGTAACATCGAAAAATATTATAGTGAATATTTTGGCTTGGGTAGCGCCCCTGACGTAGTTGTTGCCGCAACGAACCGTTAACAATTCTCTGTGTGTTCCTTCGTGCGTGATTTACTTTTCGTGTGTGTCGTTCTTATTATTACTCCTAGCTTGGATCCGTCCGCGCGGTAATTCACAACATGAGTTTCGATTATTTATTACAAAAGTGATATGCATGTTGTAGTGTTAAAATGTGTTTGTTGTTGTGTAGAAAATTGCCTCTTATAAATTTCAATTATTTACAAAAATGCCACCGCACATTTTGAAAAGTTTATTTATTTACAAAAATGCTACCGCGCCTATTTAAAAACACGTTCTACGCTCAGACGAGCGTAGAACACGTTTTACAAGAGATTTTCACAATTGTTTAAATAAATAAATAATAAGTGATAATTTGGGTTCTTTATTGTTTAAATAGTATATGACAGTGAATTCATTAACCTAATCTGATGCAGTATGATATGGGCTTCAAGGCAGCAGTAACCGAGCAGCAACAACGAAACAGAGGAGGGTGTCTGAGCTTGAGGCGGGCGCCTCATGTAATCCCAGGTGGGCGCCTGACCATCAGACGGGAACTTCAGCAGGCAACCAACACAGAATGGCAGACATCAGAAAACGGGCTTCAGTGCTGATTTGGGCTTGATGTGTTTATGGGTTTTAGGGTTTTATTAAAATAGAATGACCGAACGATAGAACAAGAATCAATTTCGAAAGCCAAAGTTTTTCTTTTCTATTTCATATATTCAAAAGTCCCCATCTTCTCAAATTCTAACATTGTTTAAATACTATCCCTAGAACATTCTAGAGCCCTAATTAATAAGTAATGAATTACAATCTTTAACTTTACATAACAGGAAAATTGACTTCTCAACTATTTAAATAATATATGACACACACAACTATAAAATCACACAATTGTGAAATCATATGACCATTATTTAGCATTAAACAATTGAAAATTGAGTTGTCAGTTTTCAAAAATGATGTAACAACAAATTTTTCTTTTATAAGTGAGAAATAAATTTTTATTATCATTTGTGAATAATTGAGAATTAAATTTATAAAATTTGCAAGTGAAAAATGATTTTTTTTTGTGTGTAATTGTGAATAACTGAGATATGAATTTATTAGTTTTACGAGTGAAAAATGAAAATAAAATAAAATTGAGACATGAATTTATTAGTTTTAAAAGTGAAAAATGTAAAAAATAAATAAAAAATTATCACAATTGTGAGCAACTGAGACATAATTTCTCACTGTTTAAAAGGCATATTGCATCACATAATTGTGAAATCAAACAACTGTGAAATCACACAATTGTGTAATCATAAAACTGTGAAATTATACAATTGTGAAATCAATTAAGAAATGAAAAATATTTTTTTCAATTTTTTTACAGTGGTAAATGAAATTTTTATTTTTAAAATTTGAATTATTTCTTTAATATACTTGTTTAATTCGTTTTGACAATACAATTAATACGGTAGTTTCAGATTATTTTTTAGATTTCTATATTTTAAGATATTGCATTTTAAAATTTTGATGAAAAATCAATTTATTATAATTGTGAAATTAAATAACTGTGAAAAATAGATTGATAAGGGCAAAATGGTACAGTGACTTATTGGCAAGATTTGAAAATATCAGTAATTAAAGTTAGTATTCACTTGTCTAAAGGAAATACTCCCTCCGCCCCGCTAATATCCGCACACGTTTCTTTTTGGGCGTCCCGCTAATATCCGCACACTCCCAAAAAGGAAACTTTATATTAATAAAATATTCACCCAACCCCACTCATTCTCTCTCCTACATTATTTTAATACTCACAACACCATTATAATTTATTATACTCTCCACTCATTCTCTCCTACTTTACTTTTACACTCACAACATTTTATTAAAATATCATATTCCTTAATTCTCGCGCAAACAGTGTTAGTGCGGATATTAGCGGAACGGAGGGAGTATTAGTCAAACCCTCTTTTTTATTAAATGCAAAAAAGACTTTTATTTTGAGATTTTTTTTAATTTAAATATTTATTTAGGGATAGAGGGAGAGTAATTTTTATTTGAAGGAATGAATTGAGTAGATAAGGTAGAGAAGTTAGGGATGACCAAATCGGATTCGGAACCGGTCGAAATCGTAACCGTTTGAAACCGTAATTGGCGGTTTGGCAGTCAGGTTCCGGTTTCTCCTTTTGAAAAATCGTGAACTGGCGGTTTCGAACCGTCTGAACCGGAACCGGATCCGTTGTCAAAACCGTCAAATTCGTCAGAAAATTCGTTAGATTTATCGGAATATAGCCGTTAGAGTATGGAGTATATGGTTAAATACAAATATTTTTGATTTCCTAACATATTTTCTCAACTATAAATACCACCCCCTCCCCTCACAATTTTTTCACACAAACCCCCTTAACTCTCTCTTAACTTTCTCTAACGAAATTCGTTAATTTATTTGATTATCAAACTCAAATCATAAACTCTCTCTCATTTGTTTAAGTTTTAGGGTAAAATGTATATAAGGGATATATATATATATATATATATATATATATATATATATATATATATATATATATATATATATATATATATATATATAAGATTGAGTGGTTCGGTTTATAGGTATATATGTGATTTAGATATATGATTTAGGAGGTTAGAGTATGGGGTATATGGTTAAGTTATATGAATTAGGCTTTGCAGTATAAAGTATATAATTGTGATTTAAGGTTTAGGGTATATGATATATATATGAGAGTAATGTAGATGAATTAGGGTTTAGGGTATTAAGTATATGATTTAGATTTAAGATTTAGGATATAAGGTATATATGAGATTTAGTTAGATGAATTAAGATTTGGGGTATGGGGTATGGAGTATATTATGAGGCATTTACCATATAATTCCTCTAACAAAGCAATACTACCTCCTATGACAAGTTGTATTTTGCTTAACTATATAATCCCTAGCTTAATAAGCACACCCTACTAGCATTTTACTAAGTTCACCCTCCTATAATTTTACTAAGTCCACCCTCTTTATCCATTTAATTTCTCTCCAACCACCATCAACTTAGGTCACCCCTCCCCATCTTCTCAAGTCAATACTTCTGGCAACCATCAACTCCGACAACCAACTCTGGCGATTTTTTTTTACGCCGGCGATCTCTCCAGCGTCCAAACAACTGAGAACTTAACTTATCAGTAAGTTCTCAGTTGTTAACTAAACTACTAAGAACACAATTAACTCCGGCGATCAAACAACTGAGAACTTAATTTATCAATAAGTTCTCAGTTGTCAACTAAACTACTAAGAACACGATCAACTCCGGCGACTACCAAATTCGGCGACCACCACCTCCGGTGACCTCTCCGGCGACCAAACAACTGAGAACTTAACTTATCAGTAAGTTCTCAGTTGTCAATTAAACTACTAAGAACAAGATCAACTCCGGCGATCACCAACTCCGGTGGCTAAACAACTGAGAACTTATCAGTAAGTTCTCAGTTGTCAACTAAACTACTAAGAACACGATCAACTTCGAAGATCGCCAACTCCGGCGACCAAACAACTGACTTAACTTATCAGTAAGTTCTCAGTTGTCAACTAAACTACTAAGAACACGATCAACTCCGGCGACCACCAATTCCGGCGACGACCAACTCCGGCGACAAAACAACTGAGAACTTAACTTATTAGTAAGTTCTCAGTTGTCAATTAAACTACTAAAAACACGATCAACTCCGCGATCACCAACTCCAGCGACTAAACAACTGAGAACTTATCAGTAGGTTCTCAGTTGTCAACTAAACAATTAAGAACACGATCAACTCCGGCGACCTCTTCGGCGGCCAAACAATTGAGAACTTAACTTATCGGTATGTTTTCATCTGTCTCCACTAAGAACACGATCAACTCCAACGATCACCAACTCCAACAACTAAACAACTGAGAACCTATCAGTAATTTCTCAGTTGTCAACTAAACTACTAAGAACACGATCAACTCCAGTGACCATCAAAATCGGCGACCAAACAACTAAGAACTTAACTTATCAGTAAGTTCTCAGTTGTCAACTAACTACTAAAACACGATTAACTCGGCAACACCAACTTCGGCGACCACTCCGGCGACTAAACAATTGAGAACTTTTCATGTTCCATTACACATATTACTTTAATTGAGTTTGATTTTTTAAAGGGTATAATATATTTTGAGAAGACAAAAATAACAATAATTTAAAAGTGATTGCAACACTAAGTTCTCAGTTGTTATATTGAACAAAGAAGTCAACCAACAACGGTGAGGATTATTATAAACCAACTTTTTCCTTTAATTATTACTCCTTCCATTCTAAAATGAATGTCATGATTTTTTTTTCCTCCGTACTAAAATGATAGTTTGAATTTTCTCTTGATAAAGATCTAATCGAACATTCATTCGGGGACGAAGGAAGTACCTAATAATAAGAAAAATCATTTACTAAAAATATAGAAATTCATTTTACATAAAAATACTACTTGTAAACTAGTAGAAACTTCCAATAATCTAGTTATAAAGTAACTCTATTACACCCTCCGCAATATTCAGCTCTCTAATCAGCCATGGCGATTTCAAGTGACATTCAATCTCACTTTTCTAAACTCAATCTCACTTTTCTAATCAGCCATGGCGATTTCAATTTCAACGTCAATGGGAACACCCTCCGCACTATTCAGCTCTCCAAACGCCTCCTTCCTACTAGAGCCGTCAAGTTGGGACGGTCCCGTCCCGCCATACAAATGGGACGGGATGGGACGAAATATTTTAGTCCCGTCCCATTTCGTCCCGTCTCATCTCATCCTCAAGCTCCGCTCAAGGGATAACATAGTGCGATCCCGCCCATCCCGTCCCCGTCCCGTATACGCTTGCTGGTGATGAGTTGGCCTTGCCATGGCCGGCCTTGGCCTTGCCTTGGCTCGGCCTTGGCCTTGGCCGTGGTCTTGAACATTTTTTCCCACATTGAAAGAAAAACAATAAACTGTACCTTGGGCCTTGGCTCGGCCTTGGCTTTGCCTTGGCTCGGCCTTGAACATTTTTTCTCACATCGAAAGAAAAACAAACTACAATGTGGCATGTGGCTATATATATATGAGGCCTTGGCTGGGATATCAAGCATAATTGGGTCGTGGCCGGTCATGGCCTTGGCGCCTAGTCAACGCCTACTCCCTCCTAGTCAACGGGTCCCGCATTGTCCCGCGTCCCGCAGTATATTTGGGACGGAACAGAGTATTTTAGTCCCGTCCCGTCCCTTTTCGTCCCGTCCCGTCCCGTCTCATCCCGTTCCCGTCGTGGGACAACATAATTTTGTCCCGTCCCGTATTCCCGAATTGACAACTCTACTTCCTACTGCCCTCCCCTTTAAACTCACTAAAAATCCCTCGTGTATCTGGCCATGGCAAAAGCTGAAAATGGGGCCGCTGACGGTATCTCCCATGAGGTTCGGAACCTGGCTTGGGGAAACCGGCTACTTTGGGGTTACCAAGAATCCATGGACACCGAGCTTCAACAACTATTTAACTTGGCCATTGATAATGGAATCAACTGACACAGCTGATTCATATGGAACTGGTAAACAGAATGGCCAAAGCGAAATTCTGCTCGGAAAGTTCATTCATGAGTATCAAGGTAAATTGTTAACTTCATTCCGAGTCAGATCTGGGCGGTATGAAGGACGTGGAGGAAGAAGAAGAAGGGGATTATGAAAGGCGGTGGTGGAGGGCTGCCGGAGAAGAACGAGCTTGCTTATATTTTTGTTCACTAGTGGAAATATAATGGGGAAACGGAAGCCTGAGGTCGGGAGCGTAGAGTCGCCGGAGTTAGGGAGGTGCGGGGTGGCGCAGGTGACTGGAGTTTTGTGAGTATGGCTGGCCGGAGGTTAGGGAGGGTACAGAGAGTAGAGAGAGGGGAGTGTGTGAAGAGGTGGGTGTTTTTTTTTAGTGTTATGGGTGGAGGGATTATATGGTTAATATATTTTTGGGGTAGGAGTAGGACGTAGATATGATTTTTCATTGTCTTATGATGTAGATTTGATTAGACTGAGGGACCAGTAGGTAATTTTCTCGTATATTATTTAGATTTAAGGTTTATGGTATATAGTTAAGGTAGATTAATTAGGGTTTAGGGTATGAAGTATATGATTTATGGTTAATATATTTTTGGGGTAGGAGTAGGACGTAGATATGATTTTTCATTGTCTTATGATGTAGATTTGATTAGACTGAGGGACCAGTAGGTAATTTTCTCGTATACTCGTATTATTTAGATTTAAGGTTTATGGTATATATTTAAGGTAGATTAATTAGGGTTTAGGGTATGAAGTATATCGTTTAGATTTAAGTTTTAGGGTATAGGGTATACATGAGATTTAGGTAGATGAATTATAATATGGGATATGGAGTATATGATTTAGATTCAAGGTTAATGGTATCCGGTATATACGAGATTTAGTTATATGATTTAGGTTTAGTGTATGAGATTTATATTTAGTTTTTCTTATCTATATTTCCATTTGTTTATATTTTCTAACATTTTTATATACATTTTTTTTTAAAAAAATCAGTAATAAAAAAATTTAAAATATTATTCCATAGTCAATATAAAAATAAAATAAAGGATAGTCCGTCCCTCTTTTCTTTTATATAATTTCATTTTTTAGTTTTTTTTCTATATTTTTTATATACCTTTTTATAAAAAAAATCATTAATAAAAAAGTCTAAAATATTATTTTCTATTCAATAAAAAATTAAAAATAAAATAAAAATAAATATAGGGTAGTCCGTCCCTGTTTAATTTTATATACTTTCATTGTTTGATTTTTTTCTATCTTTTTTATATACCTTTTTGTAAAAAAATCAGTAATAAAAAAAGCCTAAAATATTATTTTCTAGTCAATAAAAAATTAAAAAATAAAGGATAGTCCGTCCCTCTTTTCTTTTATATAATTTTATTTGTTAAGTTTTTTCTATCTTTTTTTTTATATAATTTTTTGCAAATATATTTTCAGTAATAAAAAAATTCTAAACAGTTTTTTCTATTAAAAAAACCCGTTGAACCACGATTTAGAACCGTGAACCGCCGGTTAAAAATCGAAACCGTGAACTGATGCAGTATGATATGGGCTTCAAGGCAGCAGCAACCGAGCAGCAACAACGAAACAGAGGAGGGTGTCTGAGCTTGAGGCGGGCGCCTCATGTAATCCCAGGCCGACGCCTGGCCATCAGACGGGAACTTCAGCAGGCAACCAACACAGAACGGCAGACATCAGAAAACGGGCTTCAGTGCTGATTTGGGCTTGATGTGTTTTATGGGTTTTAGGGTTTTATTAAAATAATTAATTAGGGTTATTTTTGTAATTCATTACTTATTAATTAGGGCTCTAGAATGTTCTAGGGATTAATATTTAAACAATGTTAGGATTTGAGAAGAGGGGGACTTTTGAATATATGAAATAGAAAAGAAAAGCTTTGGCTTTCGAAATTGATTCTAATTTATTGTTCGGTCATTCTATTCTCTAGCCTCCATTGGCATTATTTGATATCAGAGCTCTGGTTCAAATATCAATGGTTGAACGAGGACGCGTTGCTTATAGTGGACGTGGTGATCGATGGAGCACTGTGCAAATGGAGCCCCAAGAAGATGACCATCATTACAAACGACGCCGTCGCAATATCGAGATAGATGAGATACGAAGACTGATTCAAATACTCCAACCGCCTGATCGCAGAGCAGAAGCTTCTAGGGAAGAGGGTTCAGATCCGGTTGTTCCAAAGCTCTAGGAAACGGAAAGTACTATCAAGAGGGATGAATTCCTTCGGTCAAAATCATGGACTTCATGATAGGTATGCACCAACCGTTCGAGGAATGTCGATGAGAGGATCGAACTTCCGGAAATCGAAGGTAAGGCAATTCCTAATGATTCCTTTGATTCTTGGGTAGATACATTGGGTTCAAAGAGGGTTTGTTTGTCGAATCTTCAAGTGAGAAAAATCTTGTTGATTGGTCAAAACCCCTCTGTTTGATGCAAATCCTGAAGATTCGATTGAGTCTTGGATTGATATTGTTACTATCTTGGTGAATCCTGAATATCAATCGCCAGTCCAAAGCAGTGTGCCTTCAGTTGAGGCTGAAAACCCTAGTGGTATTTCAATGGGAATTGAAAACCAGAAGGATTCTGAGGTTAATGATGGAGGAAAGGATGGTTGTTTCTTTGAACAGCATCCGAAGTTGCATCGATGGAAGTTGCGCCTAACACCTACATTGATGCAGCTTGAAAGCCAATTGAGGTGGGAGTTTGAAATTAGTCATCCTTATAAAGACCCCTTTGATGTTGATTGGGCAAATCTTTCGGCTTCTTGGTTCATCAAGAGATTGATCATTTAATATTTCGTCTCAACACAATGGAGCTGATTGGATGGATGTTGTCACGAAGGCATTGAAGTTTAGAGTTTGTCAAGGGTACATAATTCCTTTTGCAGATGGAGTTCGAATCTTCCGGGTTATCGTAGCTTGTTCCTATCGAGGGTATTGACTCGAGGACGAGTCTTTATAAGGAGGGGAGGATGATGCGGTATGATATGGGCTTCAAGGCAAGCAGAACCGAGCAAGAACAACGGAAACAGAGGAGGGTGTCCGAAGCTGAGGCGGGCGCCTCACGTAATCCCAGTGCGGGCACCCGGCCATCGACGGGAACTTCAGCAGGCAACCAACACGTAACGGCACATCGAAACGGGCTTCATGCTGATTTGGGCTTGATGTGGTTTTATGGGTTTTAGGGTTTTATTAAAAATAATTAATTAGTGGTTATTTTTGTAATTCATTACTTATTAATTAGGGCTCTAGAATGTTCTAGGAATCTCTATATATATAAAAACAAGGATAAAGTGTAGTTCCCGCCTAGAAACATCACTATCAAGGGCAAAATTGTCAATTCAATGCTTATGTTTGCAGTTACTAAAATAGCCTAGATGGCGTGTTCATGATGCACTTTAAACAAGGGTATACGAGTAATTAGACTTTGAAAATATATGTTGATTTTGTGTGCATGTGTTTATTTTAAACTGTAAAAGCTTGCCAAATGTTGATGATGTTGTGTGTGTGTTCTCCATTTGTATTTTCCTTTCTAACAAAATTTGACAAGTGTTTTGACTCACATCCAAATGTTTTTCCCTCTCTTCTTTTTAAGAGTCTTTCTTCATTCAACACACACACACACACACACACACACGAACACATACATACATAGGACACTCACGGAAAATAGGTCGCCGGAGAAAATAAATGGCACCGGTGAAGGCAAAACCGACCATGAATTTGGTGGAAGGTGGTGGCATACACTGATGAATGAAGACGAAGCTGACGATGAAGAACAAGCACAAGTGCTGGGTGGGAATGGATAATTCGAACATTCTGGAGTTAAGGAGAGAGAAGAAGAAGGTAGGAGAGAGAAAGCAGTTGTTGCCGTCGCCATTGACGGCTGACAATGTTCTTGGAAGCAAGTTTGTATCAGGAGAAGAAGATGCAGACCAAGTGTTTGATTTTTCTCATTTTTTGGTTATTGGTTCTAGAGACAACTGGAGAGAGGAAGATTTGTATTAGAAAGGATGGTATATAATGATTGACGGCTTCGATGAATTCAAACTTAAGAAGAGAATCGTAATGAAAATTCCGAGATGAAAGAAACGCAGAGAGAGAGAGAGAGAGAGAGAGAGAGAGAGAGAGAGAGAGAGAGAGAGAGAGAGAGACGGAAGCTGTACAAGAAAGAGAGAAAGAAAACCTTTGAAAAACACGGCAACGATGGACAGTGGAAAGAGAATGGCAGCCAATCGTGGTGGTAGGTCATGGTGGCGTGGAGAGAAGGGGAAGTGGGGGTGGGGAGACGAAAGAAGAAGAAGAAGAACAGGAGAGTTAGAGAGAGAGAAAGAAAGAGAGAGTAATGGGTTAGGTTTAATTAAGTTAGAGGACTTTATGTGGGTTAGGTTTAATTAGATAGGTGGGTTAATTGGATTGAGAAATTGAAGTAAATTGAGGAGAGAATTACGGGGAAGTGGGATGGGTTTTTTAGAATTACAATAATTTAGGGATATTAAGAGATATTTATGGTACTAACAGATGTATTTAATTATTGGATTAAAATTTTACAATATTTAAGGATAAATGGGAAGTTTAATTGGGGAACAATTTTTCTTTATTTGAAAAATTGATATTTTTTTCAATAATGGCATGGGTAATTTTTATTTTTATTTTTTCATAGAGGATTTTTTTCTCAAATAATACCATTTTAAAATTTTTAATCCTAAAATAATGCTTCCTTTGAAACTATTTGCAAAAATAACTAACTTTTTGAAAATCGCTACACGGTGTAGCAAGTTTATTATTTTTTCGGTTAAAATCGCTACACGGATAGCGATTTTTAAATTTGCTCAATTTTATTTTAATATTTATGCTGTTAAAAAATAAAAATAAAATTTGAAATCGCTACACGGTGTAGCGATTTCAAATTACTACAGCAGAGCAAGGTCCAAAAGTTAAAAGTTAGTTTGTACTTCGTCTCACTTTAAATTACAAAATAATAATACAAAAAATATGTATTAATGAAAAAAACTAAATAGAAATATTATTTTTTCCATCTCAAATAAATAATTTAAAAAATGTACTTCTATAAAAAAATTATATTCTTTATTTCAAAAATAAATATTACTTTCGACTCAAAAATGAATAACCAAAAATAATACTACATTTTTATCCCAAAAAAATGAGCATTGCTTCCTTCATCCCAATGAATATTTTAAAATTAGTACTACTTCATTCGTCTCTAAAATTAATGTTTGTAATGTTAGTGCATTCGTCTCAAAATATGACATTAATTTTTGAGGCAAATGAATAATATTATATTTAGAAATCCAACCCAATCCAAAACCGCCTGCATCCATCAAACAAAGACTCTCAGCCAAAATCGCACGAAGGCCAAAACCGCACTGAGCCAAATATAGCACCATAGCCAAACCGCACCGCAACCAAAACCGCACCATCGCAAAACCGCACCCATGCCAAACCACAACAACCCAAACCGCATCCGATCAAAATCAAGCTCAAATATGGCAACCCCAAACCATCCAAGCTCAACGCCTAAACCGCCTAGGGCGATCGCACACCCCCGAGGAGGCGGTCGCACCAAATATTATTTTTTCCATCTCAAATAGAAATATTATTTTTTCATCTCAAATAAAAATGTACTTCTATAAAAAATTATATTCTTCATTTCAAAATAAATATTGTTGGGATTTTGGCTCAAATTCTAATTCCAAATTTGATTGTGAAAATCATGAGGAGTATTCTATTTCCTAATTGGATTTGGAGAGGAGGATGTATCCTTATACAAGTAGGAGAGAAATTTGTGAATCCTTATAGGAGAAGGAGAAAGCGATTTTCCTAAAGTATTAGGAAATACTTTTTGGTGTGCCTATATAAGGGGTATGTGGATTATTATTTTGGGTGTGCCTTGGTGGTACCAAAGAGGGGTCCCTTAGAGGAGATTGGTTGATTAGCAATGTGTGCAACTATGAGAGAGAGTTGTACATTGATTGTGTTCGTATTCAAGGATGTTGAGACGGATGAGAATACCTCCATTCTTGTAATATCGGGTTTGTGGTGAGGGTGAGTCTTTGCGAGTTTCTTTTGATTAAAACTTGCGTTCTTGTAATTCCTATGATTATTAATGAAAGTCGTTGATCGGTCCGTGGACGTAGCCCATGATGTTGGGGGTGAACCACATTAAATCTTGTGTTATTTACTTTTCTTGTTATATTGTGTGGTTGTCCAAATTAATGTGGTGTTGCATAACCTAGAATATTATTGCGATACGCTTCCGTCTGCGCCCATCAAATATTACTTTCGACTCAAAATGAATAACCAAAAAATAATTCTACATTTTTTATCCCAAAAAATGAGCATTACTTCCTTCATCCCAATGAATATTTTAAAAATTAATACTACTTCATTCACCTCTAAAATTATTGTTTGTAATGTTAGTGTTTTCATCTCAAAATATGACATTAATTTTTTAGGCAAATGAAGAGTATTATATATAGAAATTCAACTCAATCCAACTAATCGCCTGATCCATCAAACCGCATCAGAGACAAAACCGCACCAAAGCCAAACAAAGACTCGTGAGCCAAATATATCACCAGAGCCAAACCGCACTGCAGGGCAAACCGCACCCAACCCTAACCGTACCAACCCAAACCGCATCCGATAAAAACCGTTTCAATATGGCAATCCCAAACCATCCAAGCCCCACCGGCCCAAACCGCCTAGGGGGAGATCGCACACCCTCGAGGGCGCGATTGCACCAAATCTCTGGACAAAAGGGTCGATCGCGCACCCTTGAGGGAGCGATCGTGCCCATTCTCTGGACAAAGGGGGTGACCGCGCGCTCTGGAGGGGGCGATCGCGCCTGCAGTCTCTCTCAATGAGTACATGGCCACGCAGTAAATCCAAAGCATGGCCACGCAATGACCAAAAATCCAAATCAAATAAAGTTATTCAACCATGCCAAATGCATTTCATCCTCGCCGATCCATTAGCATATTACCAATCTATTTATATAATTAATATCTTTCCCACCCAACATTTTTCTATAAACTGCTCACTTCAAAAATCTACTCAAATAAAAAAAAAGTATCTTGCATATCAAAATAAAAAATCAAATACAATGAAAGTTTTAATAATTTCTTGCTTATTATTCAGCCCATTCACAAAGATGCTTACAATTCAAATTCGAACACCAATTTTTTTATTAGTTGTATATGTAATCAATAGTATGGGATCTTTGGAAGGAGTATAAATTAGAATTTTTTGTTTACTTGTATATGTACCTATAGTAAATGACCGAATGATTATAAAATTTTGTACCGTATCACTACTTACTCATATTAATTTATCTGTCATGTAATTATTATTCATGCCGTCCCGCTACAGACTGCTTGACTTTTTGGTCAATCAATCACTTTTGATTATGATTTTATGAGTATCTAGATATTTCTATGTAATTTTAAAAATTGTTATTGCTTCACCATTAGAAATACTATTGATAACAATTTTTAGAATTGCATAGAGATATCTAGATATTCATAAAATCTTGGTCAAAAATTAATTCGCTTGACTAAAAAAGTCAAACTGTGCGGATTGTAGCATGATCTGAAGGGAGTATTTGATTGTGACATGAGTGAGAGGAAGAGTGTTTTGTGAAATTCTAATATCTGCAAAATTACAATTATAGTCATACTGTTTCCTTTTTTTATTTAGTTTACTTACTATTTTAAACAAATACAAACTATTCATAATAAATTTTTGTACTGTATCATTAATAAAAGTCAAGGACAATGTTATCCATTGTTGGTCTTCTTTTAAAGAAATCAATTTTTTGTCATGATCAATTAGTATGTTGCCATGTTATGGAGAGTTACAAATCATAGGGGTCTTAAGATATTAATATGTAACGATGAACTTCCTTCTTCTTCCAATTGCACTCAAAATGTTGTCTTCAAGAAAGTCTTTCAAAATTTGTAATTAAGATTCTTGATTTGTTGACCTTATTTAACTTATGTCATATATCAATCTACTTTGTGAAATCCTATTGTTGTCTTATTTTTACAACGTATACGAACATCTCTATTTCCTTTTTATTCGTTTAGCATTTTCATCGCAATGTGTTAGCAATTGGTCGGTGCAAGATCGCACGAAAGTACTACTAGCTTATTATTTAAAACAATATTAGAATTTGAGAAGAGGGGAACTTTTGAATATATGAAAATAGAAAAAGCTTTGGCTTTCGAAATCGATTCTCGGTTCTATCATTCGACTCATCTTATTCTCTAGCCTCCATTGGCATTATGAACCGTAAATTCACGCATTTTTCGATTCCAAATTCTCCTTTTCCAAAATCCGAAATCGTCGGTTTCCGTAATTGATTATCGCTAGAAGTTATTGGGTGAGGATTTAAATTAAAGAAAAAATACATAGAAATAATGGAGAGCAAGAGTGTGGATAAAAGATAAAAGTAGTACAGTACCTAGTAGCAGCCATCACCATGTCTCTTTTAGCTTTTTTCTGATCTGGAAACCAACGGTTAACAATAACACCTCTCTACAACGATTTAATGCCTTCAGTTATAAAACTTACATAAAATAAAATGACCATTTTTTTATTTGATTATATTTATAATTATATATTAATAACTGCAAAGCTTTCTAATTTTTATTTAAATTACTAATTTAAAAATAATTTATTACTTAAAAATATTTTTACAGGTGGGAGATAACAAAAAAAACAATAATTTTTTTAATGTGAAGGAGTAATAGTAGTAGTTTGGTTTAGTTGTTAACAAATAATCAAAATTATGTACTTCCTCCGCTGCCTCAAAATAAATGTCAGCTTGTTCCATTTGACTTCTTTTGTTGCGAACTTCTGATCGCGAAATATATGACAATTTAATTATGTTCATAAAATTTTAATAATTCCTATTGGATTCACCATTAATAATATTATCAATAACAACTTTTTAAAATTTCATGAACATGATTAATCTCTCTATAAATTGTGATCAAAATTCTAAATGCAAATCAAACGGGACAAACATTTTGCACTAAAGGACTACTTATTATCAAGGAATAGAATGGGTCTCAGGTAAGATCATTTATTTATGAGTCCATTTTCAGTAAACTTGTTTCTCCATAAGCTTATAAAAAGTTCACTTTCTAATTTTTGAGTTTCGAGCGTAAAACATCGAAGTTTCGAGCCTTAAAACACCGAGCGCCAGTGCTAAAATACCTAGAAGTTAAAACATCGAGTTTAGGCGTTAAAACACCGAGTTAAGGTTAGCAACTAAAACATCGAGTTTATGTCTTAAAACACCGAAGCTTTTGCGTCAATTTTTTAAAAACAAGACTTTTTATATGCTGGAGGGAATGTAGCTTCCCCCAAAATTCTTCTGTTTATTTATTGGGGGAGGATATACAAAGTCAACGGATCTTACTTCAACTAACACAAAGATGTGGGGAACATAACCTTATGGGTCACACAATGGCTCTAGTATTCTATTATATTTATTAGTTGTTTTATTTGTTTAACCAAATAATAAGGATAAACATTATATTTGATGAAC